>JAUIRK010000873.1:0-152703 GCA_030549495.1 Nectonema munidae | reverse complement strand
TAAGTTTTATAACATACGGTTCGATTATGAAGAAAACTCGTTTGATCAGTTTAAATGATATTTTGTCATGGCCTGGGAAGAGTTGGAGTCAATTGCTTTTAAGCAAAGGTTAAGTTCATCCGAACTTATGGGTTCAAATTCAACTTCTTTCTGTATGTTTTCAGGTATGTCACATGAGGATTTGCAAGAGAAGAGTGTCAAGAATATTAGCACCATGATTGTTTAAGTTAAAAGGATGATTAAAAACAGGTGAAGACTTTTTATTGCTGTAAGTTAGAATACTTATTTTCTTCCAAACATTTGATGCGTTAAAATTTAGAAATTCAAGCCATTTAGATTTTTTGAACTCAAAATTTTTTCTCTTGTAAAGCTTTTTCATATTCAAATAGGCTGAAAGATTTTCTTCACATCTCGATTGCCTAAACTTTTTATGAAAGAAGCGTACCTTTTTCCTTAGAGAATGAAAAGCAGGTGTCCAGAATTGGTTTTTTATTTTTATTATGTAAGAGGAACGTGCTTCAGCAGTAGAAATGCATTTTGTTAGCGCATTTGCAAAATCATCGATATAATCATGATTATTTGAAGCATGGCTAAGGATTTGGGTGTCTTGAATAAGATTTTGTATATTGCTGATAAGTAAATTTTCGTTAATAATCTTTTTAGTAGGCAGAGGCAAGCAAGGCTGTACATTCAAATTGAGACTCAAGGCGATATAGGCGTGATCTGAAAAACTATATTCATCAAGAATATTCCAAGAATTTATGTACGGAAGCATTTTGTCGCTGCAAATTGTGACGTCCACGTGAGATTGGTAATTAGCGTCGGTTCTCAAACTCTTGAAGGTGGGACATGGACTCGAGTCAATAATAAGAAGGGTTTGAGGTGATTTTTTTATTTAAAAAAAGAAAACCCTGGCTATTAGACTTTGTATCCCAGAACATATGTCGGGCATTGGTATCTCCCATTATTAAAACAAGATCATTAGAGATGGGTGTCAAAATAGAAGAGAAAAAGAAATTTACGTGGTTGAGAGAATTTGGAGGAAAATAAGCTGCAATACAGAAAAAGCGAATACCTTGAATTGTGACGGCGGCAGTTGTGATATGTGTGTTCGATAGTTGTCTAACGATATAGATGTCAAGATTGCTTTTGAATAAAATGCAAGAAAGGCAAGGTAAAGAGCTATAGAGAACAGAGTATGACTTATTAGGAATAAAAGGAAAATGATCATTTACAAGATATGGTTCATTAATCAGTATAATGTCATATGCATTATTTTCCAAAAATATAAGTAAGCTATTGAATGCTATGATAGATTTGCGTAAATTAATGTTTTTGACTAAAACTAAATTATCATTATTCCCATTAATACTAGAAATATATTTCTCTTCTACGAGATTTAAGCTAGTTGTCAAACTTGAATCTGAATATTCATAGTATATAAAATTTAAGAGATCTTTACATTATTTTAAAATAAAATAAAGAAAGGAATTAGCAAATTAGATTATCATTAAAAATAAATTAAAGGAAAAAATATAAAAAAAGGGGATTATAATAATTTATTATATAAAATTTAGAATAACAATTAGGAAATTAGATTATCATTAACAATAAATTAAAGCAGACAATATAAACAAAGTATATAATAATAATTTATTTTTACTATATAAAATCTAAAAACATTGATCAAAAGAAGAAAGATCTATTTATTTAAATTAAAAATAGATTCGTATACTAAATCTATAGAATTAGCAAATTAGATTATCATTAAAAATAAATATAAACAGACGATTCAAATAAATTTTATATATTAATTTATATAAAATCTAGGAAATCTTGATTACCCATTAACCCCAATGTTCCCATTAAAGTGAACATAAGTAATTTCATCTAAATTTTTCAATGACTTTGAATATAATTTATTTACAAATATCGTCTCGATTACTATGGTACTTAATGGGTTAATCAAAAGTAGAAAAATCTATCTATTTAAATATAAAATAGATTTAAATCTATTGAAATCCCTTAATACTTAAAATTAAAAATTTTAAAGTAATAGAGTTTAGAAAAATAAAATTTATAAACTAAATAATTTAGATTAAAGATATTTTTTAGATTTTAAAGAATTTCTATTAATAAAACTTAAGTTATTTAGGTAATAAATAAATAAATTTGGTTTAATAGTAGGTATCAATTTATAGAAATCTAACTTACAAAATTTATAAATTAAAAAAACAACTTTAATAAAGAATCTTGTTTTATTAAAAATATAGATTTGAAATAGTAACATACAAATTTATTATTATCTTTCCTGAGAAGAATAAATAAACCCATCAGCCATTAATTGAATTTGATATATTGAGAATGTAAATTTTTTTTGATGCAAATGAATTTTTTGATTGGTTAAAATAAGTACATTAGTATACAAAATATACAAATATATATGATTTTTTTTTTGAATAAAGACATTTATGGTAAGATAAAGTTAATATTGTTATTCAGAATAATAAGAGGATTCTAAAAATATATAAAACTAGCTTTTTTGTTTAATATATGTGAAGTCATAATTTTTAGGCCGTTTGAAAGGGCCTGAAAAATCGAAAATTTTAAAAATGGAAAATTCAAAATTTTTAAAACGTTTTCTGATACAATTTGATACGCTGATTCCAAATATGTAATTTGTTTGAAATGAATCAATTGATTTTTTAATTTTTTTTTTGAGGTCAAAGTTGGATTTTTTGTCATTTTTTTAAGTTCAAAGGTAAAAAAAGTATTTTAAAAAATTTTAATTTAAAATATTTTTACATTTTCGTGATCAGTATAAAATTTTCTTTAAAATGCCGTATTAAAATTAAAAATAGGATAAATTCGAAATTTTTCGAAAATTTTGTAGGGGTCCACCCCTTACAATTTTTAAAAAAAATAAAAAAATATATTTTCAAATTTTTTCACCGTAGTATGTTTAAATATCAGTTAAATTTTATGAATATGCAAAAAAAAAAAAAAAAAATATGTAAATATTTATTTTACACACTAAAATATCGTGAAAAATAGTAAAATTGTGCACATTGTTCAAAGGCTTATAAAAATTTATTTCAATATTTTTTCAAAAAAGTTATAACTTATAAAATATAGGTAAAAGGATGTTCTTTAAGATGGGCTCATTTTGAAAATGAAAAATATTATGAAAAAATGTTAAAAATTTGTTTCAAGTTTATTTTTACTTAAATTTGGGCATGACTTATGTATATAAAATAAAAAAAGAGTCTTAAAATTTTTTTTTAAAAAAAGTGAAATTAAAATTTTTAAATATAAACTATATAGCATGATTTAGTAAAAAAATAATGTAAAAAAGTTTTTTATTTTTGTAAAAATTGGATATAATAATCACTTTTAAGTTAAATATTTTTGTGTACTCAATAAGGCTAAACTCCTTGCAGAAAAATAAAATAATGTAAATGTAAAATTTTTTCTACTAAATTGTAGAGAAAAGAAAGCTCTATAAATATGAAAGAAAATTATATAATTAAAATTGTAAATATTTTGTAAAAAAGAAATAAAACATCTATTTTACACCAATTTTTAACGCCAAAAAGGGGAAATTGAAAATAAAAAAAACAAAAAAAAATTTTTTTTTCAAAAAAATTAAAGTTTTATGTTAAAATTCAAACTATTATACACCTCTTAATGTAAAAATTAGAAATTAAAATATATTATTCTCCAAATATTAGCCAATCAAAAATGTAAAATTTAAATTTATGCAGACCGATCCTAAAAATTCCCTAAATAATAAAAAAAAAATTTTTCAGCATTTATTTATTATTTTGTATATTTAGAACACGATTATGTAATTTATTTTAGAAAAAAATATTTTTTTAATATTTTTAACCAAATTTAAAAAAATCGAAAAATTTGTCAAAGTTACCTTGTTTGGAGTCATTTGCCGAAAATTTTATGCAACAAATATAGATTTTTTTTACATTATCTAGTAGAGAAAGAGTTGGGCAAAAAAATAAAAGAGGATGTCATTTTTATTTTAGGACTCCAATTTTTCGCAAAATTGGACATAATTTTCATGGGGTAAAATTGACGTCATTTTTCAACACCAAAACGTGAAAATAGGGAAAAAACATATGAAAACTAAATATTTTTCAAAAATTTCAAATATTACAATAAAATATCACTCATTCTGCATCCTTTCATAAAAATATTAGAAAAAAATAAATGTTAGTTTTTTAGCAAAATTTGATCAAAAATGTTGAAATTCGGATTTTTGAGACGCAATTCTGGAAAATTAAAAAAAAATTTCTGAAATTTTTTTGGCAATTAATATTCATACATATGACTACTTTAATAACACATAAAAAATTTTTATAAAAAAAAGTCCTAACACGAAAATCGCAAAATTTCATTCTCTGACTCGTGTCATTGACCTCAATTTGCGGTCACGCCACTATCACCATCAAACTCAGAATCCAAAATAAGGTAGATGTGGATAAAAATAAATTTCAAAACCCCATTTCAGCATACAAAAATTTTAGTGTTCTTTCAACATCTTAAAAAAACAAATTTAAGCAAAACCTCAAATTTAGTTTTTTTTCATCAAATTTGATGTTGAAATATAACTATAAATAACACGTGCATTTCGAAATTTTGTGTGTAAAACGAATCTAAAATTTTTTTGCAAATAACTCTGAACATTCCTTCAGTAAAATAATTTGAATCGTATTTGCAGTACTGTAGTAATATCTTTTTTTACTATTTATGTAAAGTTGGGCTGAGATTTAATTCAACTAAATTTTACCTGTAAAAGATGCAATGATAAGAATAATGTTGGGAGCTCCATTTACAGTGGTTGATATAACATATTTAAAGTTAAATATTGATATCATTAAAAGAAATCTCAATAATCTTATGAATACATTCCCTTTTATGAATGTAATCAGTGGTTGACGGAATAAAATTACTTCTATAAACTTCAAGATTTAAATGAAACTTTGCAGAAAGTAAAAGTAAAGACATCATTAAAATTATTTTTCGTCAATAAATGTTTTGTTATTAATTTTCCATTTATTATCCTATACTCATGATATAAAGAAGACATTAAAGGTTTTTAAGATCGAAGTACAGGAGCTTGAGACACAGTTTTTGAAAACGATTTTTCCAGGCCAATGTTTGAGACACAATTTTTTGAGACAAAAATTTTCTTTCTGCGTTTTCTGAGATCTAGTTTTCTGGCTACCAGAACTATTCACAGAAATATGTAAAAAAAAAACCCTATTTTGATCTTCAACCGGTAACCATGCATTTCTTTTTACGCGTCCAATAAAATTTTATTCTCACAAGCTCGTTTTTTGGTATTTTACCTGTAGGCATGTAAGATCTTTCCTCAGCTGCTGCCCAAGTTGAGTTTGAGAATCTCTTCTCCCTTCTAGAGTTATGACCTTTTATAAAATACCATTTATATTTATATTTTGTTCTTTTGCAATTATATTTCTTTAACTTTTTTTAAATGTAATTTTTCTTTTGTTATATTTATATCACTTTGACATTTACTATTTTTAATTTTTTGACTATTTACAAGACGAAATTTTTTTGATTCTTTGCCGAATATTAGAAACTAAATCATTTCTATTTTTAATAATTTCCCAATTCATAAAAAGAATAATCTTTATAAAAATATGAAAAAAGTAAAAATCTATAAATAATAGAAATAATTTAGTTTCTGATCTTCTGCAAAAATAAAAAATTTCGCGTGTAAATAATCGAAATATGTAAAGAGTACATGTCAAAATAATATAAATAAAACAAATAAAAATTCCATTTTAAAAAATTGAAGGCCAGCTGTTTTCCACACCACCGTTGAGGTACAGCGTATAAGCGCATTAACTTTTTTTTAAGTGGAAGTTTCCCCAGTAGGTATATCGTAACCACTGTTTAAATGTATACTGTTTTTAAACCTCTTTTGTGTATTTGTAATTTTATTTTGTCGTTTTGTAATTTTCTTTTAGTAATTTTTTTCACTTGTAATTGTAATTGTGTCTTTTTTCTGAATTCTTTCATATATCAATTGCCTTGTTAAAATATTGTTACATAAATTTTTTAGTTCCTCCTTTATAAAAATGTACAAATGATTGGTAAATAATTTTTTTTTCCTTTCTTTATTATTTTTTAATTCTAATTGATTTCCAAACTAAAAGAGATATTCTATTGCAAAAAAATAATATAGAACTCAAAAAGACAAAATACAAATGCAAAAAGACAAAATAGAATTAAAAAGAAACAAAATAGAATTGCAAAAGAAAATAGGATTACAAAAAGAAAAAATAAGATAAAATAAGACAAAATACAGAAGCAAAAGGAAACAATAGAATTGGAAAATGATACAATAGAATTGGAAAAGGACAAAATAGAACTAAAATGGTATATATTAAATAATTATTTTTTAACTCGTTTCTGCATTCTAAGGGAATTTGACTCTGCAACTTTTTGCTTTCATTCCTTTCTACTTGGACTCTCATTTTTTTTCTCTTCTTTTTATTCTTGATCGACTCCTTCTTCTCCAATTTGCGTGTGCCTTCTTTCTCAATCTTCTTGCATTTGTATTCGAAGTCTAAAGACTTCATTTCACTATTTGACATGCTTTCTTTTTCGATATTTTCACATTTCATTTCTTTGAGCCCATCTTTTCTAGCTTCGGATTTGACTAAGAAAGAGTTCATATTTTCGACATCTTCAACGAAATTAGTCAAATACTCAAACCTATTATTGGGCTTGTTTTCTTTTTTATCCTGTTTAGGCTTATTTTCTTTTTTATCTTTTTTAGGCTTATTCTCTTTTTTCTCCTTTTTAGGCTTATTCTCTTTTTTCTCGAGTTGCGATAATCTTTTTTGTTTTTCTTTTTCTAAATTTACAATTTCAGCATTTTCATGTGTTACACGTTTATCAATAATTTGTGTTTCAATGTTATTTTCAAACTCTTCATTAGCTATTTTCTTCATCGCTTCCTTTTTGTAGGGATTAGGTTTTACATAAGTTGGTGTGGGTTTCTTTTCAAAAATCTTGCTCATTCCATCAACATCATCTAGACTGGAAACAAATTCCTCATTTCTCTTGACATCCTCAAGAGGTTTATATACATTTGAAGTCTTTATTTCTTTGCAAACAAAATTCGCGTTTTTGTTAAGTTCATTTCCTTTAATTTCATGCTTTTCTTCATTGACCTTTCTTAAATTTTCCCCTTTGATTTCAGGTTGGACTTCTACGCATGAGCAATCGTCGGGCTTTGAAAAAATAGCTGTGCAAGCTTTTTTTATCATTTCTTCGCACAACAAAGCGCAAGCCTCAATTATTATGTTTCCGAACGTGGCCATTATCATAGAGTGCTTTTTATAAAAGTGACAGTAACACACTTTCTATAGTCATTAGAATACTCATCGTAATTTCATTGGTCATACAATTAAATACATTTCATTGGTCATACGTTTGCGATGCATGCAAGTCTTTTATCGTTCGGAATATTACGCGTAGTGTGTAAAGATGCGTATGTTATCATACGCTATTTATAACACAATTTTGTATATCTTACGTGCTACAAATGAAATGTAATCGTCTACAGAGCACAATGTTCACGCTCATAACTGCATTCGGACCTTCATAATATATCTATGCTATATTTTTGTATGTTATAGAGATTTTTAATAACCTTTTAGAGATTTTGTAATAACATTGATGTTGATTTAATTTTTTTGGCGATTCTGGCAAGAACAAAGAGGGAAAAGTTTCAGGAATTCCTCGTTATCCAGGTACAATCGGTTAACCTGGATATCCTGGAATGGATGGTAGACTTTTTAGTATCTTTTTTGGATGAGTCAATAAGTTGGTAAAAATTAGGGAGCAAAGTTGGTTCTTTAAAAACACTTTTAAGTGGTTTAATTTTTTAATATTAAAATTAGCGATATACTGTCAATTGAGACGAATCTATCCATCTGTTGAATAATAGCTCTTTGAAAAAGTTCTTTACATTTTTTGAAATCTGGTGACTTAATTTCTTATCAAAGTTTGATAACTTTTATCAATCTATTTTCCGTGTCAATAATACTAGGAAAACTAATGAAACAGCGAAAAGTGTCAATTTGACGAAATTACTTATTGAAGGTTTGTCAATAGAATAGCCAATTATATCCAAAAATTCTAAAGACAATTTAATATTCAAAACAAAATTAAGTTGCAATAAATTTAATTAAAATTATTTCCGCATATTTTGGAAGTAGTTAATAGAGATTGACAACTGGCCTCATTTTGCAGGAATCACAATTCATTTCGGTTCTCTTTTATGATCAATGTGTGGCATAACACATATGAAAAGCTTGCAGATCGATAAATAAAGAGAAACAGATAGGGAATGCAAAAAATTGTTATGATACCCTCTATATTCGAATATTGGTCAAGTGTTCTTCCAATAAAAGATACAAAATAATTTAAATTGCAAGTCATTGAAAAATCGATATTCTTTGATAAGTTAAAGGAGTGATTATCGACTTTTTTTTTAAATTTGTGGACCTTTAATTTTTATTCCTCACAATTTTATATTTTAAAAAATATGAGAATAAGTAAATCGTATTTTTTATTTGTTTACTTTAATTTTTTGTAGTATATATTTTAACACTGTTTATCTATTGAAGTAGCGTTGATTTAATTAGAGATAGTGGAATGGAGACTAAATAGTTTCATTTAGGGTTGAAAGCGGAATCAGAATAGCCTGGATATCCTGAAATTCCTTGTCAAGAATCACAAATAAGAAATAGACTTGACGATAAAACTCTTTGTTAAAATATATTAGTGAGTTAAATATCTTAGCAGTCAAGGAAAAATCTTTTATAGATGGCTAAATCGCATATCTATAGCTATTACTCTAGATTATAACATTTTTTTTGCCTTCGTCTCCATAATCTTGAGTAAAATACATCTCCTGTTTAAAAAATCTTGTTAAAAAATCTTTGCTTAAAATATCCTAGAAGCGGCTTACACTGTTAATTTTTTTTAAAAATAAATTATGACTATTATTATTGTTGTACGATAGAAGCTATCACTATTTAACTTTGTATACTCTGAGATCAACACATACACAACACAAAATAATATTTTAATTGTCTAAACATTAGCGCTAGAGCTCATTCATTTTGGTCTAAACTCAAACCCGTATCTAGAGTGTGGGGAAACAATTTGCCTTAGTCTTGGATAAAAAAACAATAAAGCCATATGTGGAATCTACACTACATCTGAATACAGCATCACCTAAATCTGGCTTTTATCTATGGTTTGCTGAATTTGCACTTATTTATTGTTGCTTATGAATTCTAAGCGTCTCCTTTGACCACTTCCCTGAAAGGAAAATACTCACTCAGGTTCAAAAAAAAAACTTTTCTTTGACTGATAGATTACGCTCATAATAATGAGATAGAGTAATCTTGGTGTCAATAAGTAACAAACAACTCTTGACTCAATTTTCGGAAATATTTTTGTTCACATAAGTATTTTTAAGTGCACAGCGGCAGTTTTAACTGATAAAGGATTAACCTGGCCAGCCTGCTGCTCCGTCATATCCATTGAGTCCTCTCTCTCTCCAGGTCATGATATATATTTTTATAAACCTTATTGCAACCGAAGCTTTTTGGAGGAAGACCTTTCCGCTAGAAGCTATAGAAGCTTTCAAAACAATCACCCCTCCACAAAAAGAGTTTTTCATTGGAAAACGACCACTTATAAATAACTACCTTTATTTTATATGTTACAATCACAAATCAAATATCACCGCATGAGCTATATAAAATATGTGAATACTAAATATGTACTTTTAAGTCTTTATTTCAACACATATATCTAGGTTTGAAAGATTTCTTTACATCACTTATTCAAAAGATTCATGAAGGCTACAGAGAGGGGCGCATTCGAATCAGTATTTTGATACTTATTATACAAAAAGACGCCACTGTGACTAACTTTAGAATTAAAAGTTTCTCCCTCGGGAACCGGAATGCATTCGTCACAAATTAGTATGCCATCTGTTTCATTATATTGCAAACAAAATGTTTCAATGTGATCATTGACATTTCTGCATTTTCTCAGTGACTATTCTAAACTTTGCTTGTAATCAACTTCATCAGGTTCAGAATTAGGTGCATTTGTCATTTTAAAAGTATTATCCCCAAGAGAAGTTTCTTTAGATGAAGGTGGCGTGTGTCCAACTTTTTCTCTGAAATAAAGTTCTCTAAATCTTCAACTTGTAATTTTAAGCGAGACACTTCTAAAGAAATGTCTTCGAGATAGTTTGGCGCAACTCCTATATCCTGTCCGAAAGAAGACTTATTTCCTTCTTGCATATAGCATGAGGCACTTTCTTGCGAAATATTTGAGACATTTAAAGATTCAGTTATATATTTATCTTTAGGAATGGATCTGACATTTGAATTATCATCAAAAGATTTATTTGGTAGTGTGTCTTCAATCATATCACACCACCCACGGAAAGGTCAATTGTTTCTCCTGATTCAGTAGCGACATTTGAAGAGCTATTTCACTTTATACTGAAAAAGTGAGTGATTGTGATTTTTGATTGTTCTTTTCCCCGCAAATCTTTGCTGTTTTCTGTGGATGCAATCTTTCTAAATTCATGTTGTAGTTTTTGCGTTTGATTTGCTTCTCACAAACTCTACAGTTGAGTGTTTCTCTGTGGCTCAAAGGTTTGAAAAAGCTTCTTTCTGAAACTCACTTTCTGCGTCCACATCTTTCCCATGCTCATTTTCTGCAGCTACATCTTTTTCAGGCTCATTTTCTACCAGCACAATTTTATCAAGATCTTTGTCTGCAGCCACATTCTCACTTTCGATGTCATTGTCTGTTTGTTTTGATGACATATTTACTAAAGAATATTAACTTTCTGAAAAATGAAAATGTAAGTGAATTAAAAGATTTGTAACAAATAAATATTAACTACAACGCATTTATCAACACAAAACAACTGACTGAAGCTAGAGAAAATATCGGTCATTGAATCTGCCGGAAGTTGCCGATCTAGCCGAAGTCTTCAGCAAATATAACCTTTCAAAGTTTCCGCGGCGTTCCAGGTACCCCATCTTGACAAGGAATTTCAGGATATCCAGGCTATTCTGATTCCCCTTTCAACCCTAAATGAAACTATTTAGTCTCCATTCCACTATCTCTAATTAAATCAACGCCACCTCAATAGATAAACAGTGTTAAAATATATACTACAAAAAAATAAAGTAAACAAATAAAAAATACGATTTACTTATTCTCATATTTTTTAAAATATAAAATTGTGAGGAATAAAAATTAAAGGTCCACAAATTAAAAAAAAAAGTTGATAATCACTCCTTTAACTTATCAAAGAATATCGATTTTTCAATGACTTGCAATTTAAATTATTTTGTATCTTTTATTTGAAGAACACTTGACCAATATTCGAATATAGAGGGTATCATAACAATTTTTTGCATTCCCTATCTGTTTCTCTTTATTTATCGATCTGCAAGCTTTTCATATGTGTTATGCCACACATTGATCATAAAAGAGAACCGAAATGAATTGTGATTCCTGCAAAATGACGCGAGTTGTCATCTTAGGACTTCCAAAATATGCGGAAATAATTTTAATTAAATTTATTGCAACTTAATTTTGTTTTGAATATTAAATTGTCTTTATAATTGTTGGATATAATTGGCTATTCTATTGACAAACATTCAATATGTAATTTCGTCAATTGACACTTTTCGATGTTTCATTAGTTTTTCTAGTATTATTGACACGGAAAATAGATTGATAAAAGTTATCAAACTTTAATAAGAAATTAAGTTACCAGATTTCAAATAATGTAAAGAACTTTTTTAAAGAGCTATTATTCAACAGATGGATAGATTCTCTCAATCTATCCTATTTTTTAAAACCACTTAATGTTTTTAAACCACTTTCTCCTATTTTCCACTTATTACTCATCCAAAAAACCCCATCCATTCCAGATCCGCTACCTGATACGAGATTCCTACTTTTCCCTCTTTTTTCACGCCAAAAAAATTAAATCAACATCAATGTTATTACAAAATCTCTAAAAGGTTATTAAAAATCTCTATAACATACAAAAATATAGCATAGATATATTATGAAGGTCCGAATGCAGTTATGAGCGTGAACATTGTGCTCTGTAGACGATTACATTTCATTTGTAGCACGTAAGGATATACAAAATTGTGTTATAAATAGCGTATGATAACATACGCATCTTTACACACTACGCGTAATATTCCGAACGATAAAAGACATTCATACATCACATACGTTTAACCAATGAAATGTATTTAATTGTATGACCAATGAAATTACGATGAGTATTCTAAAGACTATAGAAAATGTGTTAGTGTCACTTTTATAAAAAGCACTCTATGATAATGGCCACGTTTGGAAACATAATAATTGAGGCTTGCGCTTTGTTGTGCGAAGAAATGATAAGAAAAGCTTGCACAGCTATTTTTTCAAAGCCCGACGAATGCTCATGCGTAGAAGTCCAACCTGAAATCAAAGGGGAAAATTTAAGAAAGGTCAATGAAGAAAAGCATGAAATTAAAGGAAATGAACTTAACAAAAACGCGAATTTTGTTTGCAAAGAAATAAAGACTTCAAATGTATATAAACCTCTTGAGGATGTCAAGAGAAATGAGGAATTTGTTTCCAGTCTAGATGATGTTGATGGAATGAGCAAGATTTTTGAAAAGAAACCCACACCAACTTATGTAAAACCTAATCCCTACAAAAAGGAAGCCATGAATAAAATAGCTAATGAAGAGTTTGAAAATAACATTGAAACACAAATTATTGATAAACGTGTAACACATGAAAATGCTGAAATTGTAAATTTAGAAAAAGAAAAACAAAAAAGATTATCGCAACTCGAGAAAAAAGAGAATAAGCCTAAAAAGGAGAAAAAAGAGAATAAGCCTAAAAAAGATAAAAAAGAAAATAAGCCTAAACAGGATAAAAAAGAAAACAAGCCCAATAATAGGTTTGAGTATTTGACTAATTTCGTTGAAGATGTCGAAAATATGAACTCTTTCTTAGTCAAATCCGAAGCTAGAAAAGATGGGCTCAAAGAAATGAAATGTGAAAATATCGAAAAAGAAAGCATGTCAAATAGTGAAATGAAGTCTTTAGACTTCGAATACAAATGCAAGAAGATTGAGAAAGAAGGCACACGCAAATTGGAGAAGAAGGAGTCGATCAAGAATAAAAAGAAGAGAAAAAAAATGAGAGTCCAAGTAGAAAGGAATG
Source organism: Nectonema munidae (assembly GCA_030549495.1). Classification (NCBI taxonomy): domain Eukaryota; kingdom Metazoa; phylum Nematomorpha; class Nectonematoida; family Nectonematidae; genus Nectonema; species Nectonema munidae. Next base: position 139,362 of record JAUIRK010000873.1, on the reverse strand, counting down.
AAAGCAAAAAGTTGCAGAGTCAAATTCCCTTAGAATGCAGAAACGAGTTAAAAAATAATTATTTAATATATACCATTTTAGTTCTATTTTGTCCTTTTCCAATTCTATTGTATCATTTTCCAATTCTATTGTTTCCTTTTGCTTCTGTATTTTGTCTTATTTTATCTTATTTTTTCTTTTTGTAATCCTATTTCTTTTGCAATTCTATTTTGTTTCTTTTTAATTCTATTTTGTCTTTTTGCATTTGTATTTTGTCTTTTTTAGTTCTATATTATTTTTTTGCAATAGAATATCTCTTTTAGTTTGGAAATCAATTAGAATTAAAAAATAATAAAGAAAGAAAAAAAAAAATTATTTACCAATCATTTGTACATTTTTATAAAGGAGGAACTAAAAAATTTATGTAACAATATTTTAACAAGGCAATTGATATATGAAAGAATTCAGAAAAAAGACACAATTACAATTACAAGTGAAAAAATTACTAAAAGAAAATTACAAAACGACAAAATAAAATTACAAATACACAAAAGAGGTTTAAAAACAGTATACATTTAAACAGTGGTTACGATATACCTACTGGGGAAACTTCCACTTAAAAAAAAGTTAATGCGCTTATACGCTGTACCTCAACGGTGGTGTGGAAAACAGCTGGCCTTCAATTTTTTAAAATGGAATTTTTATTTGTTTTATTTATATTATTTTGACATGTACTCTTTACATATTTCGATTATTTACACGCGAAATTTTTTATTTTTGCAGAAGATCAGAAACTAAATTATTTCTATTATTTATAGATTTTTACTTTTTTCATATTTTTATAAAGATTATTCTTTTTATGAATTGGGAAATTATTAAAAATAGAAATGATTTAGTTTCTAATATTCGGCAAAGAATCAAAAAAATTTCGTCTTGTAAATAGTCAAAAAATTAAAAATAGTAAATGTCAAAGTGATATAAATATAACAAAAGAAAAATTACATTTAAAAAAAGTTAAAGAAATAGAATTGAAAAAGAACAAAATATAAATATAAATGGTATTTTATAAAAGGTCATAACTCTAGAAGGGAGAAGAGATTCTCAAACTCAACTTGGGCAGCAGCTGAGGAAAGATCTTACATGCCTACAGGTAAAATACCAAAAAACGAGCTTGTGAGAATAAAATTTTATTGGACGCGTAAAAAGAAATGCATGGTTACCGGTTGAAGATCAAAATAGGGTTTTTTTTACATATTTCTGTGAATAGTTCTGGTAGCCAGAAAACTAGATCTCAGAAAACGCAGAAAGAAAATTTTTGTCTCAAAAAATTGTGTCTCAAACATTGGCCTGGAAAAATCGTTTTCAAAAACTGGGTTTCAAGCTCCTGTACTTCGATCTTAAAAACTTTCAATGTCTTCTTTATATCATGAGTATAGGATAATAAATGGAAAATTAATAACAAAACATTTATTGACGAAAAATAACTTTAATGATGTCTTTACTTTTACTTTCTGCAAAGTTTCATTTAAATCTTGAAGTTTATAGAAGTAATTTTATTCCGTCAACCACTGATTACATTCCTAAAAGGGAATGATATTCATAAGATTATTGAGATTTCTTTTGATGATATCAATATTTAACTTTAAATATGTTATATCAACCACTGTAAATGGAGCTCCCAACATTATTCTTATCATTGCATCTTTTACAGGTAAAATTTAGTTGAATTAAATCTCAGCCCAACTTTACATAAATAGTAAAAAAAGATATTACTACAGTACTGCAAATACGATTCAAATTATTTTACTGAAGGAATGTTCAGAGTTATTTGCAAAAAAATTTTTAGATTAGTTTTACACACAAAATTTCGAAATGCACGTGTTATTTATAGTTATATTTCAACATCAAATTTGATGAAAAAAAACTAAATTTGACTAATTTTTGTCTGCTGAAATGGGATTTTGAAATTTATTTTTATCCACATTTACCTTATTTGGGATTCTGAGTTTGATGGTGATAGTGGCGTGACCCCAAATTGAGGTCAATGACACGAGTCAGAGAATGAAATTTTGCGATTTTCGTGTTAGGACTTTTTTTTATAAAAATTTTTTATGTGTTATTAAAGTAGTCATATGTATGAATATTAATTGACAAAAAAATTTCAGAAATTTTTTTTTAATTTTCTAGAATTGCGTCTCAAAAATCCGAATTTCAACATTTTGATCAAATTTTGCTAAAAAACTAAAATTTATTTTTTTCTAATATTTTTATGAAAGGATGCAGAATGAGTGATATTTTATTGTAATATTTGAAATTTTTGAAAAATATTTAGTTTTCATATGTTTTTTCCCTATTTTCACGTTTTGGTGTTGAAAAATGACGTCAATTTTACCCAATGAAAATTTTGTCCAATTTTGCGAAAAATTGGAGTCCTAAAATAAAAATGACATCCTCTTTTATTTTTTTGCCCAACTCTTTCTCTACAAGATAATGTAAAAAAATCTATATTTGTTGCATAAAATTTTCGGCAAATGACTCCAAACAAGGTAACTTTGACAAATTTTTCGATTTTTTTAAATTTGGTTAAAAATATAAAAAAATATTTTTTTCTAAAATAAATTACATAATCGTGTTCTAAATATACGAAATAATAAATAAATGCTGAAAATTTTTTTTTTATTATTTTAGGAATTTTTAGGATCGGTCTGCATAAATTTAAATTTTACATTTTTGATTGGCTAATATTTGGAGAATAATATATTTTAATTTCTAATTTTTACATTAAGAGGTGTATAATAGTTTGAATTTTAACATAAAACTTTAAATTTTTGAAAAAAAAATTTTTTTGTTTTTTTTATTTTCAATTTCCCCTTTTTGGCGTTAAAAATTGGTGTAAAATAGATGTTTTATTTCTTTTTTACAAAATATTTACAATTTTAATTATATAATTTTTTTTCATATTTATAGAGCTTTCTTTTCTCTACAATTTAGTAGAAAAAATTTTACATTTACATTATTCAATTTTTCTGCAAGGAGTTAGCCGTATAGAGTACACAAAAATATTTAACTTAAAACTGATTATTATATCCAATTTTTACAAAAATAAAAAACTTTTTTACATTATTTTTTTACTAAATCATGCTATATAGTTTATATTTAAAAATTTTAATTTCACTTTTTTTTTAAAAAAAATTTTAAGACTCTTTTTTTATTTTATATACATAAGTCATGCCCAAATTTAAGTAAAAATAAACTTGAAACAAATTTTTAACATTTTTTTATAATATTTTTCATTTTCAAAATTAGCCCATCTTAAAGAACATCCTTTTACCTATATTTTATAAGTTATAACTTTTTTGAAAAAATATTGAAATAAATTTTTATAAGCCTTTGAACAATGTGCACAATTTTACTATTTTTCACGATATTTTAGTGTGTAAAATAAATATTTACATATTTTTTTTATTTTTTTGCATATTCATAAAATTTAACTGATATTTAAACATACTACGGTGAAAAAATTTGAAAATATATTTTTTTATTTTTTTAAAAAATTGTAAGGGGTGACCCCTATAAAATTTTCGAAAAATTTCGAATTTATCCAATTTTTAATTTTAATACGGCATTTTAAAGAAAATTTTATACTGATCACGAAAATGTAAAAATATTTTAAATTAAAATTTTTTAAAATACTTTTTTTTACCTTTGAACTTAAAAAAATGACAAAAAATCCAACATTGACCTCAAAAAAAATTAAAAAATCAATCGATTCATTTCAAACAAATTACATATTTGGAATCAGCGTATCAAATTGTATCAGAAAACGTTTTAAAAATTTTGAATTTTCCATTTTTTAAATTTTCGATTTTTCAGGCCCTTTCAAACGGCCTCAAAATTATGACTTCACATATATTCAACAAAAAAGCTAGTTTTATATATTTTTAGAATCCTCTTATTATTCTGAATAACAAAATTAACTTTATCTTACCATAAATGTCTTTATTCAAAAAAAAATTCATATATATTTATATATTTTGTATACTAATGTACTTATTTTAACCAATCAAAAAATTCATTTGCATCAAAAAAAATTTACATTCTCAATATATCCAATTCAATTAATGGCTGATGGGTTTATTTATTCTTCTCAGAAAAGATAATAATAAATTTGTATGTTACTATTTCAAATCTATATTTTTAATAAAACAAGATTCTTTATTAAAGTTTTTTTTTTTAATTTATAAATTTTGTAAGTTAGATTTCTATAAATTGATACCTACTATTGATAATTTTTAAATAACTTAAGTTTTATTAATAGAAATTCTTTAAAATCTAAAAAATATCTTTAATCTAAATTATTTAGTTTATAAATTTTATTTTTCTAAACTCTATTACTTTAAAATTTTTAATTTTAAGTATTAAGGGATTTCGATAGATTTAAATCTTTTATATTTAAATAGATAGATTTTTCTACTTTTGATTAACCCATTAAGTACCATAGAAATCAGACGATATTTAAAAAAACGCAGACGATTTATATTCAAAGTCATTGAAAAAAGCAGACGAAGATGAAATTACTTATGTTCACAAATGGGAACATTGGGACTTAATGGGTTAAGGTTTTTTAGATTTTATATAGATTACATATAATTTATTTGTATCGTCTGTTTAATTTATTTTTAATGATAATCTAATTTGCTAATTCTATAGATTTAGTATACGAATCTATTTTTAATTTAAATAAATAGATCTTTCTTCTTTTGATCAATGTTTTTAGATTTTATATAGTAAAAATAAATTATTATTATATATTTAGTAATTTTAATTTTAGTAATTAATATTTTGTATTTATTTTTTTTAATTCCATTTTAGTCATCAGCATTATTCCTTAACGAAACAATTTCAACTTCTATTATCTCTTCCACTCCTAACAACCCATTTCCGAAACGCAAAAACGCCTATTTCTGGAACCCCTACTTGAACAACCTAAAACACCAAATCAAACGCTCATCAAAACTTATAAGAAGAATAAACACCCAGGATAACATTCAACATTACTTCCTACTAAAAAACCTGTACAAAAAAGAAATCAATAAAGCTAAAAAACAAGCCTGGAAAAAATTCACCACTCAAACTCCCTCCAACCCCTGGAGCACTATTCATAAAATCACTAATAAAAATCCTCATCTCCATTGCCTCCCCATATACTCCCAGCAAACAACAATGAAGCATCACACTTGAACCCCCTCCTTTCTCACCTCACTTTTTCCATCTGATTCACTAATAACCGACAACATTCACAATTCCATCATAAGACTTAAAACTCAAGCATACTTACGCAACACCAACACCTTTGATTTTCCACGAATCACTATCACAGAACTCAACAATGCCGTAAACTCCTTCAAACCCAAACTAGCTTGCAGTTACGACCACATATCCATGAAACACGTTCGCAAAGCATACCATATTATTTATCCCCACATACTTCAATTATTCAACAGTTGCTTAAGACTAAGCTATTTTCCAAATATCTGGAAAATTAGCAAATTAATCTTAATTCCCAAACCAAATCGAGATCTCAATAACATAAAAAACTGGCGCCCCATATCTCTTTTACCGACAATAGGCAAAATCTTAGAGAAAATTCTGAGGAAGAGACTGTTACATTATAGCTTAAAAAATGGTCTCATTCACGCTAATCAATTTGCTTATCTTCCCAACAAAAGCTCAGAACTAGCACTTTCTCGCCTCACGCTCTTCCTCGAGTCCGCACTAAAGAATCATAAAATAGCCTCAACTTTATTCCTAGATATTGAAAATGCTTTTAACACTGCCTGGAACCCAGCTATTATTAATAATCTCATAGATAACACCTACCCCACATACATGATAAAATTCATACACAATTACCTCAACCATCGCATTCTAATTCTAACTGAAAACAACAACTCATATATTCGCGAGCTCTCTCTCTCTACTCCTCAAGGAGGCAACTTATCTGACCTACTTTGGTTAATACTCATCAATCCACTTCTTGCCTTTATCAACAACAAGTCTGACTTTTCTCAGGGATTCTCCGATGATCTTCTTTTCTCCTTTTCTAGTTCTGAGCAAAACGAAAATCTTAAACAATCTGCTTCTTTACTAAAACAAATTCAATTCAAAGCCCAACAATTCAAAATTTCCTTTAACCCTAATAAATCCCACTTAATCCACTTTACACGCAAAAGAATCAAACCTTTACCCTTACAACTGAACACAACAGACAAATTAGATCCTCAAAACCAAGTAAAATATCTCGGACTCACCTTTCAACCCAATCTAAAATTCTCAACTCATTTCAAAAGCATCTCACAAAAACTAATCAAAACCCTTTTCTCTCTTAAAAACGGAATTTCTTACAAATGGGGACTTTCCCCAAAAATCACAAAATTCATTCATAAAAGTCTAATTTTCCCTGTCCTCAAATATGGAGTTCTCTCATGGGGCTCAGAGTTGAGACACCAGTCATCCATCACTCATCTCAGCAAAATTCATCGCCTGTGTCTTCTTTCTATCACCAATGCCTATCACACTACACCAACTACAAAACTTGAATTATTCACTAACACGCTACCGCTACACCTCAATCTAAAGAAAACGCTTCTTAAAAATTACCTTATAACTTTCTGCTCTACACCCCCACCACATCCTTTCACCAGCCTATACACAACTCAAACATCCCAATCCCTGCAGTATTACAATTCCTTATTAATTCAGTTTGCTCCTAACAAAACATCTTATCAAGTACTACCATTAAACCACCCAATCGAGCTCATCCACCCTTCTTCGTCTCCTCCTTACATCACAAACATCTGTCACCACAGATATCTTGCCCTAAACTCTATAGCTCACCAACGCACAACAAACAATACCTGTTCACTTTCAATTTTCACTGACGGTTCTAAATCACAACACCGCTCTTCAGCTGCATGCGCTTTCTTCCTACAAAACACAAAAAACCCTTTTCTTATCCAACACACAAACCTAGATCCAGAAATCACTGCACACGAAACTGAAATTCACGCAGTACTACTATCCTGCAACATACTCCTTAATAACCTAACTTCCTTTTCTACCTCCTTCAAATACATAACTTTTTTCACAGACTCGCAAAATTTAATAAAAAACCTAAAACTCGAAAATAAAATCTCACACTCAACTTATAGTTTAGCACGCAAACTTATTCACCTATCCAATCACTTTGCAGTAAAAATCGTCTGGTGCCCAGCTCATTCCAGCTGTTTTGAAAATTACCTCGTTGACTATATCGCAAAATCAAATATCTCCGATTCTCAGATCCTACCCCTATTTTCTCTACCCATCTCCACTTTTACAAATACTATAACCAACTCTACACTACTGCAGTGGCAACAATCTATCGACTCAACCATCACATCACCTCTGACATCTATGCCATTATCACAACTCATTTTAAAGAAACACTTTCACTCACTCCCTCGGAACATCATTCGCTGGCTCTCATCCCATTGCCCTTGTAATGCATACTTCTTCAAATTCAAACTTCACTCAAACCCTTTCTGTCGTTACAGCTGTTCGTACATTGAAACACCTACACATATCCTCCTTTATTGTCCAATTTTTGATTCTCACCGACACCAACTCCTTGATAAAAGTCGCTTCTTTTTTAAAGATATTCCATCCTCTTTACATGATCTTCTACAACATCCACTACTCATCAAACATCTCTCCCTTCTCATAACCACAATCGAACCTATACTCTCTGCAACCCAAACACTCATTCCTCCCTCAAATATCTAATAACAATAAGCCACTATCACCACTAATCCATGCATTCCACAAAACAATCTAATGTCTACACCCATAAAAATCTTCCAAATTTTCCTTTTCTATTTCAGAAAGACCCACAAAACTAAACTTACACTTTGAAGACCAAATTCCAGCAGACTTGCAAGCATATCAGCTCCAGCTGGAAAGTGCTTAGAAATCTCCATACCTACCTACCTAATTCCATTTTAGTTAAAATGGCTAAAAACCCTACTTTGCGCAAAACCCTACTTTGCGCAAGACAGGATGACAACGACATTAGAAGTTGGAGTTGAAAAAGAAGAAAACAAATATTGAATATAATCATTATTAACATATATAAAAGAGATAAAATCTGTGTGTTGTGAAGTTGAAGACGCTTAGTTTGAAATAAAGAAATAGTTAAAGTCAATGATTTTTTTGAAGAATAAAGATGGTGTTTTTATTTTATTTATTAAATTAGGGTTGATTGCTTTGGTTGGATACCAAAGCATTTTCAGCCGTAAGGCAATATGATCTCAACTCTGAAGTTTATCTCCTCTTAGAAGATTGAACCTCTGATTGATTTTTTAAAATAAAAATAGCTCTGAAAATTAAATTAATTTCAAAATGCTTTATTATTTTGTAAATAGGAAACTTATTTTGATATAGAGTGATATTTATCATATATTTAAAAAAATCTGTAAACTGAGATTAGATATTTTCTATCGAATCTAAGTTATGACTTATGAGTCAGCTCTACCGAAACTAGTACATCCTCCCTCTTACAATTGCAATACTAATTACAAGAACTTCTATACAAACTTTTCTGTGTCAGTTTAAGGTCAAATATTTCTCAATAATAGACACGAGTTTGTTTTCTTCAATGATTTCTTATCCAAAATATCTCTAGTTACTCTAGGAGTCCGGGATCTATTCTTAGACCTTTTCTCTTTATTATATATATTAGTAATTTATTCTCTCTTCTTAAAAGTAAATGTTTCATTTATGCGTACAAATTTGCACTCGTTTTAAAATAATGGTTTGTTTTATGTTTTATATATAAAATGGATATTTATCCACTGTTTTCGATTTGTGTTTTATGAACTGTTTACACATCATCATTGATGTGAATGTAAATACATTACATTTCTTAAAATCTGATAATTTTATGCATGATGTTTCTATTAATAACTCTGTGTTAAGAAAAACTAATATATTTTGTTCCTTAGTTTTTGTCTTTCTCAATATTATTTATGGTCTATGCATATTCAAATCTTTTAATTTTCATTAAAAGTTTATACCGTTTTTTTTAGAATGAATAACATTTTCTTTTAAAAAGCAGAACAATTCTTTACTCTGTGTTTGTCCTTTCATAATCCTTCCAGGCACCAACAACCGAAACGTTTATTGCATGCATTGCCAAAGGCCACTACCATTTTTTCGCCTTTTCTTTAGGCCTATAAGCAGCCAATAACTTGTCAAACACATCAACCCCTCCCATTCCTTGATTGTGCTTGCTAATGAGGAAACGACAGCTAACTAACTTCGATCTCTTTCTTCTCTAAACGTGAATACCTTTTAACTGTTCCAACAGGTTCATGCGTACAAAAGTTGGATCCAACATTCACACAAGCATTATCCCTCCATTTACAAAAATATACTCTTCCATCTGATCTATAATCGTAATACCCTCTATTTTTCTTCTTGATTTCTTTATCCTCAATCAATCGACATTTACCGGTTCTATTACTTCTAACGGTGCCTACTGCTTTTATACCTTTTTCGCTCAATGTTTTTAAGAGGGTGTACGATGTAAAAAAATTGTCAAAATAGAATGTATGTTTTAAAGGGTTTTCAATTGTTTGGACAAAGTTTCCTACAACTTGCATGCACAATGGCATCTTACTTGAACCTCCCTCTTGATCTCCTTACCTTGATATATGTATAAAGACAAGGGGCAGCCAGTAGAGGAACACATGCACCATATTTTATAGCCAAACCTAATAGGTTTTCCTCTTATAAACTGCTTACACGAATGAGGCCCATAATAAGGAACTATCGATTCATCTATACTTATCTCTTCATAAAGTGAACTAAACTTCAAAAATTTAGCGTTTAACATTTCATAAATAGGCCTTACTTTTGCCATTTTGTCTTCTAAATTAATTTTAGTATTATCGACAAGATGAAAGTACTTTTTATTTCTCGAAATCTATTTCTCGATATTACCTGACTCACTAATGAGACTCCAAGATCTAATTGAGTCGACCAAAAGTCTTCCTCTCTTGGCAATGTATGATACCCCGATAAAATAACAAATCCGATAAAAATACCTATGTCCTTCCAATCTAGATCAATTGCTTCGTTTTTTTTTGATTAGCAGTGGATAGTTTTGCCAGTGTTTCCATGTATTCTTTTGGAAAAACTTTGAAAAAAAAATCAATAGGTTCATGAGCTTCGTCTTTGGCTAGCTGAGGACAATCGACGTGTGAATAAGAAGCTAAATTATTATCAAAGTTTTTCATTTTTTTCCATCTGCAGGTTTTATCTTGTTCTTCTACTTCAGGGTATGTTACTTCTATTTTTCCGCATGTATCTTGAGGAAAAGTATCAAGCATATCATTTTCATCAATGTCTTCGTTAAAGGTAACAACATTGTTTTCATCAGGAGGAAGTATAGCTAAATCAATAGGAGTGCCATTTTCCAAAACCTCATCTTCTTCTAAGTGCTCCAAAGCGGAAGATTAATGCTTGAACTTCATTTTGACGGAAAAATCACTGAAACGCAAAATAATAAAAAAAAAAGTAGTATTTGTAACGAAAAAAGTTAGCTCCACACTAACAAAAGTCGATATATTTTTAGCTTTACAAGAAGAAACAGTGCAAGCGCAAGAGCAGTAAGAGAATGATAAAAAAGAGTTATTTCAAAAAATGTGGAACTTATATTATGATCTCTTCATATTCATGAAAACATATTAGCAAACTGAAATCAATTGATGATACAAAGTAACATAATACTCATCTATTCTATAATTTTTTCAACATTTCTATGACGCGCAAAATTTTTTGTACGTATCATCATTATACAGTACATAATATTTCCGTCAGGGAACTTTCGCCTAAGATTGAAAGTAGGAGGAGAGCAAACAGGAAAGGAAGAAATGGAAATGGAAATATTAATAATACTTTAAATTAGAGCAATAAACTTGAAAGTTGAGCATTTAAAAATGAATGTAGATAATAAATCAAGCTTTTTTTCTTTTTTTGCAACCTTAAGTAAGTCTGACTTAAAACCATACCTATATAATAAAATGTTTCAAAAAAATAAGTTATTTGATGAATTTTGAATAAAAATCATTTTTTTGGAAAGCCAGATTTTTGTCTTTTATCACTATTTTGAACCAAGAAATTGAAAACTAAAATTTTTTTTGTTCTGGCTTCATTGTTATGAGAACAGAATGTTTTTAATACCTTTAAAGCTTTTAGATTACACTTCAATGAAATTTGAAGTTTCATTTGTTAGTAACGATCAGCTGGATTTGCCAAGTAAGATACCATTTCTCTGATACACAAGTTTAGTTTAGGGTGCTTTTTTCACGCGCAATCACTTTTAAGTCATGCATATCCCTCCAAATATTTTGAAAATAAGAGAAGTTTTATCGTTTATCCCTGAGTTTTTTTGTCGTACTTTCTCGCAATCCCTCTGCTTCGATATATTCTTTAAGTTTTACCTCCACTCTTGATGGTTTTATCTCTTTTACTAGAAATTCTAAAGATCCATTATTTTTGTATATTAAAATGTCAACAAACCCAATAATATAAAGTTTATTCGTGCATGATTTTTTCATAATTGGAATTCAAACGTTCGAAGTACGCAGTAAATTTCCGTTTAATATCGACCACTCAGGATTTACATTTTTTGGTCGATTTAATCAATTTATAGAATCTAGACAGTGAAGCATCAATTTTTGTGATCTCAGAAAATTAGTGTTAAGTATTGATTTTTTTCAGACTTATGTCCAATCACTTTAATTTATACATTGTCTTCTACTAAACATAATTTCAGAACTATCGCTATAGTAACATCATAAAAATTGATTCTAGATTTCCAATAAATTTTCATAACTGTGGAAGGTTTACTTTTAAATTAAAGTTAGAGAGCCATTGACATAGATCTAAAGTATGTTTTAGCAAGTAGTGTACGTAAAAGTTTTTTCTCGATAATTGACTTTTTAATAATACTTTGATCCAAAGATTGTAGCATCGAGGAACTACCAGTACAATTCTTCGTTTTTGAATCGCCATTCTTTTATTTATCCACTTTTAAAAAATACTTGATATCTTGCATGCTTTTTTATTGAATTTCCATGTTTTAGAGAAATTAAACAGGAATAGAATAAACAATGAGCACAAAAGTTTTAAATTTTATACTCTACTCCTGTTTACTTAACTTACACACAAATTTAATGGGCCATCTTCAGTACGAAATCTATATTTCAGACAAATGATTCAAATTAATATTTTTGAAGCGGGGAAGCTTGCTACATCTCTACCAATAACAAGACGACGTCCAAAAGCCCCAAGCACATTAACAGATAAGCCAGCAGTGATTCGATCTATGCAATGTTCATCACCTGCACTTGATGTACTTTAAAAAGTGTAGCTTTGTTTGGTATAACGTGAAAGAAGAGCACTTTTATCCATATTATAAATGTTAACCTCGTAATAACCTTTTAAAATTTCAGGACACTTCAATCCAAACCTCAACAATTTTTTCAACCATATCAGCAATATTTCCCAAAAATAACAATGATCTGTTTATGTTTGAGATAATTTAAGAAAAAACCATTAGTTACAATAACAGATTTATTTTGAAAATATGCCTATGCTTTTACGATACCCGGACATTTGGCCGAATTGACATTTAACAGATGGGCCTTTGGGCTAACAAAAATTTTACCAAACGGACATGGAATGGACATTTGAAAGACGCCTATTTCACCGAAAATGTAAATACAGTTTAGCTTCAATCAACGTCTGCAAAATACGTCTGCAAATACGCCTGCAATCAATAAAATACAGTAAAATCATAATCATATCATAACACATTTTTCTTGCAATGTCTGCAAATATAGCTACACTTTATAGAAGTTCAAATATTAAACCAAAATATCACTAAAAAATAAGCCAAAATATCATTTCCAATTTAAATACTATGGTAGAAACAGCTCTTTAAAATATCATCAATGAAATTCTTTAAAAATACAAAACAACTGATCATTCATTTTCAAACAAAGTTTAAGACAAATTTTTTTTGTAATATATGCAACATTAGAACTCATGTTGACCATGTTTATTCGAACCTGCGGAGCCTTTATGCATTTTGAGGAATCAGTGAATGTAGCAAGTTTTGCTGATAGGATTGCTATGCTTTAAAAAAGTAGGACTCTTACGATTTGTGATTCCTCTATCCACCACTTGAACAAACTTTCACAATACGAAACGCAGTACAAAAAGAAACTACGCAAGCTCTCAGTGGACATGTGATAGCGTTCAGTACCCAGTCTTACACATTTTACTTTTTTGTGATGTTGAGATTTGTAAAGTCGGAGTGCATTTCTAACGCGCTAAAGTCATAACTAGGGGCAACAAAAGTTGGCCAATAAATCCTTCAAAATTTGACCTAACTACCTCAAAAAGTTAATCCTAACTACATAAAAAATTAATCACTTCTGTTAATTATTATTAATATTTTTATTGTAAGAAATTGTTAAAGTATTCTCTTTTGCAAAGACGTGATCTTTGGACAAAGGCTTTTTAATCGCTGGAAAGAGAAAAGATATATTTCTTTTTGAATATGTTCCTTATTTCTTCAAATTAGATATTTGTATATAAATCCAATGCGTATTTCATTGTAAGATTCAAAGATAACTTTTTTCAATTATTTTATTTATGTGTCAGAATGGATGAGTCAAAATTTTTATCTATATTAAAAATGAAATATATTTTTAGTTCGTTTGCGAACTCTTTAGTGTATAAAAGCAATTCCAAAATTGTTTAATACTTGCTCTTTGTCAGTTTTGTTAAACTTTTGCACAATCTAGATTACTTACAAAAAATGGGCTATTAAAAAAGTTGGCTTTTGTTCACCTAATAACTTGGTCTTCTTTTACACAAACTTTATAAAGTAAGACTATTTACTTGTTTTGGAATAAGTGCTATTAGAATTCAAAAGTGGACTTTATTGACTTTTAACTCCCCGCCATAACTTTATTACTCGATTCGTGACTACCAACAAAGTAGCGATAGAGACCTTAGTTTGAGAATGTGATTTTTAAATTTTATCAAAATATTTATCATTCAATAATTGTGAATACTTTTTCAAGTGTGCTGAAAAGTGGAGTTTCCAATATTTCAAAGAAATCATCTGTCTAAAGGGAAATCCAGTGTATAATAATCCATTAGACAACAAAAATGAAGGCAGTCAAAATGAACTCTTTAATTCTGTTTTCGTAAGTTCATTTTTGTTTTGTATACTTTTAAAAAGGGATTATCATTTCAGGAACGATGCTTAGTTTTCCAAAAGGATTCAAGTTTTGAAAACAAAAATTCTGTCCAACTCAATTTAGACGCACTAGAATTGACAGATGTTTTAATAGCGCCAGAACAAGAAAATGGCCAAGGTGTGAAATTTAACATGGTCAATCAGATAATTACACTTTTGCAAGGGGGCTGCTGTTATCAAGGGCACAGTCTCAATGGTAGCGATAGTGATGTTTTAACCAAATCCTCTTCCTTTGATAAAGTATTCATAAGCGCTATGAGTGCCGATTTTGTACCAAAATGTTGGAACAAAGTTAACGTTATTCAGACAGAAAATATTATTTAATTTAATTCAAATAAAATAATTTTTTCAATCTTTCTCTAAAACATTTTTCTTCATGGCTCAATATCTATATGAATATTTTAAAAAGAATTTTTTTTGTGTGTTTAAAGGCCGTTTACAATATGTTGTTATGCAACATAATTTTTTTTAATTCTACTTAAAAAACATTTTTTAACTACATTTCATAAAGGAAAATTTATTTTAATACGACCTTTTTGCTTTTTCAAGAGGGGCTTTTGATTTCAGGCTCTCTCATGGTGGTTCTCAATATCAATTGATCTTCCTAATGTCCATCATTTAATTGAGTTCGATGAGAAGCTTTTCATTTTGGCTTAGTAAAAAAAATGATGATTCACAACAATAATCATAACAAAATCTTGTGCCCAATAAATTATATTACTTTTTGAAATTTATAATATTAAAATTCATATTTAATGAGCCTATAAAGCACATTTCTCATTCTTAACTCTTTGAGGACCAACATTTTGAATAGGATTCGTCTACTTTCTTTTTCAATGAATTTTATATATTCAAAGCAGACGATTTTCATTTTTGGGTCACTGATGATCCACTGGTCCTCAAAGGGTTAAAATCACTCTTTCAAAGGTCGTATTTAAAAACTTTAAAGGCCGCATGCGGACTTAACCCATTTACGGCCAATGTTCCTATTTTGGAACATAAGTAATTTCATCTTCGTCTGCTAATATAAATCGTCTGCGTTTTTTAGATATCGTATGCTTTGCTTGGACTTAAATGGGTTAAAGCTGCAGGTGTCGCCCTCCCTCTGGTCTAAATTGAAATTTACATAAAAAAGGCCAATTATTTGCAAAAAAAATTAATTTTATTAGGGTATAATCGTTATTCATTGATTAACACATTTCAAAAGAATATTGGTCACCCGCCCTTTCTAGGGCTCAGCATACAATGTTAACTGCTTGGTTGACCTCAATCAAAATGCTGAAAACGCGAGACAGTACCTCTACACCAATATTCCATATCATTATCTTTTCAAAAGACGTAATTAGACAGCGTGGTCGTGAAAAAGTACTAAGTAAGATGTATAATGCCAGTTTTATAGAGGGTGAGAGGTACTTTCTTCGCATTCTATTTTTGCACGTATTTGGCGCCACATCGTATGAATATTTAAAACATACGATGGAACTGTCTATTCAACTTTTATGGAAGCCTGTACTGCACGCAATTTATTAGTAGATGGCAGTTTGTTGGTTCGACTCATCCCCTTCACAAATAAGAAATTCATTTTCTTTTATTTTGATTCATGATGAGTCAAGTAATCCTTCTCAGTTGTGGCAAAGCTTTTGCTTGGATATGATGGAGGATTATCTGCAGTATGAGTCTCATTTCAAAGCTAAGCAATCTGTACTTGCAAAAATTCAAAGTATTCTCGAACAGTTTGGTAAGACACTCATTGATTTTGCATTTCCAGCTTTGAAGGAAACATTAATTGAAGATCTTCCCAACATTCAACAAGCGAGAGAAGAAGCTCCTAATATAAGAACTATGCTTAACTCTGAACAGATTGCTGTTGCTGATTCAGTCATCGGTTCCGTGAAATCTTCAGCCAAAGTTTTCTTTATTGGTGGTCCAGGAGGCACCGTTAAAAGTACCGTGAGTCTTTTCATCGAGAAGGCACACTTGCGCCGCTTGTATCGAACTATGAGAAAGTAGGCTTGATATGGAATTGAACCCAAGACCTTGAGTTATCGAAACCCAGTATCTAACCAACGTTACTCAAACCCCCGCACAGGTAAGACTTCACATATAGCTACATCATTAGAGAAATTTATTAGTCGTAATTTAAATGTCCTTACTTGTGCTTGGACAGGAATTGCTGCCACTTTGTTAGAAAAATGCAGAAATGTTCATTCTTTTTTTAAGTTACACGTTCCTGTTTTAGATAATGCGACTAGTAATATTAAACCAAATAGTAAACATGCCGAATTTTTCCGTAAACAAGATATCATAATTTTTGACGAAGCTAGTATGATCCCTAAATACGCTCTTTAAGCAATAGATAAAATGCTTAGAGATATCTGTAACAATAATGTACCCTTTGCTGGAAAAATTATTCTTCTTGGTGGAGATTTCCGTCAAAAGAAACTGTTGTCAAAAGAGGAAACACCACCCAAATTATTGAAATATGCTTGAAAAGTTCTTATATCTGGCCTTTAGTTAAAGTCTTTCAACTCCCTCGCTATTCTCAATTTCTTTTTCTGTAGCAAATGGCCAACTACCTGCTAATTATAACGACCCTTTCAAAGATTGCATTCAAATACCAAATGAATGTATATTATCTTATTGTGGTAACATCCTTTTTTCTGTTTTTAATGATGATGGTATTGACGTTGCAGACTCCCACCAACGAAGACTCTTTAGAATTTAACAACCAAGTGTTAACTCAACTTCAGGCCTAATCTAAAATATATTACAGTACTGACTCTGTAGTTACAGATGATCAAGAAGAAATCGATCTCTATCCAATGGAGTTTATCAATTCATTGACACCATCTGGTAGGCCACCACATAAGCTCATTTTAAATGTAGGATGTATCGTAATGTTTCTTCGCAGGGACGCACATCCTCAAAATTATTGGGGAGGCGAATTTTTTTGCAATTTTCAAAATTAGTGGTCTGGAAATACCACGGGAGACCAAATATTCAAGCAATCCTTTAAAATAGAGTGTATTCAGCACATACGTAAATTTATAAGACTATATATATTTTTTACAAAATTGGTAAAATTTAAATACTATACTTCTAGCGAAAATATTTTAATTAAATTTGCATATCGCATATGCACTAGTTTAAAAAAATCCAGAATTGTTGGGGGCCAATAGGCTTTTCATTTGAAAATGAAGTAGTCTATCAGGCACATTAAAGGAATTAATGAAAGGATATATGATTGATAGAGAAAAAAATTGAAAACAAATAACTGAAGGTTGGAAAGTTTTATATAAGTGAATGTAGTCTGAAGGAAAAGAGTCTACTAGACATCCTGCGATGTTTATATAAAAAAAATGTGATTGATTCAGTGGCTCACATCCTTGAAATTATTGGAGGGGCGCGGACTTTCAAGCGTCTTCCAAAAAATACAACAAATTTTTCTGAATTCCTACTGCTCTTTTGTCTATTCTATTTCATTCTTAATTAAGCTTAATGTAAACTTTAACCCCCGCCCTATTAAGCTTAACGTCAACAATGAATGAGGACTTATATATAGCTCCTTCATTCTCACTTCAAATAGATGCGCACCATCTCCAAATTCGTGTACGGAAAATCCGCCGTAGGAAAACTCGCCTCGCGAAAAATCACCGCAAGACAATTTTGCCGTAACACAAGTATTTGTCATAAAAACAGTTTGATTTTTGAAGTACCATTTTATCTCTTTCAAACAACCAAATTTGGCCTAGTAATTATTTTTTTTTATTTTATCTTTATTTTTATTTATATTATTTTTTATCTTTATTTTACCTTATTTTTTATTTTATCTTATTTTTTTACGACTATAGTTTTTTGTAAGCAGACGATGGTTTATCAAATAGAAACTAGTAAAGGAGGACTGCAATTAGTTGACGATCTTAACTATATTCACTGAATAGATCGAAAATACGGTGAGAAAACATATTGGAAGTGTGATTATATGGAGTGTAAAGCAAGAGTGCATACCAAGTTGGAAGATGATTGTGTATCTATTTGCAAACAGTCAACGAGCATTGCCATCCTTCTAAGCGTAAAGTTTACGAAGCAAAAACTAAAATGAAATCGGTAGCTACGAATTCATAAAAATTGCAAAAGTTGTATCTATTTTAGATTCAAATGCATTGGCGTTGCTGCCCACTAAAGCACATTTGTCGCGCAGTATTAGAGGCTGGAGGCAAAAGGAAAATCAAGCTCCTCCAATCCCAACTGGAAGAAGTGGGTATATTATACCAGAAGAATATAGATTTCTTAAAAATGGTGATCAGTTTTTATTATATGATAGTGAGGAAGATTGTTCAGACAAAATTTTAGTTTTTGGCACAAAAGCTGGGCTAGATGACCTTGAGAAAAACAAGGACTGGACGTGTGACGGCACGTTTAAATGCAGCCCAGAGATATATTACCAATTGTTCACATTACAATAAAGAATATTAGTATACCACGTATTTTTGTCTTGCTATCTGACAAATCTCAAGTAACTTACATCAGACTTTTCAGTGCCTTGAAGGATCTGGGCCCATAATTTCAACCCGAAACATTGATGGTCGATTTTGAAAAAGCAAGTATTAAAGCCTTTTCTGCTTTATTTCCAACAACAAAAGTAACAGGTTGTTTATTTCATATGCCTAAGAATATTTATCGGCACATTCTCGATCTCGGTTTAAAGTCGCGTTATCAAAGCGACGCAGAATTCAACAACAAAATCAAATGCTTCACTGCATTAGCCTTCCTTCCTGTGCAAGATGTTATTGGTGGATTTATCGAGTAGTTATTAGATGATCACGATTTGCCCCAAGAATGAGTATCTTATTTCGAAACGCTTGACAGATGTGAGCGAAGACGAAGAGTGGAGCCTACTTTTCCTATTGCATTATGGAATGTTTTCGAGCGAGTTAGGCATAATAGAAGCAGAACGAACAACAGCATAGAAGGCTACCATAATGCACTGCAAAGCTCAATGACAAATATGCATCCAAATCTGTGGAAACATCTAAACAAAACATCTGGACAACAGAAGGACCTAAACAGAAGGAAACATCTGTGGATTTTAGCAAGAAAGAAAAAGTCTGATTTAGACCGAGGAAACGCAGAAGGAATGAAAAAGGTATATAGTGATATCAACACAAGACTCCAACGACAAATAATTGGGTACAATTCTGCACAGAAAAGGGACTATTTGCGTAGTATTGCATGGAATTTGCACACTTTTTAAATTATTACATTTTTTCTGCTTTATTTCATGTATGTTCTTAAATAGCGAATCTTTTTTAAGGATATTTTATTAAATAATAAAGTATTTTATAAATGGTCGATGTATTTTTATTTGATCATAGT
This sequence comes from Nectonema munidae, assembly GCA_030549495.1. NCBI lineage: Eukaryota > Metazoa > Nematomorpha > Nectonematoida > Nectonematidae > Nectonema > Nectonema munidae. The sequence continues at coordinate 119,630 of JAUIRK010000873.1, read as the reverse complement.
AAAAAAATAATTACTCCACTTCCTTATTGGTTGTTTACTTATCAGAAACTTCGAAAGCCAAGCTTGGTTGCTTGGAAGAGATAAAATGGTACTTCAGAAATCAAACTGTTTTTATCACAAACACTTGTTTTACGGCAAAATTGTCTTACTACGATTTTTCCTATCAGGCGAAATTTCCTGAAGCGAGTTTTCCTACGGCAAATTTGTTTACGACGAATTTGCCTAGAACCCTCCAAATTATGTGTAGAAAAAGGGTAAAGATATCAATTATAAAAAAATTGGAAATTTTATTGAATGAAAAAAAAATCATTCATTAATTTTCAGTTGTTCCTTCTTCCTAAAAAAATGAAAAAATGTTTTATTGAGAAAAATAAATAAAAAAATCACATCCAAATTTCATAACTTCTGAGGTAATTTCTATCAAAAATGTAAAACAGAACTAAAGTTAGAAAACTTGGTATTAGAATTTTTCATTCTTTTTAGTATTATCTAAAAAGTTGAAAAAGTTTTAGTACTCTCAAAAAAGAGTATAAAAATAAAGATAAAATTGTGCAAACAAAAATCAAACAATAAATTAAGATTGCATTACTTCATTTTTAAATTTTATAACATAACTTAAGTTTTTTGAAAACTAATTTGACGTATCCCCTACAACATACTCTATAGTCTATGGGTGGCATGGCAGGTTGGTTGAGATGATTGACTCAGCACTGAAGCCTCTGGATTCGATTTCTCATCGATACCAATTTGTTCATAGTTTGACATAAGCGATACATCAGTGCCTTGTCAATGAAAACACACCCACGGTACATTACCTTACGTTTTACTCAAAATTGAAAAATTTGCTATATAATTAACATAAGGGAGAAAGGAGACAAAATAAACTAATAAAGCAATTTTCACTATTTTAAAATGAAACTGTGTGTTCTCAGAATAATTTCAAAATAATAGGATGTATGTGCGCTTCTGCTTCTTCTAAATGTTAGCCTTAAAAATAGTCTCTGTACTGGAACCCCTCTTAAAATATCTAACTTAATGGATAATACAATTGACTGTCAAATTCTTACTGGGGTTAACTGTGGAAAAAATGTCTTGATTCCTAGAATTTACAGATCTCCTAACGATACAAATTTTCCTTTTGAAATTAAGCGAGTTTCCACTCAGTTTGTCTTATGCACTCACTATCAATAAAAGTCACGGAAAGAATTTTAAAAAAGTAGGTATTTTTTAATAAGACCATGTTTCAGTCATAGACAACTTTATGTTGCCCTTTCAAGAGCAAGATGATAATTTCAGGCCATTAAATATCAGGTTTGTCAGACTCACCATCAAGAATACCACAACAATAATTTATATACAAAATATAGTTGCCCACAAATTTTCCATTGGAATTTTCATTTAAATATTTATGTATCTATCTATCTATTTATGATGTGGGCTGGCGGTCAAAGTTAAAACAAGGAAGATAATTTCAAAATTTTTATGACGAAAGATGAATACTACACAAATAGAGAGGTTGGATTAATCATGAAGAAAGAAATTAAATTCTTACACAAAAAATGATGGGATCCTAAAGACATATGGCTGAGGTGGGTGGGCGGGGGATCCATGTTAAAACAAAGAAGATGCTTTCAAAATTAGTTTGCGGAAACAGACACTCTACCAATGATTCTATGTTTTGAGCGAAGCAAGAAACGACCACCTGGCCGGCTAGTATAGTAAGAATGGAAAACATACTGACACAAACTAGAATAAGTATTTTCATCGATAAATGTTAAAATCGAGAATGGGAAAGGGATTTTTTCGGTGCTGAGGTCACACCGAGATTTCTAGGTAAAACCCGGCCAAAGTCAATCTAGTTTTGCACGAACCTATTCTCAGCAATTCGCTCTAACGCGATTTTACTAAATATAAAAGAAATAAACTGTAAAATTGAATACGATTTTAGCAATAAAAGTCACCTTAAATGCTACGTGATTTTGGATTCTGGAATCCGAGTCCCCCCTAAAAAGGTACTATCCGCTCGGTGGCGGGGGTATCATGTGAGCCAGAAACTCACACTCTTTGTCGCCCGGTTACAAACATTATGCCAAGTTAACCCTATCCTCTTTCTTTCGAGTAATCATTGCACGAAAGTCACTCTTCTCATCCTCGCAACTTGTTGAGGAGTAAACCTTCCTTTCAAGACTTGGTTAAGTTAAGGTCTAAGAACGGTCTTATTTGCTCGTCGCATTGCCTTCCCTTGTTTTGCTTTTAAACGCCCCCTCTTTTTTCACACGCATCGGTTTTCTGCATTCTCTAACCTCAATCCTCTTCACTTTCTCTGTTATGCTTTTTCATTTATCATTTTGAACACTATGTGTGTGGAAACAAACTTTCCCCTGCATTTTCAACGTTTGGTCAACTTCTTTTATATTAAATAGAGAGAGCAGTACTGAGAAACTACCAAGATTAACTATATACTATATATCTTTTTGATGAACAGTTTTATTGTTTACTTGCAGGACTTGTTGAATGAGAAAATGATTGTAAAAAGTATTTGCTGAATCTTCCACTATCAGAATCTTCATAACGTCTTTTCATTTGACAATAATTAACATTTTTTTCATTACTCTTATGAGGTGTTTTTTTATTTAAAAGTTTGTTGACAATTTTCTTTTTAGAACTCGAACTGTCGTCATCTTTAACAAAATTATGCTTAATAAGGCCGTTTGCACTGTTTGTGATTTGACTCGCAATCCATTCATGTTTCCTGAGACTTTTTTCAACTGCATAAGTTCCATTTGATAGGTTTTTCACAATAGTGTCAATGAAGTCGTTGAATAAGTTTCTTTCATAATATTCTCTTTTGCCGCACATTCTAAAGTTGCAAAATTTTTCTATCCTGCGCATATTGTTTTCATAGTTCAGCCAATCACTCAGTCCTTTAAAATCAATTTTATCTGTCATCTCATTTTGAGATAATCCAAAATCAATAATCTTCAATCTTCCTTCATCGTCAATCATGATATTTGCTGAGTGTAGATCGTTGTGTATCACGTTTTTTTCTAGGAGATCTGATATTCCCAGGAATAATTGGGCGCTGTAACTCTTTGCCTTTTCCACGCTCATTCTCTCAGAAAGGCATTTTCTATACAATGTTAAGCCGGGCAAATACTCTTGTACGATGTAAACGCATTCTTTATCAAGATAAACCTCATTAAATTTGACGGTAAACTTCGATTTCAACATCTTCAAGTTATTCACCTCCTGAATTATGTTCTCTACCAGATTTTGCCTAAGACCAAAATACTGTATCTCTTTGATGGCGTGTTTTTTCTTTGTTCTGATATTTTCAGCAAGGTAAACCTTCCCGCTTATTCCCTCCGACAAAAGTTTTTGTAACACGTATACTTGGTTGATATCTCTAGCTTTAGGTTTCAGTCCTTTTTTTAGGTACAAATAACTTGAATCTTCAAACGCTATCCTCTTAGAAAGTCTAGAAGCTTTAGACTCTCGTGATTCCGATTTAAATCTTTTAAAATTTTCATTTTGTGTTTGAGACGAGTTACTATTTTTAACGCATGAAGCTGTTTGATTTTGGCTTTGAGATGAGGAAGTCATTTGTTTTACTATCTCACTGTATTCTAAACTTAATTTTAAGCTATGTTCAGTAATATAATTTTTGTAAGATATTTTATATTTATAATGAAGTGGTATATTAATAAATGAAGTAGTGTATATTAATAAACAAACTTCTAAAGAGATAATGAGAATTTTTATCTGTGCGTCGCTGGTAATATTTTCATTGGTTGAAATATGATTATTGATGGTTTGACATAAAATCGGCCAATCAGAGAGAGATCATGAGACTATATAAAAAATACACATTAAAGATATATGCTAAAAACTAATAACTCATCATCACACCATATAAATAAACTAACTCATCACACCATATAAAAATACACACAAAACATAGCGTTAACTCTTAAGGCAGATATAGCTAACACTAAAAGTTATATTAACCACTCACTATGCTTGTGAGATTTCATATGCTTTTTGCAAACAATTTCAAACTAACAACCAGCTTACCCAATTATAATAATGTGAATTCAATGGTGATCATAATTTTGATTATAATCAATCAAAGATTTAAAACAGCTATTAATCTCAAAATTTCATTTTTTTATCAACGATATTTAAAATAATTTTATCACTTAATCAATTCCCATTTTCAAGTATTTGGGATTCATTTCTGGTGTTTATTTCATTTGAAAATGAATCAAAACCTGTCAAAATAGAGAATGGTTGTTAGTTCTGAATTAGCTTGACCAAAACAGCTAGTTCCAAAATAGCTAGTATACCAAAGCAGTTAATTTGGGACAGCTGTTATCATATAAAATTAGTTTGGAAGGACACGATAATAATTTGTTTTTTTACAATAAAAAACATTTTATTTTATTAATTTATTTTTACAACAGAAATATTCCTATTAATTATAAAATAATTGGAAATTGTTCTCTTGGGAGGATTTCTATTTCTAGGTTTAAAAAAGTAGTAAAGCTGATATACTTTATTTAAAGATCGTATGTGCTAACATCAACGTCAAAACTTTTATAGAGAAAGTTAAAAAATTAATACAATCTATTTAAAATTCATTGGTAATGCTACTTAAAAATTCAAATGTTGAAATTTCTCCATTTTGGAGTCTATGTTTTAAAGTTTGAATTCTTTCATTAATTTCTTTGGCTCTGTTCTTGTAGTTTTCCTTTCGCCTTATAAATAAGCAGGCAACTTATTTCTTTGCATACTTTCTTCCTGTTGAATGCCTCTTAAAAACCGCCATAACGAAGGATCCGTCGAATCATATAGGGTCTGAATTGCTCGATGCCATCCTTCAAGATTGTTCGTTGTCCTTGGTAAACAATCCATCGACCTTTGTTCAACACTACATATCATTGGTGAAATAAAGGAATATCTTACTCCTGTCCTTTGGAGCCTTCCAATGCAGGGGCGACACCCCCCCCCCCCTGTAAAATTTTTTAGTTTTTACTTCATGTTTTGAATTTAACCCGTTATCCACCAGAATTATCAGACGATATCTAGTATAAAGGAGAAGATTTGTATTAAAAAGCATCAAAAAACGCAGACGATTCACATTTTTGTAAAGTCGACTGTGGTCGACAACCGGTTAATTAACGCACTGGCTCTCACAATTTGAAGCTTTCATATTTTATTTTGGAATTTTTACTTTTAACATAACTTAATACACCAAAAATTTTGAAAAATGAAAATTTGTTTGTTTTTAGATGAGAGGAAAATAAAGTTATCAATTATTATCAATGAATATTGTCAGAAGATTCGTGTTAAAAAAATTTTCAACAAAGGTCACTTATTCTTTATCAGTACGTTTGTTAAATTTTGTAACATTTGAAAACTAATTTTTTTAAGTCAAGAAATTTTTATCAATAGCTATTTCAGAATGAATATTTTGACTAGCTATTCCGTTTAAAAGCAAAAATACACTATTTTTTTTATAATGTTCGATTGTTAAATTTTGTAAGTAAAACTGTAACATAATTAAATCATTTTTCTACGAAAATTTGTTGATTATTATAATAAAAATATATCGAAACAAAATGTTTCAGTTAAAAATGTACTTGATCTATTTATGACAGCTGACAGAATTTATTTGTAGACAGAAATAGTAAAAAAAACGCTTAAATAATTTTGTGAAAAGTGATTAAACTACCGTTTTTTGTATACTATGATTCCTTACAAAATGTAAAAAATACAAGCGTTACCAAATCACAGCTACTTCAATGTTGGCTTTTGCTGTTTATAAAAACTTGAAAATATCAAATAAAGTGCCGATTAACTATCTCATTTTTATGCCTCCTATTATTTTGAAATTATTCTGAGAACAGACAGTTTCGTTTTAAAATAGTGAAAAAAGCTTTATTAGTTTATTTTGTCTCCTTTCTCTCTTATGATAGTTATGTAGCTAATTTTTCAAGAGTTGTCCAAGTAATAGTATCTGAATTTATCGTTTGCCTTTTTTCTGTTTGTATCATTTAACTATTTTATTTTACTTCATAAAAAATTTATTATATTTTAATATTTTTTAGCTTTGTTTTTGGAAGCTGACTTGGGTAAAATTATAGTTTGACTGGCTACTTTTTGTTTGCTTGAACCAATTTAACTTTTAAACTTGAGAAAAATGAAGTAATACAATCTTAATTTCTTTGTTTGCACAATTTTATCTTAATTTTATACATTTTTTTGAGAGTCTAACTAGCTTACACTTATTCTTATACACTAAAAGGAATGAAAAAATTCTAATACATAGTTTTCTAACTTTAGTTCTATTTTACATTTTTGATAGAAATTACCTCAGAAAAGTTATGTAATTTGAATGTGTTTTTTTTAATTTATTTTTCTCAATAAAATATTTTCATTTTTAGTAAGAAGAAATGGAACAACTGAAAATTAATGAATGATTTTTTTCATTCAATAAAATTTTCAATTTTTTTATTGCTAATTGATATTTTTACCCCTTTTCTACACATAATTTGGAGAAAGTGCGCATCTATTTGAAGGGAGAAAGTTTGATTATGCATGTTGCTATTTATAAGTCCTCTTTCAATGTTGACGTTAACGTTTACATTAAGCGTATTAAGAATGAAAGAGAATAGACAAGGGAGCAGTAGAAATTCAGAAAAATTTGTTCTTTTGGAAGATTTTAAGATATTTCTGGGTATTTTAAATGTTCTCAACGAGTGCTTGTTTTTATTTAGGGATTGAAAAGTATTTTCGTAATCAGAATCGCCGTATTTCAAATAAAATTCTCATATAATCTTTGTTTTTGGTATATTTTTCACACTTTCATCATATTTGATATTGGTAAGAAGAGGAGATTGTAAACCGAGAGATCTTAAATAGAAAAGAAATATAGGTAAACATATATTTTTGGATCACGCCAATTATTATGAATATTTTCACGTGCGTTGTGACGTCATAGTGAAACCAACGTTTATATAACTTATTTATTGCTTACTATCTTCAGATATGAGTTTTTTTGGCATTATCAAAAACAAGTTTCTCAACACCTATAGCAATATTTAGGTTTATTTTGGTTGCTAAATCGATAATAACCATGTTAAATAAATGCTTGTGAATAGGTAAGACTAAATTAAAAATTTATTAAAGATTTCTGTGTTATATGAGGTATTGCAACAAAGGTAACGAATTATTTAAGCATAAGATATTTGTATTATAAAATAGTAAAGTAAATATAAAACATTATAAAAGATAAAATTTTGTAAGGAACAAAATTATAACTTTTAAAAGCTGCTGAAAGTATTTTCTCACATTGCATACTGCGCAAATATTGTGAAAGCGATTGGTTTCTCCTTTCGCAAAAGTTGTTCAGAAGCACTTCCCTTCCTTTGCCAAATTTTTTTAAGCTGATCGATAGAAAATGGATAGATTGGCAAGTGCAGTTTAGAACGTTTCCATCAATGGATACGTTGAAGAGTTTCGGATAAAAAAAGGGATCAATTTTGTTGATTAAATTGTTGTGCAATCTAATTTGAGATAATTTGCTTGTAGGAAAAAAGAAATTTGGTGTAATGTGAACGATTGAGTTGACAATTTTTAACACCTCTAAAGAAAATAGAGAAATAATATATAATAATATCACTAATTAGAAATGCACAATATATGGTATAAATGTAAAGCTCAGAAATAAGCAGGGCCGTATCAAGGGATCGTGGCGCCCCAGGGCAAAGGTCATGAATGGAGACCCTCACCCCTTGCTCTTTCTTTTCCCACTCATCCCCACCCCATTCTGGCTTAAAAAGTGATTTAGAAAAAAATCCTCCCCTTTTTATTAAGTAACATAATTCAGATATATCCTGACTGAGTCGAAGACAGTCTCCATTAGATTATCATTTTTCGTGTTTTAGCAGCAGCTAAACACGACTTCTTCAAAATCAACACAATCGAGAACTTCTTTCTCAATGCTCATAAGAGCCAGACTTTGGAGGCGGGCTTGCCCCATAGTGCTCCTTAGGTAGGAAAAATGAAATGGCACCCCTAGGTGTGGCGCCCCGCGGCAATTGCCCTCAACTGCCCTCCCCCTTGATACGGCCCTGGAAATAAGTTACATTTGCTACTAATATTTTTTCTATTGTTTGAATTTTCAAAATCTATTAACTTATAAAGTACTCATAAAATAAAATAAGTGTATCATTATTATTGCAATGAATGAAACACAACAAAATAATGTGCTTATCAAAATTTTGAAGTTTATTCGTCGGCAGATGGACTATAGTGGTAGGGGCCTGGTGTGTTGATCCAGATGGTCTGGGTTCGATTCCCAATCTTGACTATCCTTACCAACTGTTCATCTATGTAAGATTATTTTTCTCTGTTGGAAGACTTTTTAAATGAATCAACTTTTTGTTAAAATGTAAAAAAACCAGAAGCTATTAGATATACTCTATTTTAAAGTGCTTCTTGTCATTAAGAAATTATTCAGAATGGACATAAAATAACATTCCTTTAAATTTTCATATCTTATTAAAAAAGGATGGAAATTTTAACAATAATCAAAATACATCATCAAATGGAAACTCTCATTTGAAAAGTTTAGACACATTTTTTTGAAAAAACTGCTAAATCAAAATGTGCAAGTCAAAAAGTAGCATAAACTTTATTAAAATTTTTTTAACTGTTAGTCAAAAATATCGAAAGCTAAAAGTGATAAAAATCTTTAGGTTTTAAATGTTAACAATGAATTTTGTGTAAATCATGATGATTTTATGTTAACTCGAGCTTGTACATAGAGCAAAAAGACATGAATTTTTCTCCAATGAAACCGAATTGTACCAGCAAAATATGAACTAATATTAGTTTTGCGAGACTTTTACATGATCAAAATGGAGCAAAAATGATATAAAACAAAATTTTGTATTTCCAACAAAAATAATGAATATGAAAAATACTTTGAAAGTAAAAGATGAGTTTTTATATAAAAAAAAGAGATAAAAAATCGCATTTTGAGCTAAACTTTTCTAAACTACTATTTTGACATATAAGATTAGTGAATGAAAAACCGGTATTGTTATAAGTCCTCCTAAATTCCGTTGTTAACCGACGACAAAACCTGGAGAATCCCGAAAAACGAATACACCTGCGAACCTATTTGGGTAGCAAACGTTTATTTCTATAATTTATAAATCTTTTGTTCCAGGTGTGCGTACTTATTTAAAATGCACCTTTGCGCATTCAAATCAACTAATTATTATCTCAGAAAGTGTTTCATATTATTTCATAATTCTTTATCAGTGAGTAAAATAATCCGAAGTAATGTCAGACCTGGTTTACACTGTTCGTTTCGCACATATTCTTGTCGGATTCTGAATTGTCAGATTAGCGAAATTTATACCAGTATAGGTATACTTTTTGAAATTAAAAAAAAAAAAATCAAACTAAAGTGTTTTTTATTAAATGAAGTATATATATAATATTTATATTTAATGTGAAAAAAATCTCTCACAAGTGATTACTTCAGCTTTATCCTCCTACACCTAAGAGATGGGAAAAGTAAAGAAAATAGTGCATCGGCAATGCATTATCTTCAGGTATAAACAAAGATTCATGGAGAAACATGTGCAAAATATTGCACTTCTTTTGTCCACAGGTACTACAACACAGTCAATCTCAAAAATAAAATTTTGATAAAAAAGAAATTAGTTTGATTTGAAGCATTGTCGGTGTCGGAATAAGGGGGAAAACATTGAAAAAATAGATTACAGTTAGTAGTATATCGGTTAGCGGGTTTGTCGGATAAACGAGGTCTGACTATATTTTAAATACAATGTTTGATAGAAAGACGACCTACCTCTATTTCATGAATTCAAATGAATAGTTATTCAGTTTTCTCGAAAAAATATTAATCTAGTTTAACCGTTTAATTATAGTTTTATCTAAAAGAGTAAACCATTAATTCAGAAAGTTAGATATACGTACATATGTAATCATTATATTTATTGGAAAACTGAGAAGGAGGCATTTGTAATAATAAGGCGTATGTACGGAGGCGTGTTTTCATCTAATAGGCACAATTTCTCCGTTTGTATTTAACTATGAGAAAAGGAGGCTATGCTGGTTCGAACCCAAGACCTTGAGTTATTGAAAGCCAGTATCTAACCAACCTTGCTCACTGCCCCAGTAAATTTAACAATTATTAAGTGATAGTAAATTTAAATTGCAATTTAGACACCATGACTATAGACAGCATAGTGACCAAAATTTTATGTTACCTTAGATTTAAGCGTAATTTTGTCGATATAGATACGGTAAGGTAGCCAGAAAAATTTATTTTAATAAAGCACTATATGTTTACCTTTGTTTAAACGATTTCTACTTTTTGTGCATATCAAATTCTATATTTGTGTGTCTATTTTTCTTTTCACATTTTTCATTTTATTATCATGATCTACACTACTTATTTTCATTTCTCATGCCCACGACATAGAAACAGGATAAATGCCTATAAACAAAAACGTAAAAAATATTGCTGTAGTTGAAAAAATGAATAATCAAAATATTGAAGCTGTTTAAAAAAGCATTCAATGAACTCAAAGCACGCTAAAAATTCAACCTTTTTTATATTTTGCTAAAATTCGAAATCACAGTACGTGGCAACTACTCCGATCTTAGATAATCAAAATAAAATAAAGCTCAAGAACGGATAAATTTTCACTATTTTTATTGTTTTTCTGTTGAAAGTGGATTTCTCGTCCCCCTCCAAATATTCTCTAAATCTATCAAAATCAGCAATTGTGCAGCAAATTGATAAAAGTTCAAAGGCTCAAATCGAAAAGCTCTGGACATGGGCCAAAGTGACCTGTAGTTGACTACTTGACTTATTTTAGGCATGTAACTGAAGTGAAGAGCTTTCATTCGGGTTGAATTGTGTGAGGACCGCAATTACCTTAACCAATATAATATATAGTTAAAAATTAGAAATTTTTTAAAATTTAATCGAAATCTGGTCATTTTTGTGTAAAAAAAATGAGTGAAAGTATAATGTCATTTTAAAATATGTTAAAAATTAATTACTTGAAGAAACTTGGTAGAACGCACCGTTATCAAATTGTATGGTAGAATTGGAAAAAATAAATTTCGCAATGCCACTAAGAGAATGGAATGCCTTTGCGTGCAGCCTTTTTAGCTCGGAGTCTTCGATTTTTAGCATAGAAACATTGGATATATCAAAAAATGTAGATCTTGCTACACCATTCACATTTAAGTTGCGAATGGTAAAGTTTTCTATATTTTTTACCTTTGAGAAAAACAAAGGGTACTTGTTCATTGTGCTAGGAAACCTTTTGAAGTCAAACTCCATATTTACAATATCGTGAAATCCATCAAAAATAAGCGGCGATTTTGTACTTACAATGTTATTTTTTGAAAATAAAAAATTGTTTAAGTAGCCAATCTGAAAAAAGACATTTTTCTTCATTAGCTAAATAGAAAAGGTATAAGATTAAATATTGTTTACATATTATATTAAAGGAATAGTATACCTTGATTTCATTCATTTCAAAAATAATAGAAGTAGATATGTCATTTTTTCCATTAAGATTGCTGAGACTCAAAGCTTCCATCAAATCTACTTTATTTTCCTTCAAAATTAACTTTTCTAATGTGCGAATACCAGAAAACGCCATCTTTTTGATTTCAAGAATATGACTCTTTTCTATTTTTCACAAAATATAATCATTTACTTGAGAGATTTTTTTAACCTTCGCCTCTGGTTATATCCTACGTGCCCTTTGGCAAGATGCGTTTTCTTAAAAATATTCCCTCTAAAATCATTATTATTGAAATCTATTCCTTTCTACTATATTTGGGTTTAGAGTTTAGACAGATACAGCTTCCATCCTCTCATAGCCCTTGTATATGCAAAATCATGTTTTTGAGTCCGGTAATCGCTTAAAATAGATAGTAAGATTTCCTTATTCTTATATATAATCTAATACACGTGGGTGCGCACATATAAACAAGGAATGCGTGTATAAAATACTTACCTATATCTAAATTAACAATGCTATAAAGTATAAGTTGTAAGCTTAGAATATTGAATAAAATTATGCATGGAATTTTAAAGTAACTCCTTAATAATTTTATATACTTTTAAATTTACTACTGTTCGTTTTAAAAGATTTTTGCATCATGGCAACCGTTTCAGCGAGTCAATAAAATATGGTTCTAGCAACTCAATAGTTATGAAAAGATAGGCACACTGGACACTTTCTCTTGTGAACGATATGTTATTGCTAAATGTAGTGAAATAAAAAAGAAGGATATTGCCAAATAACTTTTTTATGCTTGCTTATAGTACTTTATATATATGTAATTCTCTCATTGAAAACGAATAATAATATTTAAATTGCAGTGATATTTTTTTCTTATTAGCAAAAAGATTTAGATTTAAAATGGATTCCAAAATTATTTATGATTGATAAAGTGCTGGTGAAAAGTTATTGGCCGGTATAACTCGGGTAATCTTTTTTGGACTAATTGCTTTCGCAATTTTTATACTAATTAAGTTTAGCGTATGCAAACACACCCATCATAGGTTAATCAAAATACGTGTAAATTTGAATAGAGATAGGAGTTAAAGAATTTAAACTCTTTTTGAAATAATTTTTTAATTTAGTTTAGAGCTTTTCAAAATGTGATTTCAACTCAATTGGCTCCATACCACGGTTGATTGTGTATAGCAGGAAACGGAATGAATCGCTCGTGAAATATTGTTTGCCAATTTATGACAAATGGTAAACAGCATGACTTATTCAAACATTGCGCTGCTTATGTGTACGTCGTATGGCCTTTCAAAACTTCCTCGCTACCCCTGTAGGGTGGAAGTACGCTTTTTAAGAGACCCCCTCTCTCTCTCTTATTACTTACGTACTTTATGAATGGCCTCTTATTTTGCTTCTAAATTGTCTTATTAACCCGTTAACGACCAGAATAATCAGACGATATGTAGTATAAAGCAGAAGATTTGTATTAAAAAGCATTAATAAACACAGACGATTCACATTTTTGTAAAGTCGACTGTGGTTGTTAACTGGTTAGGTTCTAAACTTTCTAAATTGTGCTTCTAAAGTTCTAAATTGTATAAAAGAACAATTTAAAACTTAAAAAAAAAGAAAAATACAATAAAAAAAGGCAAATTAGAACTGAAAAAATATAATTTAGAAGTAAAAATAGTATATTAAAATAACATTTTTCAAATTAACTATTTCTCCTTAGTTTCCATGCTTAACATAATGTATTAAAAAGTTTGATTTGATTTAATTTTGCTTGCTTTTTTTACATGATCTGTCAATAACTTTTGATCAGTATCCCGAGATGTAACAGTTTTATATATCATCTCTTTGTGTTTACAAATGGAAATTATACGTTTACTTATGAATGTATATAAAACTCTCCAAAGCAAAAAAAGCTACGAACACTTTGCATATTTAGTTTCGCATATTTTGGAAGAGAATAGTGAAATATAAATAAAATATAACTAACCGATAATGATTTCTTCAAGATTTTTGAATTTATGAAAGGATAACGTAGGAATGGCGGGAATAGATGAATTGAGTATCCATAATTTATCTGCAGTAGGCAGCATTTCTGAAAGATTTAAATCCTTGAATTCCCTATTGAAGCATTGATACTGTACTTTTCTTTCAAAAAGTATAATATGTTCACAAGCTTCGGAAAAAAGAGAAACGAAGAACTGGAGTAGAAAAAACAAGACACTTCCGTAAAAAAAGTGACACTTCCGCATTCTCATTTTCATTACAATGTTCATCTGCAAAAAGAAAAGCGATTATTCATAGGTATATGAAAAACAAACACATCATTGGCGGATTGCCAATTGCTGGAAAATTTTTCATGATGTAATTCTTTTCGTAGAACTAAAATATTATGATGATTTCTGCAACTCGTTTTTTAGATTCAATCTTTCTCTAAAGTGAGAAGTCCTAAAAGTTTTTTATGTGTCAATCATAGTTAAGTGTGACACTTATTAATTTTATATTATCCAATTTTTTTTTGTAAATTTATTATTTAAACACATCAAGTTTTATCACATCATCAATGAATTCGGATCATTTTAATGCTCTCATTCTTCTTTTGGTTTTAAAAATTTTGATAAAGCTTAAATTTATGATTGAATTTTAGTTCTAGTTTAGTAAAATCTGCCCCCTTCTAATCCCAATTTCTAGATCCGCCCCTGCACATTATCTTATTTTCTATAAATTAATTTTTGTTTGAGATATAAAGATATCACAAACAAATTTTAAAAAATATTATTTATACAAATAAGGTTTAAAAGTTCAAGCCTATCATTAGGGCGAATAAAGTCAATAAATAAAAATATTACACAAAAAGCGTTTCACTAAGGTTTTTAAAGTTTTTGACTACAAAAAAGCAAAAAAAAATTTTTTTTTAAGGTCAATAAAGTCCATTTTTTTTGTAAGTCAATTTTTTTAATTTTTGTGTAGGAAAGATAAACATTGTAAAACAAAAGAAATGTAATGAAAAAAACTAATTTATTAAGAAAAAGTGTTTTAAAATTTTATTTTTTGAAATTTTTTCAATCGATTTCATTCTATCTTTTTTGTTATGTCAGTATCATCGGTCCCACTAAAATGAGTAAATAATTTTATCCTACCTTCGCATACCACTGTTGGGCTTTTTACTCCACTGTTTTTTTCAACTCAAAATTTAGGCCACAAAAAAATATGTAAGGTGGATGAAAATTAACACCCAAATTTGAAGAAATTAATGAAGTTTTCATTTTTCACTTCGATTTAAATTTTTAACAAAAATTTCAGGGGTTGATGACCCAAAAGTCAACATGACTTAAAAAAAAATTCAATATTTTTTGAATTTTCGTAAGACTTCCATAAAACATTTTTTATATAAAGATTAGAAAACTTCTGTTATTTTTGTGTGATAAAATCTGATGAAAAAATGATTTTTAAAAAACAAGCAAAAAATTTATTAACGCCATCTATATATTTTAAATTACAATGCAAAAACAAAAATGTATAAACTTATCTGCTATCAGAGTGACAAGTAGGACATATCAGATAAGAATGCCTTTTGCAAATAAATTTTTTACAAAACGAGCACTTTCTGGTACCCCTGCTTCTGGGTTTGCATTCCGGAATAGTGCAATATCCTCTGCTATTCGAACTTTCATTTATTTCTCTTTGAGGGAGAAATCCATAATACGATAAAATATTTTTGATAGGTCGTGATATTTGTGAAACTTTAGAGCGTACAAGCATTGACTGTTCACAAAGTTTGAGAGATAAAAGCTTCAAAAAAATTTTCCTGCCTCCTTTTCTAGTTGAGCAATGTGTATCGGAGTTGAAACTATAAATTACCCAAGAGTTGAACGCTGTGATATCCAAGTAATTTGTAAACACAGCCATAGTCCATCTTCTACTAGGCTGGATGTAAAATCCCTTGCCATTTTGTTGAAACAATTAACACCGCTTTTATACTTATTATAAAGAACCAAGGTTTCGGGCTTGTTTTTATACGATGTTATAGCCACACCCCGAGTTGGGAAGATAAGATATAAACCGCTTTAAAATTTTGCCTAGCATGTTTCATCGGAATGTAAGTTGAAATAGAAGCATACTCTGAGTAAACGAACTTACTCTCAGTTTCTTGTAAGTTTAAATTACGAATGTATTTAGGTTTCAGAATATTGGGTAGAAAAAGACGATTTGAGTTTATAGTGCCGCAAATAGTTAAATCTTTGCTTAGGGCCCACTTCGCTAGTCCATGAGATGTGAAAAAGCTATCAAGAAAAACTCAACATCCCCGTGGTAAATTTATCCAATTATTAATCTTTTACAAATTTCTAAACTAGAAAAATAACATTTATCAAGCAAACCAGAAATGTAAATTTCAGGCTTCATTACATAAAAAGTGTTAGCATCATTCATATGATATACTTTGATACCATAGTGGCCGGGTTTACTCTTATCGTATATTTTTATGGGACATCCTCCTCTGAACTTGACTAGTTGCTCATCAATAGTAACTGCATCTAGAGGCGTCCAATACCTATGACAATTATCAAAAAAATGACTATGAATCACTCTGATTGTGATAGTTTATTATTTTGATTTCTATCAATTGAACAATCAAAACGAATAAAAATATTTATATATGTGAACATCCTTCTTCCCATCGCTGCACGCAAAAAAGGGTCGCCATTTTTGGAGAAAAGATACCGCGTCGCTATTCTTTGGTCTTTAGCTTGTCCAATGTAAATAAGACATCCAAAGTAAGCTAGTAGGTCACTTATATTAAACCTTTCATGGCAAGTCTTTAACTCTTCCCATTTTGAAATGCTTTTACTAAATAAATTATTTTTACTATACATCTGATGTTGGACAAAATATAAACCCCAAAATTCAGTCTTTAGAACTTCATAAATTAGAAAGTTTTATAGGAATCATAAAAAATAATGAAACTTATATAGTTCAAGAATGTCTTCTAAAGACTGAATTTTTGGGCATATATTTTTATAAAGTTGAAAAGACTTACTTGTAATTTTCTTCTGCTTTTTTCTTCGTCATTTCAAAAATAGGGGTTATTATAGTAATATCAAAGAACAAATTGAAAATTTTGACAATATCCTTTAGATTTTTTGCTTCATTTGTTGGACCATATGGACGTAGAGATAAATTACGGCAATTTTGAGCTTGAACACGACAGTGATGAAGTCTTGAGATTCCGAAAAATATCTTGTACCGTCCGGGGCTATCAAGTTTTCCAACATTTTCCAGAGTTTCTTCTTCTCTTTCCTCAAGTTCTTCAAATGACTCTTCTCTTGAAAGGGGAACTTCTTCATATATATCCGACACTGAATCGTCCGAGCTATAAAAGTACTCATCAGATTCGGTAGACGCTGAATATTCGCTTGAAGTGTTCATGATTGTGGCAAATAACAAAATAATGAACATGAAAAAACTTATTCAACACAAAGCTTTGTATCGTAAATCAATGGTGAATGCTGTGCAAAAGGAATGATCTTCCACAAAGAGAACGCATAAACAAATGCCAAACAGATATTGATTTTTATTACGCAAGGTTTTCTACATACTGTCATATAAACAAATCGTCCAAGGAGCAACCAACATTATTTATTATGATAATCAGGTCCCTTTTATTCTCAATAGATATAGATTTCTTTTCTCCTGCTATCAACAAAAGGCAGCCTATAAAAGCGACTTGTACTACTTATAAATTTATTTACCAAGACAACGCCTGTAAATATCACTGGAAAATGAGGCTTTTTTACAAAAAGTTGTAGATAAAGATTTTATAAAAGGTATGGTATTTTAATATTATATTCAATTTATTATTATGCCATCCATTTTTTTTATTTACCTATATATTCTCGTAAATATTTCTGTTTTTTGAAAAAAAAGATAGCGTTAAATTGAATATAATAAAACTTTTATTTTTTGTTGGTTTGCTTTCTAAGTTTTTCTCAGAAACATTGGTTAGATGAATTATTATTGAGATAAAAAAACCTCAAAAACAAAAAATCAGATGTTTTAAACTTATTAAATGTTTCTTATTTAGATCTAACTTTATTTTAACTTGAAATTAACAGGACATGGGCTTTTTACATATAAATTTATTTTAACTTGAAATTAACAGGACATGGGCTTTTTACTCCAGTATTGTGGCATTGGTGTATTATTTATATACTGTGGCATGCGAAGGTTTTCAAAATATCAAAAGTAAAAATGATACTTGTCAAGATAATATAAATATGTCAAATAAAAATAAAATTAAGAAATAGATGAAGGCTAGTTGCTTTCCACACCACCCTTGAGGTACAACGTATAGGCGCATTAACTTTTTTTTAAGTGGAAGTATCCCCAGGAGGTATATCGTAACCACTGTTCACATGAACACCCTTTTTTAACTCTATTTCGTATTTTTGCAATTCTAATTTTTCCTTTTGTAATTCTGTTTCCTTGACCTAAAGTTTTTGGAAAAGAACCTTATTTAGGTAAGAGAGACATTCTATAACAAAAAGAAAAAGTAGAATTTCAAAAGGACAAAATAGAATTGTAAAAGAATAACAATAGAATTGAGAAAGAACAAAATAGAATTATAAAATAGAATTGAAAAAAGAAGAAATTATGTTTGGGAAAGAAGAAACTAGAACTAAGAAAGAAGAAAATAGAATTGGGAAAGAAGAAACTAGAATTAAGAAAGAAGAAAATAGAACTAAAATTGGTATATATTATATATTTATTTTGTTAGACCTTTTCGGTATTCTAAGCGAATTTGCCTCTGCAACTTCCTGTTTTCTTTCTTTTCTGCTTGGGCTCTCAAATTTTCTCTCTTTTTTTCATTCTTGATCGAGTCCATCTTCTCCATTTTGCGTCTGCTTTCTTTCTCAATCTTAATGCATTTTGATTTGAAGGCGAAAGACGTTAGTTCACTATATTGCACAGTTTCTATCTCGAGATATTGACATTTCGTTTCTTTCACCTGTTCTTTTTTTCCTTTCAAGTTGTCCTTATTTTTGACAGATTCAACGAAATTAGTCAAATACTCTTTCTTTTCTTTTTTAAATGTTCGAATATCAATTTCTCGAACTTTAGGCTTATTATCTTTTTTATCGAGTTGGCATTGTTTTGCCTTTGATTTATTTTTTATATTTTTTGGGCAAGAAGAATTCACGTTTTCGTGAAGTTCATTTCCTTCAATGCCCTTTCTTATATTTTCCCATGCTTTTTCGCATGAGTATTTGAGTTTTGGTAAAATAGCAGAGCAAGCTTGTATTACCATTTCCTCGCACAACAAAGCGCAAGCCTCAATTAGTATGTTTCCGAACATGGCCATTATCCTAGAGTGCTTTTTATAAAAGTGACGCTAACCTACTTTCTATAGTTATTTGTAAACTCATGCAAAAGGTCATTCAACTCATGCGTAATTTTATTGGTCATAAAAATAACAAAATAAATTTCATTGGTTATGTGTGTGATGTATGCATATCTTTAATCGTTCGTAATATTACGCGAGTGCGTAAAGATGCGTATGTTCTCACATTTCCCAAAAATGATGGCTGCATAGAATTTTCAAGGCAGTTGAATGACCTTTTGCATGAGTATACTAATAACTTTACAAAGTTTGTTATCGTCACTTTTATTAAAAGCACTCTACGAAAATGGCCATGTTCGGAGACATACTAATTCAGGCTTGCGCTATGTTGGGCGTGGTAATAGTAATAGAAGCTTGCCGTGCTATTTTACCAAAACTCAAATACTCATGCGAAAAAGCATGGGAAAATATAAGAAATGGCTTTAAAGGAAATGAACTTCACGAAAACGTGAATTCTTCTTGCCCAAAAAATATAAAAAATAAATCAAAGGCAAAACAATGCCAACTCGATAAAAAAGATAATAAGCCTAAAGTTCGAGAAATTGATATTCGAACATTTAAAAAAAAAAAGAAAGAGTATTTGACTAATTTCGTTGAATCTGTCAAAAATAAGGACAACTTGAAAGGAAAAAAAGAACAGGTGAAAGAAACGAAATGTCAATATCTCGAGATAGAAACTGTGCAATATAGTGAACTAACGTCTTTCGCCTTCAAATCAAAATGCATTAAGATTGAGAAAGAAAGCAGACGCAAAATGGAGAAGATGGACTCGATCAAGAATGAAAAAAAGAGAGAAAATTTGAGAGCCCAAGCAGAAAAGAAAGAAAACAGGAAGTTGCAGAGGCAAATTCGCTTAGAATACCGAAAAGGTCTAACAAAATAAATATATAATATATACCAATTTTAGTTCTATTTTCTTCTTTCTTAATTCTAGTTTCTTCTTTCCCAATTCTATTTTCTTCTTTCTTAGTTCTAGTTTCTTCTTTCCCAAACCTAATTTCTTCTTTTTCAATTCTATTTTATAATTCTATTTTGTTCTTTCTCAATTCTATGTTATTCTTTTACAATTCTATTTTGTCCTTTTGAAATTCTACTTTTTCTTTTTGTTATAGAATGTCTCTCTTACCTAAATAAGATTCTTTTCCAAAAACTTTAGGTCAAGGAAACAGAATTACAAAAGGAAAAATTAGAATTGCAAAAATACGAAATAGACTTAAAAAAGGGTGTTCATGTGAACAGTGGTTACGATATACCTCCTGGGGATACTTCCACTTAAAAAAAAGTTAATGCGCCTATACGTTGTACCTCAAGGGTGGTGTGGAAAGCAACTAGCCTTCATCTATTTCTTAATTTTATTTTTATTTGACATATTTATATTATCTTGACAAGTATCATTTTTACTTTTGATATTTTGAAAACCTTCGCATGCCACAGTATATAAATAATACACCAATGCCACAATACTGGAGTAAAAAGCCCGTGTCCTGTTAATTTCAAGTTAAAATAAATTTATATGTAAAAAGCCCATGTCCTGTTAATTTCAAGTTAAAATAAAGTTAGATCTAAATAAGAAACATTTAATAAGTTTAAAACATCTGATTTTTTGTTTTTGAGGTTTTTTTATCTCAATAATAATTCATCTAACCAATGTTTCTGAGAAAAACTTAGAAAGCAAACCAACAAAAAATAAAAGTTTTATTATATTTAATTTAACGCCATCTTTTTTTTCAAAAAACAGAAATATTTACGAGAATATATAGGTAAATAAAAAAAATGAATGGCATAATAATAAATTGAATATAATATTAAAATACCATAGCTTTTATAAAATCTTTATCTACAACTTTTTGTAAAAAAGCCTCATTTTCCAGTGATATTTACAGGCGTTGTCTTGGTAAATAAATTTATAAGTAGTACAAGTCGCTTTTATAGGCTGCCTTTTGTTGATAGCAGGAGAAAAGAAATCTATATCTATTGAGAATAAAAGGGACCTGATTCACTGAACAACAACATAATTGCTTCCTCGATCAAACTAGCTAAAACTTGTTTGAAATGTATTTTTAAGTTATAACTTATTAAACTTTTGAGTTGATTAGCTCTAGTTTAAAAAATGCATGATGATTACTAAATCGGTATATATATATATAACATATAATAAATCTCCTCCGTCTTTGATCATTAATCATGTCATTAAGCAGTGTAAAATCAGTTTTTATATTTTCATTATATTTTATTTTATTCTATTTCAGTGCTAATATAATTTAATGGCGCGTTCTTGTTTAAATAAAGCAGATAATTTTTGCTATATTTGCGGTGAAGTCACTTTTGAATCTCAAAAAAGATCGATCACTAAAAACGTTAAAAAAGCATATTTTTTGTACTTTGGTTGTCAGATTGGCGATCAAGATAAAAGTTGGGCTCCACACATTTGTTGTAACACCTGTGCTACAAATTTAAGACAGTGGTTAAATAAAAAAAAGAAAAAAAATGCCCTTTGCTGTACCTATGATATGGAGAGTGCAAAAAAATCATGTTGATGATTGTTATTTTTGTTTAATTCCGCCTATAAAAAATGGAATTTCGAAAAAAAGAAAAAAACAATCGCGTATCCAAATTTACAATCTGCCATCAGACCTGTTAAACATAGTGAATGTTTACCAATTCCTCTTGCTCCTGATCAAGTTGATTTAGATTCTAGTAACAATGAGTTACTTAGCGATAAAGAAGATTTAGATCCATCTTTTTCAGAAAAAAACTTCAAAACACCTCAACTGTTAACACAGTCAAGATTAAACAATTTAGTAAGAGATCTTCAACTTACTAAAACCAAGGCTGAAATTTTGGGCTCTAGATTACAAGAGTGGTGTTTATTGCAACCAGATGTAAAAGTTTCTGTATTCAGAAATCGCCACAAAATTTATGAAAAATATTTTGTACAAAAAGATTCTTTTATCTTCTGTAATGATATTTGTGGCTTGATGCAAGAAATGAAGATCAATTACATCTCATCGGAATGGAGGTTGTTCATTGACTCTTCTAAAACAAGTCTAAAAGGTGTATTGCTAAAAAATGGTAATAACATAAAATCAATTCCAATTGCATACTCACAACAAATGAAAGAGACATATGAAAATATCAAAAACCTGCTTCTTAATGTTAAATACGCTATCCACAACTGGGAAATATGTGCAGATTTAAAAGTTGTAGCACTGGTAATGGGCTTGCAGAGCGGGTATACAAAGTATTGTTGTTTTTTATGTGAATGGAATAGTCGAGCTAGAAATTTACACTATTCAGAAAAAGAGTGGCCTTCAAGAAATATGACACCTGGTGAGAAAAATGTGTTACGTCCAAATTTAGTGTGTAAAGAAAAGATAATTTTACCCCCGTTACACATTAAACTTGGAATAATGAAGAATTTTGTAAAAGCAATGAATACAGAAGGTTTCGGCTTTCAATATTTAAAGCAAAAATTCAAATCTTTAAGCGAGGCAAAAATTAAAGAAGGTGTCTTTGTTGGCCCACAAATTCGCAAACTTTTTAAAGACAATTTCTTTCCATCAGTGCTTTCAAATGCCGAGAGAAAAGTGTGGGAAGCATTTAAGATGGTTTGTGCAGGTTTTTTAGGCAGAAAGAAAGCAGAAAATTATCCCGAGTT
The DNA here is from genome assembly GCA_030549495.1 of Nectonema munidae. NCBI lineage: Eukaryota > Metazoa > Nematomorpha > Nectonematoida > Nectonematidae > Nectonema > Nectonema munidae. Next base: position 96,982 of record JAUIRK010000873.1, on the reverse strand, counting down.
GATCGTAACTTTATTGACGGCGATGCATGAACTAAACTGCAACATGTCATTGAAGATGCACTTTTTACATTCCCATTTAAATTTTTTCCCTGAAAATTGCGGAGCTGTAAGTGATGAACATGGAGAGCGTTTCCATCAAACTATCGCTGTTTTTGAAAAAAAGTATCAAGGCAAATGGGGGTCAAGCATGTTGGCAGATTACTGCTGGACAATAGCCAAAAAAGAATTAGATGAAACTTACAAAAGAATTGTAAAAAATTAATATATCATTAAACAATCTTTTTAATAATTTTTTTGTTCGTTTAATATTCTTCAGTATACATCACTGTTGCTATTTTTATTTTAAAATTTAAAAATAAAACATTTTTTTAGTATAAACAACTAAATTATACATATAATTAATGGTTAACAAATAGTTTTCTAGGACGGTAAAAATTGAAAAAGTGGTAGCTAATCAAAAATTTTTATGAATATATTCAAATTCTACGCGGAAAGTTATATATTAAAATGTTTTTGGTTTAAAAGAAGCAAAAAAAAATTTTTGATTTGTTGAACAGTGAATCATAATAAATAATGTTGGTTGCTCCTTGGACGATTTGTTTATATGACAGTATGTAGCAAACCTTACGTAATAAAAATCAATATCTGCTTGGCATTTGTTTATGCGTTCCCTTTGTGGAAGATCATTCCTTTTGCACAGCATTCACCGTTGATTTACGATACAAAGCTTTGTGTTGAATAAGTTTTTTCACGTTCATTATTTTGTTATTTGCCACAATCATGAACACTTCAAGCGAATATTCAACGTCTACCGAATCTGATGAGTACTTTTATAGCTCGGACGATTCAGCGTCGGATATATATGAAGAAGTTCCCCTTTCAAGAGAAGAGTCATTTGAAGAACTCGAGGAAAGAGAAGAAGAAACTCTGGAAAATGCGAATGAAAACTTGATAGGCCCTGACGGTACAAGATATTTTTGGGAATCTCAAGACTCCATCACTGGTCGTGTTCAAGCTCGAAATTGCCGTAATTTATCTCTACGTCCATATGATCCAACAAATGAAGCAAAAAATCTAAAGGATATTGTCAAAATTTTCAATTTGTTCTTTGATATTACTATAATAACCCATATTTTTGAAATGAAGAAGAAAAAACAGAAGAAAATTACAAGTAAGTTTTTTCAACTTTACAAAAATATATGCTCAAAAATTCAGTCTTTAGAAGACATTCCTGAACTATATAAGTTTCATTATTTTTTATGGTTCCTATAAAACTTTCTAATTTATGAAGTTCTAAAGACTGAATTTTGGGGTTTATATTTTGTCCGACATCAGATGTATAGTAAAAATAATTTATTTAGTAAAAGCATTTCAAAATGGGAAGAGTTAAAAGCTTGCCATGAAAGGTTTAATATAAGTGACCTACTAGCTTACTTTGGATGTCTTATTTACATTGGACAAGCTAAAGACCAAAAAATAGCGACGCGGTATCTTCTCCAAAAATGGCGACCTTTTTTTGCGTGCAGCGATGGGAAGAAGGATGTTCACATATATAAATATTTTTATTCGTTTTGATTCTTCAATTGATAGAAATCAAAATGATAAACTATCAGCAATCAGAGTGATTCATAGTCATTTTTTTGATAATTGTCATAGGTATTGGTCGCCTCTAGATGCAGTTACTATTGATGAGCAACTAGTCAAGTTCAGAGGAGGATGTCCCATAAAAATATACGATAGGAGTAAACCCGGCCACTATGGTATCAAAGTATATCATATGAATGATGCTAACACTTTTTATGTAATGAAGCCTGAATTTTACATTTCTTGTTTGCTTGATAAATGTTATTTTTCTAGTTTAGAAATTTGTAAAAGATTAATAATTGGATAAATTTACCACGGGGATGTGGAGTTTTTCTTGATCGCTTTTTCACATCTCATGAACTAGCGAAGTGGGCCCTAAGCAAAGATGTAACTATTTGCGGCACTATAAACTCAAATAGTCGTTTTCTACCCAATATTCTGAAACCTAAATACATTAGTAATTTAAACTTATACAAGAAACTGAGAGTAAGTTCGTTTACTCAGAGTATGCTTCTATTTCAACTTACATTCCGATGAAACATGCTAGGCAAAATTTTAAAGCGGTTTATATCTTATCTTCCCAACATACTCGGAGTGTGGCTATAATATCGTATAAAAACAAGCCCGAAACCTTGGTTCTTTACAATAAGTATAAACGCGGTGTTGATTGTTTCAACAGAATGGCAAGGGATTTTACATCCTATAAGCCTAGTAGAAGATGGACTATGGCTGTTTTTACAAATTACTTAGATATCACAGCGTTCAACTCTTGGGTAATTTATAGTTTCAACTCCGATACACATTGCTCAACTAGAAAAGGAGGCAGGAAAATTTTTTTGAAGCTTTTATCTCTCAAACTTTGTGAACAGTCAATGCTTGTACGCTCTAAAGTTTCACAAATATCACGACCTATCAAAAATATTTTATCGTATTATGGATTTCTCCCTCAAAGAGAAATAAATGAAAGTAGTTCGAATAGCAGATGATACTGCACTATTCCGGAATGCAAACGCAGAAGCAGGGGTACCAGAAAGTGCTCGTTAATTTATTTGCAAAAGGCATTCTTATCTGATATGTCCTACTTGTCACTCTGATAGCAGATAAGTTTATACATTTTTGTTTTTGCATTGTAATTTTAAATATATAGATGGCGTTAATAAATTTTTTGCTTGTTTTTTAAAAATCATTTTTTCATCAGATTTTATCACACAAAAATAACAGAAGTTTTCTAATCTTTATATAAAAAATGTTTATGGAAGTCTTACGAAAATTCAAAAAATATTGAAATTTTTTTTTAAGTCATGTTGACTTTTGGGTCATCAACCCCTGAAATTTTTGTTAAAAATTTAAATCAAAGTGAAAAATGAAAACTTCATTAATTTCTTCAAATTTGGGTGTTAATTTTCATCCACCTTACATATTTTTTTTGTGGCCTAAATTTTGAGTTGAAAAAAACAGTGGAGTAAAAAGCCCAACAGTGGTATGCGAAGGTCGTTGTAATGGCGGAAAATGGAGAATTGAGTAAATTATTTGAAAAAAATGGCAGATTTTTCAGTATGTTCCACTAATCAAAAACGAAAGTATTTAGAAACAGGAGACAAAATATTTTCAAAAAAAATTGTTAAATGCTTCTTAGAAGCAAATATTCCATTGCACAAACTTTCGCATCTTTTTATGGACCTTGGGCACTCACTCCCTTCTGTTTCTACCAGCCGCAGCATAGTTTCTGATCTATCTTTTGAACTAATGAATAAAATAAAAGACAAAATTGAAAATAAGGAAGTTTTTCTTATTGTCGATGAAAGCATTGTTAAAGATATAAGTTATGTTGATGTTTTAATTGGCATTGCTGATGAACCTGGGAAATCTTGGCTAGTTACTTGTAGACCATGGATGAAAATATTAATTCCAAAAAATTGTTTGAAATTGTAGATGATGTCTTGAAAAATTTTCAAGTATCAAAAAATCATTTTCTCCTACTTCTGACAGATGCTGCGAGCTACAATATCGTGACGGGTGATGTACTGAAACACATTTACCCTAATCTTTTTCACGTCACATGCACCGCCCATCTACTACACAATTGCGCAATGCGAGTCAAATCTTTTTTTAGAAGTTGACGAGCTAATAAGTACTCTGAAAATGGCAACGATTAAAAATAAAAGCAAAAGAGCTCTTTTCAAAACAATAGGATATCCTCCAGCGCCAATAGTAACCAGATGGGCAAATTGGCTTAATGCAGCTGATTATTACTGCAACAACTTACCTCTTGTGAGGAAAATTGTGAGCGAATTTGAAGATGAGGATGGGATTTTGGTCAAAAGGGCTAAAAAGAGTGCTGAAAATGATGACCTTTTTGCTCAGTTAATAAAAATTAAACAAAATTATATGAAGCTTGCTGGAATCATAGAAAAAATTGAATCGACGACTTTTACAGTACAAAATGCCTATGATGTTATTAAGTCCTTATCATTTGACAAAGATGATTGCAAAATTCGACCTTATCTGGACAAAAGAATAGAAAAGAATGATTTGAAAAAAATTGTAGAAATGAGTAACCGAGAAATATTTCCAAGCATGAAATACTTGAAGCTGCAGAACTGTCCTGCAACGATATGCTTTAAATATTTGTTTTTCTCTCTTTCACTCCTTCCACTCGGCTGCTTAGTGTACTGCTACCCTGGTGGTCTGCGCCAGAGGGGTACACTTTGGAAGAAACTAATTTTATCCATTTGATTTCCTTTTTCTAACGCTAGATCGATGCAGTGCGTGTGGCTATTGCTCCATACCCCTTTTTGGCAACTTCGTCCAGTCTCCCTATGTCGCTTCTCAGGATTAGGTAACAGTGGCTGAGCCATAGTTGTGATATAACGGTTTTCAGGCAATTTTTTTTATATTTTTCCTAGACTAATAGGAAGCGGTCCTTAAATTGGTGACCCTTTGGAATTCCCCGCGGGAAACCATCACAACCATGGACTCTAGAAACAGTCATTTCCCTGTAAACAAATAAAAGAGTCGGTTTTATAATTGAAGCACAACGACGAAAGATCCTGCTCCTCAAAGTTCAAATATTGGTAAATTTCTTGACTTTGTTAAAGCGCTGAATAGATCTCTAACATTGGTATAACATAAGTGAAGTGGGCCCCTCCATTACCAACCACTAGTGATCCCACCTCTCTGTGTTATACTTGTGATCAAAAGAGAGTCCGGGATATCCCTTTTAGGCAAAGCCCTTTTCTAAGAGCGCCATATCCAGCCAGGAGGTTAATTTTCGACGAGATCCACTACACTTCTCCAGTGGATAAAAGACCCTTCCCCTTCCAGCCAATCATCTTTCGACGGAGTTGCTATAGAATCTCACATTTGGTGCTACCAAAATTTACCCTAGATGTACATTATATAAAGAGCTTAGATGGTTTTCCTACTATCTTTTCTAATTCTTCAGATTTGTTCAGGTCCAAACTTAAGTGTCCCAGGACTGTCTCCTTTTCTAGAAGTAGCCAACGGCCGTTATCAAGGTTGGGTTCTGATTCATTTTCCTATTATTCGCTCAATTTTATATAAATAAAGTTGCTTGGAGGGAATCACCTCCCCTGCCTCACTTGACTCACTCTCTGCAATCGACTTTCAAGTGGTATCATCTTATGCTTCGGAACAGTCCGAAACAGCATGAAACGTGTTTATAAATTGGAACGATTCACACTCGTTTCAAAAGGAGACCATTTGCGTTTTATGCAGTGGAACAGATACCTAAGAAATTTTCACCCTTTAATTGCGAAAAATGAGTCCAGAAATAAAATAAGCATGCTCGATTTATTATAAAAAAAAAGATATTTTACTTAAAATGTGGATACATATTTTTCAAAACACATTCTCAAATGTAAATCACAAATTTGATTGACTCTTTCAGACATTTTGAAATCTTAATTCCGAAAACTGCGTAGATGACTGATACATTGATATATTTTGACATACAGATTGTGAAATCGGAGGCCGGAAATGAAATAGGCATCGATGCTTTAATATAAAAAATATTTTTGCTTAAAATTTAGAGAATATTTGTGGAGAAAATTTGACACCTAAAGAGCAAAATTAATTTATAATTTTAGACATTTTAACACCCTAATTGCGAAAACTGAATGTTAAAATGAAATAAGCATGATCGATTTAGTATAAAAAATATATTTTGTATAATATTCTTGGACACAACTTTCCTGTGTAAACTGCAAATTTCATGGTCTTTTTGAGAAATTTTCGCACTCTAATAGCCAAAACTTAGTCGAGAAGTGAAATCAACATGACCGATTTAGTATAAAAAATAAATTATATATAAAATTTGAATGAATGTCTTCGTAAGCAATTTCATCATCAGTCAAAATTTTGATTTAAATTTGTACATGTTTGCTATGTTTATTGGAAAAATATGTGTATATAAGTGTTATTTGCTCCTATATATGATTATAAAATCTAAAGGGTGTATCTAATGCAAACACTAAGTTATAAGATAAACGTTATATTATGAATATTTTGTTGAAAAACATTTACATTTGATTTTGATTGACAGTTTTTGACATGAGATGGTCATTCAACTACCGCGAAAATAATAATAAAAGATTAATCTATTATCTATTGATTTTACGAAAAGTCACGAAGTTTAAAAGGATATAATTCATCCAGTTTTATACAATATAAATTTTAGTTGAGAGTTGGTAAAATGAGTGTCCGAAAAATTCGCCGTAAATAAGTTTGACTCGCCTCAGGAATTTTCGCCTCGGGAAATTTCGCCTAATCGGAAAAATCTCCGCAAGAAAATTTTGCCGTAAAACAAGTATTTGTGGTAAAAACAGTTTGGTTTTTGAAGTACCATTTTATCTCTTTCAAACAACCAACATATTAAGGCGAATTTTCCTAGAACCGGTAAAAAAAAATGAACAACCAAGAACACAACTCCTACGACAAATTTTTCTCAACTACGTTAAATGTCCTAACCCTTGTATTTTCTTCGGGTCTATTTTGTTGCTTATCTAGTTTACAAATATTTTGATTTTGTTTACACCTTCTAAATTTTTTTCCATTAAAATTTAAGATGCATAATTTAAACATATTTTTTTACACTCACGTTCTTCGTTTCAATATTACCCATCTATTATAATATTTGTAATATGTAAAATACATTATTTTTAATGGATACTTTCATTTAATCCACAAAATATATCATTTTAATCTGGATTCTTTGTCACTCTGAATCTCTTTATGTTTACAAAATTCAAATTTATTAGGGAAAATGTTTGCTTCCATATACCTGAAAAAACTGGTTAAAAGAGTTGTTATTGAGTTGACAAAATCGTTGAAGAGCCATAACATACATGTGATAATTTTCATATGCTTTAGCAAAAGAATTATTGAATAAATCCTTGATATTTTTTCATCAGAACCATGGAGTCTAAGGTAATTGCTGGGTACCATAAAGAAAAACAAATTTACGTTGTCTGAAAGAAAGAGATTTTAATGTTTTATTTTAGTAAATTTACCACAATTGTATTGTGTGTTGAAAAAATACAGAAGTGTTGTTTTGCTGACTTTGCATTTGAATAAAGATGTTAACAATATAGAAGATGAAAAACCGGGAGGGATTCTTGACTATAATCACTCTAAGAGTACTGGTGATACTTTGGATCACCTATTCTCCACTTATCCTTGTAAAGGAAGGACACAAAGGTTGGCAATTGAAATCCGCTAGTTATGGTTTAGTGATTTGTTGTGAAGTTAATCCTTAATGGGAAAAATCATATGGGGAGAGATTTGGAGACGAATTATTATTAGTGGAACTTTTGATGCTGCACAGAAAGTTTACTCCGAGATGTGAAAATGCCATGAGAATATTAGAAAATGCTAAAGATAACAATTCCAATGAAAAAGATAAACAAATAAATCTAAAAAAATATGTTGATAATGTCCATATACAAAAGAGATTTATCCAACACGTGCAATGTGCATCTTTGTAAAAGCCATGTTTTATACTTATATGTAAAAATTGGAAACAAAATGTTTTTCAAATCAAATAATTAAAGAATAAATAAATAAAAGAACTTAAAGAATTTTTTATAAAAAATAATTTATCCTGTCTTATTGTCCGTAGGCAATAATACGTAGGTGTTTGTGAGGGTAATATAACGTTCAAAATTTTGCTTAAGTTTTTGTAACTTAATTCTTTGGAAATTGAGGTATTGACTTTTAGAATTAAATTTTGAAAATGAGAAAAAACTTTTTTTGTAAAACAACTCTCTATATTTGGAAATCAATTATTCGAGTTATGTACACTACTACAGTACTGCAAAAAGAGAAATATTATACCCGGGGCGACATTATACTCACGTTTACCAGAACCCACAAAAATTTATGCCACTATTAGAAGGAATTTTGCAATTAACATTACTTTCATTTTTTTTGTTAATAATGAAAGAACAATATATATAGTTTAAATATATAAAATTTAAGTTTTTCTCCACTGATTGGAATTTAATCAAAAAAGTTCAATCATACATAAAGTTATTTTTCAATATCTTTACTTTTAAGGTAAGAGAAAAGTAACGAAATTTCTTTTTGAAATGAAGCGGAGTCATAAAGAATTTTGTAGTAGTAGTAGAAGAAGATAATTATGAGCTTTGCTCAAAGTTTACTTTTTTGGTGCTAATATTGCAGGCTATTTCATGTCAAAGATGGCTCTCACAATATGGGCTTGGTTTTCCCCTTTCTTATCATGGAAACAAATAGTAACTTACTACAAATGAACTAAACAACTAACTATTGCTAGAAAACCAGTATCATTGCTAGATTACGTACAAAATGACAGTAAAGAAAAATACATACCCTTATATTTTCCTGAGGAGAGAGGAGATAATATGTGCGAAAATTAAGAACACCAAAACGGCATATTATCAATTCTAAATCAGCAAAATCACGGTATACCAATTAGTCTACAAATGGCTGATCTGGTTGTTTTATCGATTACTTATTGATGAATTAATGCTAAACTCTTTTAAAGACGATTGTACTTGAAAGACGTTTCATATCCAATTTATTTACTTTGGGGTACGAAATGACTTGGGTAGAAAATGTCTTGGCTACGAAATTTCTTCAACAAGTATGGCAAAACTATTACTCTATGCTAACATATTCTTTGAATGAAAATATTTGAAACGTAGGCTTAAGTTTTATATAAATTGCATGCTTTAAAATAGGGACACCTTTTCTATCATATTTGAGATATGTGGTTTCGCATTAATTAAATGGGAAATGCATTCAGAGACTATAATTAGCAAATTTATTTTTGTACTAATATATTAGTTATTACATTTGATTAGTTAGTTATTATATATTTGTCATGAAAGATTAAGTAGAACGAATATATTTCAACATGGCGTGGCGAGTAATTGAAAATGTAATTACCCTAGAAAAAATTGGCTTTAAGAAATATCCCATATATCTTTTATTTGGAGGCAAAAATATTTAAAGCAACTTTTAGTTTTCTTTCAGTAAAGTATATTAATTAAACAAGTGTATCTTCCATGTTTTTCACATAATAAAAATATTTTAGATTAATAATAATAAATACAATAAATTTTTTCCTAGGAGTTTCTTTCTTAAGTGAGTTATTTAGAAGAAGATTTGGGTCTTCATTTAGACGGCCACATCAAGTAATCACCATTTCGTCTGCATCATATAACTTAATAAATCTAAATAAATATAATTAACTATAAAAGGCAGACGAAATGGTGATTACTTGATATGGCCGTCTAAATGAAAAGACGGAATTTTTTCAAAATGATGTAGAAATTGCTATAATGAAGGCATCACGCAAAAACTTGTTCAATTGTGTGAAAAACAAATGTTCAAAAAGAAAAGTAATATATAACAATCATGGGAAGGGATAATTCCATTTTTATTGCTGAAAAATGAGTGCGAACATTTCAAATCTTCAAGCTGAACTTTCTCATCAGTCACAACGGTAGCAACGTTTGATGGTGGGCTAAGAAACGAATGTCTTTAAACCTGACGGCGGGATAAGACTTACATTCTTCACAAGAGGTAAAATTTGCAATATGATAGAAAAATGTGTACTTACACTTCAACAAACAGAGAGGATGTAAATTTTTGAATCGTGAATTGATCAGGGAAGGAGGTATGATGAACAAAATAAGTGGTTGTTATTGTTAGAAGTGTTAGACGTCGAGCACAAAGATATACAAAAAGGAAACAGGGTGCGTATCTCTATAGAGAAGGAGAATCAATGGAATGTGAGATGACTCATTCAAATGTGATGAATGGATGCATGAAATCAAGAACATGTTTTGAGTTAAATCGCCTGCTCCCTCAGCATAAAGGCAGTTCATCTGTGGGAATTAGGATTGACATTCGCGATAACGAATCAAATCACGCTCCCTCATCTTGCTTCAAAACAAATCCTTCACTTCCAACGATCGTCTGTCTCCTTTTTTCAAAGAAAGGAAGAAATGTTTTAAGTTCACTTTTCTGAGTATGATGACTCACCTACTCTCCACATTTAGCTTATAAAGCGTAATGCCATGGATGGATCGTTGGCACTCCTTCCGAAAAGTCAATGGGGAGAGGAGACTTTCACAAGTACATTCCTTTTTCTAAGAAACTCGTTTACAGGGTTCAACACCATGCTAGAAATATTACTTATTTCAAATTCAAAGCTACAATCGTAGACATTTTGATATTTTACACGTATATGCCTGTTTAAAAAACTAAAATTTAAAATACATTTTACGAGGAAAATATTTCTCAAATGAATTTTCATTGCCTATCATGAGTTTAACTTTTAAAGATGCCCCTTTGTACTTCACGCCAAGGCAAGTTCGTCCCAAGTTTTAAAAAAGTGGTGCATTACGATCATGTCTGTAACGAGAAAGTTCTATTCAGAAATAAGGGTATTATAAAATCTCTTATAAGCGTGGTACAGTAATAAAGTAATATAATGTAATACAAGACGTGTATATATGAGAGATCTGGCAAGACCTCTGGGGAGACAACTTGCCAGACCAAATATATAAATCGTAAAATGGAAAAAAAACAAACTTAAAATATATATATATTCAGATTAGTATACTTGCAGGCATTTAAACTATTAAGAGAGTTAATTGTGTAGCCAAGTGATGCTTACTGTATGACATTTGAAGTGGCCGTATTAGTACAATCTCCGCTTCCAAATTTTGTATCGGTAGTGAAATCGTTGAGGGCGCTCTCTTTCTCGTTTGGGATATCTTTCTTTCTCCTCAACATCAAAGCTTTCCTCTGACTCTTATTTTGAAGCAATATCTCCTAAAAAAAAAGAACTCTCCTTTCAACTTATTATTAAAAATAATACTATCTATCACTCTTTGGAAAATCGGAACAGCATTTGTTAGTCCAAATGGTAGTCTAGTAAACGCTTTAATTTTTCCGCAGACCTAAAAAGCTGCATAAGATCGGTCTTTTGGTTTAGATTTGGCCTTTTGATGGTAGGCTGATGACAAATCAACTGTACTATATAGTTTATACTTTGCTATTTTGTCAACAACGTCTCCAATGCTAGGTATAGGATACCTATCCAGTAATAGTCTATTTTGGAAAGATAGGAGAAGGGAGATGGACACTTTACTTGCATTGCGGGAAGTGCACATACGTCAAAACCATTATGTCTTCTATCAAAAGTAAGGATTACATACTTGTGTGCTTTCATGAAACTTTTACCAAGTATGCTTTCTAGCGCCAACTGTCTAAGAACATATAACGGGGTGTCTTTGTATAGCTTCCCATGAATTTCTATGTTAACAGTCACAAGACCAAGAATCAAAGATTTATGACTAGTTTTTAAGGATAACGTCCGAATACATGATTGAGATATGAAATTTTTTGTTGAACCCGTGTCAATAAGAGCATTAAAGATTGTGTTGCCTATTCAAACTTCAAGAAAGACTTTAGGAGAAAATGAGTTTATAGTTGCAACACTAGGAATCGATGCTATTTAACGAAATGGCCCAGTTTATTGCACTTTCTACAATTACGAACATGGCAGTAGGTTCATTGATTGGCATTTGTTTCCACAAAAATAGCAAAAGTAAGAGATAAAGTTTTCTTTACCATATCCATCTGAACTTTTGAAAGCATATTCCAGCGATCTTGCAAGCAACGTAGCTTTCTCGAAAGAAAGTTTTGAATCTTCCAAAAATCACAAGCATGTAGATGAAGTAGATTTTCCATTAATCAGAGAATCACTGACCATTTATTCTCTGCAGACGTCAATCAAATTAGCATTATTTGCTCAAATTTTGTAATTCTTGAGAAGTCATTGATGCTTTTTCCTACTTATTGTTTTCTTGTAGCAAGTAGATGATGGGTGTGTTTCTCTTTATAAAATTATGATTTTAGTTTGTGTAAAGCCAAGTCAAGAGTATTATTATATTTTCAACGTATTTGAAGATATATCGCTTCACGTAACAAAATAAAACATTTGCTTTATTCACATTGTTTTCAGGTAAATGTTCCAAAACGTTTTCGAAAAGAACACGCCAGTGTTTCCACCGATCGAAACAATTATCATCGGTGGGCTTAATTTCCCAAATTGGAGGCTTTAAAACTTTATCCATGGATAAAGAGTTACCGCGTAATAACAACTGTAACGAGAAAGCTTTATTCACAACTAACAAAATCTCTTATAAGTGTGGTACAGCAACAAAGTAATATAATAAAAGACGTGTATAATCAGATTAGTAGACTTGCGGGCATTCAAACTATTGAGAGAGTTCATTGTGTAGCCAAGTGATGATTACTTTATGACCTTTGAAGTGGCCGCATTAGTACAGTGTCAATAAAACCTCCCCTGTTGTAGCAGCTACCTTCAATCGGCACCGTCACAAGGCTCTAAACACCAGGATTGAAAGCGTAAAAATGATACACCTCATAGGATTTCCAGTAGTGAGAGTGTTGTCGTTATGGGCCTAAACTCTAACTACATTTTTTAACGTTTGAATTCCAGTAATAGAATAATCCTTACAAAACTATTATTTGTCGACTTGATAAAAAATTATTTTAGGAGGTGATGAATTCAAGAGACTTCTAAAATATTTAAAAAAAAAACACACATTTTTTTGCGACTACTTTTTCTTCGGCGTGTACCTCGAATATCGTCACAAAGTTGGTCCACACCTCATTTTGATTTATTGTAAAGATTCATGCGAGATGAGGGTTGCCAGGTCATCAAATAGCAGCATCAGAGCTACTTTTCAGAAGAATAACTACGCTTTTTTTCTTTGGAAAGAACAAAGTTGATTTTACCAGAACGTTTTATCAAACGTAATGGTTGGTGTTACTTTGCCCGAATGCGGTGAAATTTTTCAAATTGACAAACATGGTAGTTTATGACTATTATTAAAAAGTTCATCAGCCATTAGATTTCTTTAAGTGTTATATATAAGGTTCGCAAAGTCAAGTCATTATATTTTCTAACTAGTAATTGTAAAGCTAAAAGGTGTTTTCATCGAGAAGGCACAATTGCGCCGCTTCTATCGAACTATGAGGAAAGCAGGCTTGATGCGGGATCGAACCCAAGACCTTGAGTTATCGAATCCAGCATCTAACCAACCCTACTCACGTAGGGTAATATTTTGTTCCATTGTGTAAATCTTTTCAAATAAAGTTTTCCTAATTAATATCCTATTCCCTAACTATTTTTGTATATTATATTTTCTGACAAATCTAGTTGAATAAGAAAAAGTATATTCATAAGAAAGAATATTATTGACTAATATATAGACAAGGGTTCCTAGTCAGAATCTCCGAGTACTAAACCCTCCGAAAACCAAAATTTCTGAAACCAAAGTCTGCGAAGCCAAAATCTCTGATAACCAAAATTCTGAAAAAATGTATACTCACAACTTTAAAAATAAACTTCAAGAAATGTATACTTTTACGATTTACAAAATTTGTATGTTTTACAAGTGAACTGATTTAAAATTTTAGTATAACTGAAATAAACTTTGAAAGAAAAATTTCTTTAAGCTTTGCAAGCCCCTGAGAACAATATTTGCAGAAAAAGAGAATAATATTTATAATATCTTAAAAAAGTATTTAAAAATAATTTCAAAATCTTAAAGGTTGTGAATTTACGCACCCTTTTAAATTTTTTAACAAAAAAGTGTAAAAAGTTGAAAACTGTGTTAAATAGTCCTTAACCATATTTTTCAAGAAGTTTTTGCTGGAAGAAAGAGATTTAGTGAAATCACACATTTTATGAACAAAGTTTTCCAAATTCAAATTAAGTGTATAATTTTTACCAACATTAAAAAAAGTATATATTTATATCAAAGTGATGAAATACCTTAAAATACTCAAATCACAAAAAAAAGAGAAATCTAATCAAAACTTTGGAAATCTATTTAAAAAATTTGTTTTGGGAAATTATGGTTTCGGATATTTTGATTTTTGGAGGTTTTGACTAGGTACCATAAGACAAGCGCACATAACTAGTGATTTATTGAAGTGATATCGTAATACAAGGTAAAAATTTTCAAAAATATTCTTTACTTTTTGTTATTTATACATGATTCTTTCTTTTGTACTTGTGGCTTCGCTGATAGAGGTTGATATACAACAGTAATTTTAGGATCAGGCCAGAAAGAGTGACATTCCATACTAAAACTGTTTTAGTAAGATATAATCTTAGAATAGCCAGATTCATATATCGAATCTATAAGTTAGAGACGCGTTTCGTTTTCTATTACCAATTTTAAATTGCAAGAATTTTAAAAATGGTGATCTTAAACATATTCTTCAGAGACAAGAGATACAAATTCATCAAAATTAATGCGTATAAAGAAGTTGTCAAGCAAAGAATTAGAAAAATACTTTGTTGAATGAGCTATAGTGCGTTTATACATCGGCGTCCGCTAATGGGGGAAATAAGTCAACAGACCCCCCCCCCCCGACTAAAAAATTGATATAAATTGTTGTTACTGTTTGTCATTTGAAAGGTGAAGAATTGCTTTTAAAATCGTATCATTCCTATTTCAGGAATGTTAATTCTTACAGCTGTTTTTTGCTTCATATATGTATGATTTACTCATGTGACATGTAATGTCTACAGATGTGCTTTCGAGCACATTTCAAATAGGCTTCAAACTTTCAAATAGGCCTTTTGAAATAAAAAGACTTTAATCGAAAAGTTTGAAAATTTTTGACACTTATTATGAAAATCTTCAAGTGGACACCCGTCCGTTTATACGAATTAGAAAGTAGGCTATTCAGAAACATTTTAGCAAAATAGTTTGACAGACTGTTTAGGTTGATATTAAAATCCTCAGTAAATACATTGAAGAAAGCCTTCACACATATGCATAGAGGATGATAATTCACATACAAACAAGTCTTCAATTAATATATTAAATTTAGGGCTTTGGAATATATTATAAATGCTTGCTTACTTTTCCCCACTAACTACTGCTTTAATTAAGGTTGTAAAAACTTTAAAAGTTTTGCAAAAAAATGTGATTACAAATACTGTACCGAAAATTTCTTCTAACATAAAATGATAGATAGACCTTTTAAAAAGTGTATACGGTTGTAATAAGAACAAATATTGTTCATTTTCAAAATTATTCAAAAATTGCAAAGGAAACCAAATTTCGTGAATTCCTATCACATCGAACAAAACAAAGTTAATTAAAAAAAATGGAATTTTAATTTCCTAGATTGAAAGTTTAAACAACAAATATTGAAATTTTGAAAAGGGGGTTTAGTGCAATAAATTGCACTTATCGCGTTGTTCAAAGTGAAAGTTGTTGTTATTATAGGGTAAATAACTTTGCAAGTTACTATTCGAAGATACATTATCATATCGTAAACTAAAAAACTCTCGATTCATATGCAATACTATTATTCATAACGTATATTTATGCATTCGTCTATGTTCACGTGAAAAAATAATAACAAATAGGCTTCGGCTGATTAAAATAACTTTGGATTAAAGTTAAAGGTTAATAGTGAAGAATAATTATAAAATGTTAAATAAAATTATAAATTTTATAAAATAATGTTTTTTGAATAAAGGCAGCATACTTCGCGAGAAACTTTGTAGAATAATGTCTTTATTTTTTTTCGTGGTAGTTGAATGGGCGTCGCTTGTAAAAAACTGTCAATCAAAATCAAAAGAAAATGTTTTTCAACAAAAATTTAATATTATTAGATACACTCTTCAATCTTTTTAATGATAAACAGTTTTGAACGCATAACACTTATGTATAATTTTATCCATAAACATCGCTACTTTTTAGCAAAGGTCAATCAAAATATTAATTTATAAGGAAATTGCCGACAAAAACATCCTATCATATTTAAAATGAAATATAGGTATTACACTCAATGACTTTTTTTTATAACTTTCTCTATGAAATTTCTTGTAGAAAAACTGTCTTCATCAAAATCGCAAATGCTTTGAGCAAATTTCTTAAAAAAACTTCTCATTTTTTTGCAAACATTTCTGCACAAATCAGCCCAATCTAGTCCTGCATGCGAACTTGATGATTGATTGTTTGCTTCAAACAAAATTGCTTCCCAGCAATAATTTCTTGTCCAAGCATATTTCAAATTTCAACAAAGTTCAAGTTAGAAATAGAATGAAAATATTGGTTAAACTGAATTTACAAGATGAATATTTAAAATAATACGCTTCTTTACAAATGTTGGCAGTGGACTAATGTATGATATCTCGTTATTGAAAAAAGACCTCGATCATTAGGTTTTATTGTACCGTTCTGAGAGCACACCATATTGAAACTTTATATAAAAAACGAGTTTTTAAAAAGGTTTATCTTCATCAAAGTTGGGGGAACATTAGTAAAGCGGACCGAAAATTTCAAAAATCAAAGTCTGTTGGATGATCACAATTACCAACACTTGAACATGTGTAAATCTTATCTATAACACCTAAAATAAACCAATCATAAAGGTTCCCTTCAGTTACTAAATTAGAGATGTTTTCTAGTTAGAGAGTCCAAATATGATACTATTTTAATTGGAATTATACACAGTCAGTTTGGTTTTATGTCTTTGTAGGATTAATAAGACATTTTTCTCTAAAGAATTATACCAAGAAAAGAAGTTCAGAGCGGTTAATTCTTAACTAAGTCTTATTTCCTTTTATAGTTAAAAAATTCACTTTTTCTAACTATAGGATTATACAATATAAAAAGTGAGAATTTTTTCGAATTTCAGCATTTGAGTATATCAGTCTACGGTCGCTATAAAAATTCTCACAAGTGCGATTTCGCATTCGGAAGGGGTTCTTGGTCAAAATGGCCGAAAACCAAAAAATTGTGTCTTTTTATATGCTTTTTTACATTAAAATTTAATAAATTATTTTTCGTTTTTTTTGACATTTTCATACTCTTCCGATTCTTCACTTTTATAATTATTTTTAAGCTTTAATTTTGTTGGTTTACTGGCCTAAGATTTTGTCAATAGATGGGAAAATTTTTTATATTTTCATCAGACTTCATAAATAATTTTCAATTTTTGAATTTTCTGCAAACATTATAATAATTAATCCTTTTTAATTAACCATTGTTTTGATTTGTGTATTGAATAGATTAGTGATTTTTTTTTTTTTTTTTTTTTCTTTTTTTTTTTTTTTTTTTTCCTTTTTTTTTTTTTAATTTAATTTTTTTTTTTTTTATTTAAAAAAAAATAATTTTTTTTTTTTTTATTTTTTTAAAAAATAAAAAAAAAAAAAAATTTTTTTTTTTTTTATAAAAAAAATTTTTTTTTTTTTAAAAGGGGGGGGGGTTGAGTTTTTTTTTTTTTTTTTTAATTAAAAAAAAATTAGAACTAAATTTTTCAAACTATTGAAGTTTTTCAATTAAATTTTTGGCAAAAGAATTTATAGTTTTTTTTAAAAAAATATTAAATCGGTATCAATCTATCAAAAGATGGACTTTTTTAATCGTATCGTATTTTATCCTTGTTTGAAATGATGAAAGTGAAGTTTAAATGTGTATTTTGGAATTCTCAATCTAGAACAAACCATATTGGAATTGATGATGACATGGCTTTACTACACCAGATTGTTTTCAAAGTCTTTACAACTTGAAATCGCTCAAACATATGACACTCAATTTCTCTATCTTTCCAATTATTATTAATAATAACAATCAATCAAATGCAAATATATCTTCTTTGTCCTTCTTCTAACTCTCCTTTTGAATGATATAATAAATCGCCCATGTGAAATAAATTATGTAACGAGATAACTTTTCTTATCCATTGGACTCATCAATATCTGTCAAATTTCGTTATGCAATTTCGAGCCATGTCTACTTTCAATATTAAATTTAAAATAAAATTATTACAAAAAATTAGATAAAAGAAAATAATTTTAAGAAGTAAGAACTTATAGTTGTTTTTAACAAAAATTTTAATCAAATGAATTCCTTGAAAAAAATGAAAATAAATTGTCTTTCGTAAGAGACGCAATTCTTCAAAAGGTGAAATTTTTGGAGGGAAAATTAAAATATCATCTAAATTTCAGATTGTTTTAAAGTGGAAATTTCATGAGGCGAAATAGGCCTACTTTCTGCCCTCTAACCCAGACCCTGTACTTTGAGAGACATTTAGCTTGAAAATAACATTGTAAACAATGGGTATTAGATGTAATACAAGAAATGGGATATGGGGGACTTAGAAGAGAATGAATCTATACGCTAGTTTCATAAAGATGTTCTAAGCGTAATATGCAATCTAACTAGGTAATCGAAAATTCAAAAAAGTCTGATTCTCTAACGATTCAGTCAAATGATATAGAAAGTCAAAGTCTATAAGTTTCGAAAAAAAGTTTTATTATTGGCTGAAAAGGGGATTAAAGGGTTATACTTGGTTTGTATGGGGAAAAAACTCCAAAAATGGTAGGAGCATTTGGATGGTTCATAGTCAATTCTACCTCTGGACCATAGGAAATAGATTATGAAAGTTAGGCCAAATTGTTTTGACGCGGAAATGACTTGCTCCCCATTAGATGGACTTGAATGGATATAATAAAATTATAATCTCCAGGCATGCCTTTTTAATGTAATTCATTTATTTTGCTTTACTTTAAGTGCATCATCTTATTTTATTGAAAAAATTTAAGAAGTCGAAGAGCAGAGTACACGTTATGATTTTAAAAATGTTGAAAAGTTTAAGATATTTTTATTCTAAATAATTTCGAAGATAAAATGTTTTCAAAGGTTGAGTTTATATTAAAAAAATTTATAAAACATTTTATCTTCACAGACATGGTTCGCTGTAAAATATAATTATTACACATGGAACACTTTTTTATTTTAAATTTTAGCGCTTCAAAATAAAAAATGTAGAAAACTGAGCAAAAATTTAAATAAATAGATGTATATATCTTCTATATGTTTTGTATAGCATTTTTACTTTAAGTTCATCTTTTTTCATTTTAAGTTCGCCATTTTTCACTTTAAGTTCGCACTTTTTCACTTTAAGTTCGTCCTTTCGTCTTTTTTCATTTTAAGTTCGCCATTTTTCACTTTAAGTTCGTCCTTTCGTCTTTTTTCATTTTAAGTTCGCCATTTTTCACTTTAAGTTCGCACTTTTTCACTTTAAGTTCGTCCTTTCGTCTTTTTTCATTTTAAGTTCGCCATTTTTCACTTTAAGTTCGCACTTTTTCACTTTAAGTTCGTCCTTTCGTCTTTTTTCATTTTAAGTTCGTTCTTTTTCACTTAAGTTCGTCTTTTCTTATTTTAAGTTCGTCCTTTTTCACTTTAAGCTCGTCTTTTTTAATTTTACTTCCCCCCTTTTCACTTTAAGTTCGTCCTTTTTCACTTTAAGTTCGCCCTTTTTAACTTTAAGTTCGTCCCTTCGTCTTTTTTCATTTTAAGTTCATCCTTTTTCACTTTAAGTTCGTCCTTTTTCACTATAAGTTCGCTCTTTTTAACTTTAAGTTCGTCCTTTCAACTTTTTTCACTTTAAGTTCGTCCTTTTTCACTTTAAGTTCGTCCTTTTTAAATTTAAGTTCGTCCCATTTCACTTTAAGTTCGTCCTTTCGTCTTTTTTCACTTTAAGTTTGTCTTTTTTCACTTTAAGTTCGTCTTTTTTCACTTTAAGTTTGTCCTTTTTCACTTTAAGTGCGCCCTTTTTCACTTTAAGTTCGTCCTTTTTCACTTTAAGTTCGTCCTTTTTCACTTTAAGTTCGTCCTTTTTAAATTTAAGTTCGTCCCATTTCACTTTAAGTTCGTCCTTTCGTCTTTTTTCACTTTAAGTTTGTCTTTTTTCACTTTAAGTTCGTCTTTTTTCACTTTAAGTTTGTCCTTTTTCACTTTAAGTGCGCCCTTTTTCACTTTAAGTTCGTCCTTTTTCACTTTAAGTTCGTCCTTTTTCACTTTAAGTTCGTCCTTTTTAAATTTAAGTTCGTCCCATTTCACTTTAAGTTCGTCCTTTCGTCTTTTTTCACTTTAAGTTTGTCTTTTTTCACTTTAAGTTCGTCTTTTTTCACTTTAAGTTTGTCCTTTTTCACTTTAAGTGCGCCCTTTTTCACTTTAAGTTCGTCTTTTTTCACTTTAAGTTCGTCTTTTTTCACTTTAAGTTCGTCCTTTTTCACTTTAAGTGCGCCCTTTTTCACTTTAAGTTCGTCCTTTTTCATTTTAAGTTCGCCCTTTTTCACTTTAACTTCGTCCTTTCGTCTGTTTTCACTTTAAGTTCGTCTATTTTCACTTTAAGTTCGTCTCTTTTCATTTTAAGTTCGTCCTTTTTCACTTTAAGCTCGTCTTTAATGTCTCTTACTTCTTTACTTTTATCTATTTTCGCATCATTTAAAACCACCCAAGCATCGCTTTTTATTGTGATATCTCGATAAAAATAGTACATTTTATTCCTTGCCTTGTTTTTGTCTTCTACACAAGAATGCGAGTTTATTCCTCATTTTAAAAATAGCAATAAAATATTTCATCTTCAATAACTTCGTAATGAAATTATATTGAAGCAGTTCTTTGCTAAAACCAGAGAAATATTTTTCCCTCTATTTGTGGGAATTATTGAGAGGAGGTGGGCGGTCGCCCTGAATGTGCGCTCTTGATAAAAAGATATTATTCCAGAACAGTGGCGTAACCATGAGAATTGCCGTTCGGGCGGGTCATAAATTTGCGGTTAAAAACGCATGAAACTTTATTTATTTATAAATTAGTTTTATATAAATGCTTATAATAGAAAATAATGCTTTAATATGAAAATAAAAATACTGAAAAATTTATTTAATAATTACATACAAATATTCATTTTCAACTTTTTATAGATGAACTTTTCTAGATTTTTTGTTAGCAAACTCTTCAATAACTTCGTCAAAACTTTTTTCAGGTCTCAGATTTGTTGTGTATGCATGTTTTTTTGTGTTTGTCAAATGAAAATCTCTTACAACACAAACTGTTATAAAGATCTTAACATCATATTGATTGCAATATATGAGTGCTTTCAAAATATGCCGCCCGGGGCGGACCGTCCCCACCGCCTCACGTAGTTACGCCATTGTTGCAGAATAAAATAAAGTTATAAGTAAAGTCAACAAAGCATAATATATTTAGAAAAAAACATTACAAGTCATTGAAACTGAGTAGCAAAATCGAACTAAGGGGAATATGGGTATACTTTTTCATTTTTTATCAATATTAAATTTAAAATGTTTTTCTAGAAGTCTATCTTGGAACAAAAATATAACCCTATTAAATTTGTGGTTAAAAGATCATTGAAGATTAGAACCAAAAAATTTTATAAGCCAGGGCATTCCTATTTATAGAAAAGTGGCTCTTAACCGCTAGGACGCGCCTTCATAGGAGAATAGGGCACAAGAATTTACTAAAGCATAAATTGCCAAATAAAATTTTTTATATACTTTATATTTAAAAAGTTGTCAATAAACACTTCAGTCAGAGAAATCTTCAAGTTAAACCCCAAAACAATAAACTGCTTTGCTTTCTATTTCTATTATGAATATAGTAAAAGAGTCATTAACAAAAATATTTAAAAATGTATACTTGATATCAGTGGAGGATCCAAGGGGGGGGGGGGGGAGCTCATGGGCCTAGCCGCCCCCCCCCCCTATGAAAAATGGCTTCGAAAATTACCCTTACTAATGTATACACTTATATGTATAAAAATAAATTTTTGCAATTTATTCATGGCAAAATAATGTTAAAAATATGAAAACATAGGTAATTAGTGATTCTAAAACAGCTGTCGTATTCTCTGAAGACTTTTAGCAAAATTGCAAAAAAATTTAAATAGATTTCGGCAGAGGCGTAGCTAGTGGGGGACGCCAGGAGCGGTCCGCCCCGGGCGGCAGATTTTAAGGGGTGGCATTTTGTCCTAAGGTCATTTGTTAAAATATTCCATTTAATTTTTAGTTTAAATTTTCTGTTCAATTTAATCGATTCCAGTTTTTTGTGACTGTTTTAAGTTTAGTGGAGGGGGTCAAAAAGGCACCCCCCCCCCCGTCACTGATAGGGTTAAGGGTCCAAATTTAGTTTTACAAGATTTTACAACCGCTCCGGGCGGCAAAAGTTTTAGCTACGCCTCTGAATTTCGGCCCCCTATAAGAAATTTCAGGAACCGCCACTGCTTGATATATGCAGAAAATTTTACAATGAAGGGGGTGTACAAATTCAAAGCCTATTAGAACCACTGGTATAGAAGGAATACTGGAAGGGAATTCTCAAATGGGGGCTGTTAATGGCAAATCAAGACATATTATGCAGGATTACGTTTACACAAACAAAAGTTAATTCACTAAAAAGTTAACCCTGACAAACATGTTGTGATATATAATAAATCGAGCAAAAAACATTTTTTCAACTTCAAACTCAGCCTGTTCTAATCAAATTATAGAAGAGATCTCAAAAATAAATAATATATTGTGGAAATAAAGAATGAGACAGTAGACACGTTTTATTTCCTGCGTTGAAAAGCTACATCTGTTGGACAGATTTATTGAAATGATGTTATGCTCAGTAGAATTTTGAGTAATCAAGAGAGCTAGTGAATATTTGATAAATTGATTGTCAAATCAACAAGGAAGCTTCTATTGCATAGCAATACTAGAGTTTGAAAAAGAAAATTAAGCGACTAATCAATCAAAATTCTTCCTCTCAAGTGCTGTAGCTAAGTAATTTACCTAATAATAATTATTATTATTTATAATTATAATAATAATAAGCTAAGTAATAATAATAAGCTAAGTAAATGTGTTTTTGTTCAATAGTCATATTAATAACGAACATTAGTCAGGTGTTTGCAATCATTAGCTGTAGCTAAGGTTATCTAAGTAATTATATAAAGTATTTTACACATATATACCTATTTTCAAGTATGGTGAATTCAATGATGATTTTCAAGTATGCTGTTTTACTTGTGATATTCCTTCTTTTTTTTTTTATGAAAAACAGTCAAACCTGATAAAAATAATTTAAATATGACATACAGCCCATGTCAAAATTAAAATTTTTATTTTTATAAAAAGTTTTTTATACATATATACCCATTTTCAAGTATGTAGAGTTTATGGGGATCTTCATTTTTTATGAAATCAATAAAATTTGTCAAAAAAATCGATTAAACCTGTAAATCAATGTCAAATATATAAACTTCAAAATAAATTCTACTTGCAGTATTTCTCTGGTATTTATTTTCTTTTATTTAATAAACCGACTTTAGGTGTTTTATTCACTCAAAATATATCATTTGTCAATAAATTGGGTATCTCGATAAGACCTCCATTTTTTTGGCTACAAATACGTTATCGGCTCGTAATCTCTATGTCATATCTTCTATACTTTACAGTATATAATTTTGCTATTCATTCTATGATGATCCTTTCTTAGTAGCTCTTTATTCATTAGAAATTTTTTTTTCAATGTGTGCTTGAAAAAACTTTTTTAAGGATTTATTTTGAACAGATTTTTTCCTCTCTCAAAGCATTCTGGTTAAAGAATCTTCTTGATGATCTTAGGCTTTTTTATCAGTATCATTTAATTAAAAAATATCTTGATAGTGACTAAATCCTCGCATATTGGCATATGTGCCATTTTTGTAAACTCTGACCTATTCTAAATTTTCAGATTTCCTACCATTCTTAGTTAAATGATATTTGTAATCCTAGATGATAGCTATAAATTTAAAAAATTTTAATTTCCAAAACAGCAACTTTTTTTTCACGATCAAAATCTGTTTTGAAGCATCCGATATTATATCATTACATTACTTCCTAGTTCATTAGAACATGGTATTGCTTCCATTTAGTGAAGATACATATTTTTTTTATTTATTTATTTTGATTCTCTTTTCAATTAGTTTTCAGGTTGCTTCCTTACAGGCCCGTAGCCAGCGAGGGCATGGGTGAGGGCTAAGCCCCCCCCCCCCTCCCCAACTCAGATTCATAGCCCCCCCCCCAACCTAATATATTTCGATATCAATAAAGGGTTCAAAAAATGGTTTATTTTTAGACTATATATAAAAATTTGGTACTTATTAGTTATCTCCCTCCCACTTTAAAATTTTTTTTCAGTAATTTACTAAAAAAAAATTTGAATGAGGGAGGGATAACCCATAAGTATCAAAAAAAAATTTGTGAAAATATTTTGCCCCCCCCCCCCCCCCGCAAAAATTTTTTCCAGCCCTCCCAATTGAAAAGTTGAACGGGCCTGCTTCCTTACCTCATACTAATCTTCAAAAGTTTTTATAATACGTTTTGTTTTTTTTTTAAAAAATATTTCATACTCAAGATGATTGAAGAAAGTATTATAAGCCAAAATATACAAAAAAAAAAGTATATTTTTACTATATACCTAATATACAACGATTTATTGAAAAAATTTTACAGAACTGATTTTCAGGCATGCATTACTAATTCAATTGTCCCTTCCAAATATTTATTAACCGTATTAGCCAAAATGGAGTACAGAAGTAAAATAAGAATAGTCAATTTGGTATA
Source organism: Nectonema munidae (assembly GCA_030549495.1). NCBI lineage: Eukaryota > Metazoa > Nematomorpha > Nectonematoida > Nectonematidae > Nectonema > Nectonema munidae. The sequence goes on along the minus strand of JAUIRK010000873.1, from coordinate 72,363 downwards.
AAAACCATTTTTTTATTGAAGACAGTATCTAGAAGTAAACCGCAAATCTGATTGAAGCTTTCAGATATTTTAAAACCATAAATGCCAAAGCTAAGTCTAAAAATGAAACCAGCATCTTCCATTTAGTATAAAAACAGATTACAGTAGAACTCCTCTAATGAGGTCACCATAGGTATCATGTCTTTTGACCGTTATTTAAGATTGGCCTCATTAGAGGAGTAGTTATGTTATTTGAGAGTAAAAGTATAACTGTTATAATCAATCAAAAACATTTATATATTTTAAATTATTACATAGGAAAAAAATTGAAAAATAAACTTAAAATGTCACAGAGAAATAAAAAAAGTAAAATCTATAAAGTTATTTTTATTTTGCAAAAAACAGGTACTAATTTTACTTTTTGATAAAGTAGGTATCAATTAATGTTTGCTTTTTTGCTAGCTGTCCTAAAACCATTACTTGCTCAATGTCTTTTTCCAGTTTTCGTGCAAGATCATAGCTTTGTAACATTCCTCTTTTAAGTGCAAACTTTTTAAGATCGATTGCAGAGGTTAGAGCTCCAGTAAGATTTTTTATAGAACATTCACTCTCACCAAGCCAATTATCTTCTATGTGTAAAAGCCTCCGGGATTGATGAATTTTCACCGAGGACGTCTTGTACTAAATCTGCTTCCCATGTACAAGTATGTTTTAAACTGCCTTTTCATGTTCACAAAGCATTAAAAAGACGACCCTAAATTATCTACAAAGTTTAATTTGTAGTTCCCAGCTCTAATAGGCTTCATTTTTTTGAGTTGTAAGTAATCGAATAGAGATAGTGACATGTTGATAAAATAAAATTCAAGGTTTCGCGCCTTCTCTATGCCTGGCACCAAAAAAAACGTATGATATGATATGGCACCTCTCATATATTTACACAAAAAATAAATGAAATGAATAAAGCAGTTTATATTTATTTTTTAAAGCGATTACCGTCAGTTTTGTCAACTTTTTTGAATAAAAAAAAATTTGAAAATTATATGTAAGCATAAAAAACAACAAAGAAATTTAATTTTTCAAAATATTAAAAATTACTAGTTCGATGTTTCGGTTTTCAGACGTTTTGGTTTTCGGATGTTTTGACCATACATCTTTCCCTAGGTAGCTTAATAATAGCCCCTATTTTTTCACTAAGTAAGATTGTGTGCTAGTCAAATCTAAGCCTAAAAATAAGAGAAAGACCATTTTTACTTATGTGTAAGTTCTAACAAATTTATATAAAATTTGGAAAAAACTTTAAAAACAAAAATTTTAAACAGTGGTCTAGAAAAACTTTTAATCTTTTCTTTTTTTTGAAAATTTCATATTTTCTAATTTATGATTGTATTCTTGTTTTTCGGGTTTTGGTTTTGAGCATTTTGGTTTTCGGGCGATTTGGTTTCGGACATTTTGGTTCTGGGCGTTTTGACATGGCACATTTGAAATACCATTGACAAAAAGTAAATCAGACTAAAGGTTTGTTGAGGAATTTTCAGTTTTACTTCCTCTTAAATGGTAAAATATGATACTTATCATAGTAAAACTAGAAAAATGAACATAAAATTGGCTGGTGAATTATGCTAACTGATCATGGCAAGTTTTTCTTTTTTACCAATGTGGGCAATAATTTTGAAGTGCGGAGTGCATTGAAGTCAGCATAAGGTTTAGCAGGCCACAATGAAATCCGTTTAAAAGAAAATTTTAAAAGCATAGCAAACAAAAAAATTCACAAAACTTTGATTGGTTGAAGGTTTGAAAACCTTGCGAAAAATACATTTAAATTAAATTTAAAATGGAACCCATAAAAAACTTCACATGCTAAAGGTTTCATCGAGAAGGCATAATTGCGCCGCTTGTATAGAACTATGAGGAAAGTATGTCTGATACGGGATCGAACACAATATCTAACCAATCTTACTCACGCCCCCAAATCAAATACATGGGAAAAGAAATGTGATAATATTTTGAAAATAAATGTGATATCATAAAAAAAAGCTTGATCATTTAATTGACATGCTACATGTGGCAGACAGTTTGCCATCCCTGTCTTATAATCACATCATCATTTCCTACAACTTATACTTTACTGAACTTGCATATAGTTAGACCAGCGTTTCTCATCCGTAGGCGAATAGCCTACTTCTGCGCCAAAATGGAATTCAGGTGGACAATTTTTATTGGGAAATATTTTAAAATTGCATAAACAAATACTCAAAAAGAAAAATTTTAATGCAGTCAGAAGGTCCATTTAAAATTTTAGCTTGAAAATCACGTTTTTTTAATTGTAAGGATGTTGATCAGAGGGTGTAAAAAGTAGTCATAAATTTGAACAAGGTCACACAAATTTTCAGGGGACAAATTTTTTAGATAACACATAAATATATAAGAAAATTTTCCCAGAAGCTTAAAAGAATTATCCCTATTGATTACAGTAACTACAAGAGTTAAATTAAGGTAATAGAATGCGCAAGTTAGGATATATGTGCCATGAATATACTTGCTAAATATAATTTAAACAAGGAAACCTGTTATTAGCGAATTCAAATTTATAGCACCTTCTCATTCAGAGATAGTCATTTTATTTGATCTTTTAGTTTTATACGAAGATCGCCTAGAATAGTTGACAGTATTTTGCTTTCCTTCAAACTTTTGTTTGATGAAGAACGTCCCCGCAATACAATCATCAATGCTATCTTTATTTTAGTAAAATAAATTTAAGTAAAAAGATGAGATAAGCTTTTCATTTTCAGCTGAGGCAATATATTCCCCAATAGGGAGAAGGCACTTTGTTAAAAATAAGCCTATAGCTATATCTAAAATAAAATGTATTCAATACAATGGCAATTAAAGCAAGCAACTATTCGTCAAGGATAGGGAGCTTGAGTAGAATCGGCATCCTATACACATTCGTATGTATCTCTTACTTTGTAACATTGGTGTTCAGCTTTTTTCTCACGATAATACAAAAGAGTTTATTTATTATATATTAAATAAAACTTTGGGAAATATTGAAAAAACGTATAAAAGCGGGTTCACATTTAAACGGAGATTAATGCTATAATGGAAAACATGGGAGAAGAAATGTGATGATATTTTGAAAATAAATGTGATATCATAAGAAAAGCTTGATCATAAAATTTATCATGGAAGAAGAAAGGGTATAGGAGAAGAAGAAGGCAGTGAAAGGAGAGAGTTTGCACATTTTCTTAGGATACAGGATGGTTGCCTTGTGCGCACTGATGATCAGAAGGGAGAAAAGAGCTCCGAATAAGAAGCCGGTGACGATGAAGGACGAGTTGGAGATGAAGAGGGTGAAGCAGAGACCGAATCCATAGAAGTATGCCGTTTGTTTCGAGAGGATGTGCAATCTGTCGTGAAGGCGAATTCCCATGCAGAACCATTTATAATCAAAGGCGTAGAGTGTGTAAAAAAGTGGAGTGCGAAACGTAACTATATAATTTCCATATGGCAAAGCTCCTGTCAAATAATTAAAACGGGTTAAATTAGAGTCTGAATATGGAAAAATTCTTTCTTACGATATTGGAATAGATAACACCGAATTATATGCATTTTATAATAGATAAATAGAACGAATGTCTTTTCCAAAAAATTTTTGCTTGCAAAACATTCATAATGCATAAAGTGTAAAAAAAAATATATAGAAAAATACCACAAAAAGATCTTGTAAACTACTTTGTGAATATAATCCTCAACAAGGCATACAAGAATCTTATGTTATTCATAAGAACAGTTTCATTTTTTTCAATTATTTCTATTGGAATCATTTAGATGTAGAAAAAAGTATATGCATTTTAAGAATTGATTGAAATATTGTATATTTTTAAAGTCTAATTTTGTGCTAACTGCAATAATTTAGATTTTACAAAAACATTTTCTAGTTTTTTTAGACTCATATTTCTATAATTTTCTTAGCCCAGTTTTTTATATCTCAGAAAGACTGTGTGAGGTAAATTCATCTTTAAAATATAGGCCTTACTTTCACACAAAAAATATGCAAACCCGTTTAAAAATTGTGTGTCAAGGTTTTTAGGAAAAATATTTGAAAGATAATTTCATTGTTAGAAAGAAACTGTATGTACAATTTTTATATTTTTTTGAATAATGCAAGAACTTTATTCTAAATTTTCTTCTAATCACTCATTCTTGTTATGTTAGGAATTTTATGTAGCACATCTACAGACATCTTGAATATAACATCTCAATATTTTAAACATAGTTAATCAATTTACTCTAAATAACAAATCAACTAAAGTGCTTATCCGGCTCACCGAACCATCTTACGACCAACTAAATAAACAACTAATTTAAAATTAAGATTTAGTGTTGCTCAATCTGATGTTGGTTTTAATGGACTGATGTCCTCAAAATGAAACAAAAATACTTTTACATTTGATCCGAAGAAATTTGGATAGGACAATTAAATTATACGAGTTGAAAAAACGACTCTAAAAAGTTTTCATAATTTTTTAGTTAATTACAAGTTAGTTAGGACGTTATCAAATTTGGAATGGCGTTAACGAAAACTTAGATCATTCGCCTACACGAAGCGATCGGTAACGAACAATTTTTTTGAATTAACGAATATTTGTAGTAAATGTGTTTTTGTTCAATAGTCATATTAATAACGAACATTAGTCAGGTGTTTGCAATCATTAGCTATACCTATGCAATCAATAGTTATATATTCTTGTTCAAAGGATACAGATTGCATCCAGAAGCATAATAAGATGAGCCAAGGATAAGGGTTGCCAATATATCTATTGTTTATTTTGCTGTTCTCATGTTATGATTCTTCTCTTTATTATGTAATATTTAATTTGTAAAGGAACAGATGAGAGGACAGTTCAAAAATGATGAAAATAAAAATAGTATACGTCGAATATATTAAAAAAGACAATATGAAGATTAACGAAACACTCACTTAGAAAAAAGCATTCGATGGCATAAAAAAGTTGGAAGGCATATGTATAGAGTAGATCAGAGATCAAGCACTTAAAGGAAAAATTATTGGCAACTCTTTTATTCTTTATTCTGAAAACGGCATCTGCGATATCTTGAAAACAAAGGAAGTTTATCATCCTACTTAACGAAAACAAAGGAAGAACCCATATGTATAGGAAAATATGAGCAAAAATACTCTTTAGAGTTTTGAAATGTTGTGCTTCGTCTAGGATCCAAGTATCGCTTATGTAATTTATAGAAGGAATGATAAGATGCTCAAAAAAATAATAGAAAGAAAAAAAAAGAACAAAGTTTAAAAAAAATAAAATAGTTTGTGAGGATAGAATAATAGACTCGTCAGGACTAAATTCTGAAAAATGATCTTCTACAATTTCTCCATTCTTGCCATTTTTAGTTCTTCGAAACCTTATCAAATTACTGGTGCTGCGCTTAGTTAGCTTCCACACTAATGATAATACAACAAAAAATCCAGAAAAAGAATCCACCACACCATGTAAAAAACTCAAAAGATTGCGCAATAAAAAGGCAAACATCAGGAAACAAGAAGGAAGATTGTGGCTTTCATCTTCAAGCATCTTCTCTTTGCAACGTTGTTTGTCATTGCATTGAAGTATGTCTGAAAAAAAATATAAACAAAATACATAAAACTATTCATTATTTAAAAATATATCAAATTAAATATGAATTGGTGTAACTGCGATTAAGCAAAAAAGACCTTGATGATCTTTGCAGTTTAGTCAAAGCTAACAAATTTTTCAGGCAATCATTTCATAGAATTTATAACTATGGTATAAAAAAGAACAAAATCAAAACTTTTATTTTTTAGATCTTAAAATTAAAAAAAAAACTTTTATAAGCAATTGAACAAAAACAGCCGAATTTGTGTTGAATTTAACTCAGGATAAAGAAATAATTTTATTCTGAATAATTTGACAATTTTATTTAAAACTTCGAAATAATTTAAACATTTATTATTAAAGGTTTATTAACTGCAATAGAATTTCTTATGCTTATCAAAATGAATACAGAGCAAGTTGATTAAATTTGATAAAAAAAAAACAACTTCTCCTCCATGTCAAATACACGTGTTGCTTTTATTCGCTATGAAAACCGAGCCATCAACAATTCGAAATTATTATTTATGATGCCATGAAAAATTAGTATAATAGTTCATCGAAAAAGTATGCTAAAATAAATGTCCAAAAAAACTCATCAAAGAAAATACATTGTGACACTCAATATTGTGAAACGATAAATTGCTGCTTGGAAGAAGTAGAACTGGAGTTTGAAACGTGAAAAACTTTTTGCAAATCAACTCCAGATCTTTGTTACGACTGCATTTCAGCCTTAAAAATATGTGATGTAGTGTTTTACCCGAACATTCACACCCTTCTAACCACCTGTGCCACTCTGTCAGTTTTCGCGGTTACTGCTGAGCGTACTTTTTCTGTACTCAAATATTTGAAGTCATATCTTCGTTCCACTAAGGGAGAAGATCGTTAATGGGCTCGCACTAGCCTTTATTCATCGTGACATCGAAAGTGTGGAAAAATAATGAAACTATTTTCTCTCCTGCAGAGAAAAATCCAAATGTAAAATCGATTTTCAATTAGGTAAATTTTATATACAAGAACATATTTTTTATAATTTTACTATATTAAAATTGTGCATAAATATTGCAAATGTTTTAGATGAATATATTTCAAACTAGTTTTTTGAGATATTTTTCTTTCATTTTTAAACAAATCTCATGTTTTTCCGACTTACAAAAAAGTGTGTGTAATGGAAGGTAATTCTTACAGATATTAGTTTATAAAAACATGTGAAAATGTGGAAAACATGGACAAGTATTGACTATGAAAAATGATGATGGTGGTGGTGAAGATGGAGAAATGTTGACGGAGATGATGATGACAACGTCTGAACTTTAAAAAACAAACAAAACGAATATAGTCAATATATAGACTATATCCCTATAGTCGATTTCTGGATCCGCCACTGGTCTATATATATATATAATCTTGTTACATGTATTTATTTATTTTGCAAAAATTATGTGAAAAAGCATACATTTCAATAAAAAGTTTTTGATGCAATTGCATAAGCACATGCTTTTGTAATCTATAATATTTCGAATAATTTTTTCTTGTATTTCACCTTTTTTCAACGACCACTATGTCAGTCGATAGAAAAATGTTTTACTTGTACAAAAACGTAAGCAATTACGAAAGCTTGTATCTCTATAGCTGCAACAATATTTCAATTATTCTATCAACTTTTCTACATCGTATTTTTTTAAAACGTAATATTTTAACTTGTTGTTAATTAATGAATTACTTGAGAAAATTTAATTATGGCTATATCATAGTTTAACCTTAAATAATTATTGGATATGTCTTTTAATTTGGAAGCAAAATATATAAAAAAAAATTCAGAGTCGGAATCATTAAAAAAACCTGGACTTCGGAGTCGAAGTCAATAAAATATCTAGATAACTCGGCACCCCTGTTTATAGGAACAAAAAAAATATATTCAATAGGTATAGTGGCGTTTAAAAGTTTAGCCACCGATTTTGTTGGTGTCTGGTTGACAGTTTTCTAGTATTATTATCGTACAGTCATCATAAAATGTTAATGTAAAATTAGTTAATTTACAACAAATGATACTTCTACTTAAAAGCTTTCATTTGTTTCGAACAACTAGAGAAATATACTATGCTCAATTCTGGGATCAAAGAAAATACCTTTTGTTAAAACCGCTGCAATCAGTGGGCACTAAAAGCAAAGTAGTTCTCTAAAATAAATAGCTCCGCAATCCGCATATCAGGCACATTCTTGCAGAAAAAAGGAATGTGAAAATTAAAAGTTACCCTAGTAATCTATTCATCATATTTTAAATGCATTGACTGTTGAATTTATAATAAAACTTTATCTAGCTAGTATCTAGCTAGTACAGTTGACTCTCACTAATCCGGCAACATTGGGACTTTAAAGATGCCGGATTACCGATTTATGTTAGAATATACAACACACAGTAGCTAGCGCCTAATATTAAAATTAATTTTTTTTTATGAATCATTACATTTTAGTTAATAAAAAGAAAACTGCGATCAAAAACTTCAAATAAAATTTTTTATTAAAAATACAAAACTGTTGTTTACAAGTTGCTTAAAATCCAAAAGGTAACAAGCACATATATATCAAATAAATTACAAAATATATCCAGCAAGTACAACAAGCCTCTCCAAATTGACATTTAAACCCCCTAACCCAGAATTACGTCTCCGTACTTCCTAGTTTCAAAGGCGAATGGAAAAACCAGACTAGTAGGGGATTTCAGCTTTACGCGAGAATTATTCGCCACCCCCGCCATAAGCTAACAGCCCCGTTTCTACTCCCGTACATCAACCCTCAGCTGCGCTGGGCAACTCGTTCGATTTATCCGACGCCTTTTACGGCATTAGGATCGAACCAACCTAGAGAAGCTATTTTTGTACCAAATCAGCTAAAGGGCACTGGCAATTTACTTGTCTCCCTATGGGAGCGTGTTTCAGCCCAGCGGTGTTCCAAGGAGTTATGTCCCGACTCAAGCCCGTCTCCAGTCCCAAGGGGAAAGCGCATTCCGCTTCATCCTATACCTCAATGACTTCCTGATACTGGGTCCCAGCAAGGAAGCCACGAGCAAAGTCACCCTAGCTCTCATCCAATTCTTGAAAGAAGAATACGGGGTACAAATCAACAAGGAAAAATTAGCGCTTTTCCCAGTCCAATGCATCAGCTTCCTTGGAACCTGCATCCAGCTCGACACTAGGAGGATGGGAGTCCCAGAAGATAAAAAAGAAATCCTCCTAAAGGCTCTCTTCGCATTCCTGGTGACTCACCAAGTGAAAGAAGTCCCCCCCCCCCCCCTAGGCTGGAAGCAAAAGGTAATGGGGGTCCTCAATTTCTACGCAGCTACCTTACCAGGAAGATTCCGTATCATCTCAGCCTTGTACAATTAAGAAAGCGTCAAAGAACGCAATCAGCTGGTCCAGCTCGCCGTGGCGTACATCACGGACACAATCCTAATCCCTTGGAGCCTGGCGGATCTCACAACGGCAAAAAACGTGGTTCACGTAGATGCCTGTCTCACAGGACTACGAATTGTGACAAATGGCAAGAAATGGACAATCATGGCACATCACAGACATGGAGCTTCTCGCCATCCTCATAGCACACTACCATTGGCCAGCTAGGAAGATCATCTCAGACTCTATAGCAGCCATTGGATGCGTCAGAAAATTGGGTAGCAAGTCCCCTCGACAAGCCATGCTGCTCCTATGATTGGAATCAACAAGCAAATGGACGGACACATTCAGAACAAACCTGGATAACCTAAAATCAGAAGATAACGAAGCGAACGAACCGTCCAGGATCCGTACCATAAACAAGGAGCACAAGATGGAAATTTGGGACTGCACCATCTATTTAGATTCCAAACAATGGCTCAACTTCGTCTTGGAAACATGGATGTTTTTATGGAAAAGACGAAAAAGAACCTTGCGAGATTCTCGCGAGGCAAGCCTGCCAGAAGATAGGGACTCTCAACCGCCTTTCTGGCACCGATCAGATCGCCACGCGCAAAGCCCATTTCCTGGAATAAAAAGACAACGCTCAGGTTTCGCGCACAGTTTTGGTGCTAACTGCCCAGCCAATGGAAGATCGCGCCCGGCTTCCGCCCACGTTGTGAGTTATAAGGGCGGGCACAGGCAGACTCTTCATTATATTTCTCTCGTTTTTCAAGTTACTGTAAAATTATATGACAAATGTTTCAACGCCTGCCCTTACTCTCTCTTCCTCCACACATACTATCCATACTGTGGTAGCCTATCCTTCCTAACTTCAATTCAACTCTCATGAATATCTCCTCGCAGCTTGCACGCATGGAGCTGCGTTTTGAAAATTTGGAGGGCAGAATGGCCCCAGCTCCATTACCAGAGCCAGTCATTCTCCCTCCAGCACTCTCTCCGCGCTGGTCTCTCCTCCTAGCTATTTAATGACTGCGCTTCCTTTGCCCTTCCCGTTCCAGGTTGCATCTTGGATGTTCGCCCCCCCCCCCCCCCGGCGGCAGTGCCACCTCAACCGTCCTTTATTCCCGTAGGTACATCTTTCTCTCCCTCCGTGGGCGCCTCTCTGCCTTCGGGTTACGCCACCGCTGACCACATCGACACAAATAGTAATTCTAGAACTCTCTAAAAACAAGGAGCTCAATCTTAACCCTATTAGTGCTGGGGGCGTAAAACGCCCCCCCCCCCCCCTTCACTAAAAAATTAATTGTAGAAAATTGGCTGAATCATATCCCTTCAAATTTTGTGACTTTTCCTAAAATCGCTAGCTGCATCTTTTGAAACCATTTTCATGGTAGTTGAATGACCCCTTCATGTCCAAAACTGTCAATCAAAATCAAAAATTAAAATTTTTCAGCAAAATTCTGACATTATCTGTACTTAACCTTATAACTTAGGATATATATTATATAATACCCTGAAAATTTATAATTATATACGGTTTGGAACGCATAACATTTTATATATTTAATTTTTTCAATAATCATGGCTACTTTTTAGAAAATGTCAATCAAAATTTTGATTGATCAAAAATATATCTAATAAAATATACCTTCAAATTTTTCATAAAATATATGTTTTTATACTAAATCGGTCATGCTGTTTTCATTTCTGGACTCATTTTTTACATTTAGGATTTGAAAATACCTATAAGTAGTAATCAAATTTGCGGTTTACTTCTGAAGATTGTCTCCAAAAACATTCCTTCACATTTTACATAAAATATATGCATTATACTAAATCGGCCATGCTGGTTTCATTTCTGGACTCATTTTTTACGTTTAGGATATGGAAATACCTATAAGTGTTAATCAAATTTGCGGTTTACTTCTAAAAATTGTCTCCAAAAACATTCATTCAAATTTTACAATGAAATATATGTTTTATACCAAATCAACCATGCTGATTTCATTTCTGAACTCATTTTTCACATTTAGAGGTTTTAAAATATCAGTCAAAATTTGCGGTTTACTTCTTCTCTCAATTTTACATGAAATATTTGTTTTTATACCAAATTGATCATGCTGTTTTCATTTTTGAACTCATTTTTTACATTTAGGATTTGAAAATACCTATAATTATAAATCAAATTTGCGGTTTACTTCTGAAAATTGTCTCGAAAAATATTCTCTTGAAATATATGTTTTTATACCAAATCAATCATGCTGTTTTCATTTCTGAACTCATTTTTTACATTTAGGATGTGAAAATACCTATAAGTGTTAATCAAATTTGCGGTTTACTTCTAAAAATTGTCTCCAAAAACATTCATTCAAATTTTACAATTAAATATATGTTTTTATATCAAATCAACCATGCTAGTTTCATTTATGGACTCGATTTTTGCAGTTTGAATTTGAAAATACATATAAGTATCAATTAAATTTGCGTTTAGTTCTAAAATTTGTTTTTATAGCAAATAGATCATGATGATTTCATTTCTGAACACAGTTTTTGCATTTAGAGATTTTACTGCTAGTGTCAATCAAATTTGCAGTTTATGTCTGAAAACTATATCCCAAAATATTCTCTCTAATTTTACATGAAATATATGTTTTTATAGCAATTCGACCATGATAATTTTTATTTCTGAAATCATTTTTTGCATTTAGAGGTTTTAAATGTCTGAAAGTGTCAATCAAATGATCGATTTACGTCTAATGTCTACAGAAATATTTTTGAAATTTAAATAAAATATCTATTTTTATGCCAAATGGAAGATGCTTTTTTCATTTTTGGACTCAGGTTTGGCATTTATGGTTTTAAAATATCTGAAAGCTTAAATCAGATTTGCGGTTTACTTCTAGATACTGTCTTCAAAAATATCTTCAAAAAAATAAAATATCTGTTTTATACCAAATCGACTATGCTTATTTTATTTCTGTACTGGATTTTGGATAATACGGTTAAAAAATATCTCGAAGTGGCAATTGAATTAGTAATGTATGCCTGAAAATCAGTTCTGTAAAAAAATTTCAAAAAATGGCTGCATATTAGGTATATAGTAAAAATATACTTTTTTTTTTGTATATTTTGGCTTATAATACTTTCTACAATCATCTTGAGTATGAAATATTTATTAAAAAAAATAAAACGTATTATAAAATCTTTTGAAAATTTGTATGAGAGAAGGAACCAAGTTGAAAACTAATTGAAAAGAGAACATGTGATCAAAACAAATAATTAAAAAAAAATATGTATCTTTACTAAATGGAAGATCTACCATGTTCTAATGAACTAGGAAGTGGTTTAATTATATACTTCAAAAAAGATTTTGACTGTGAAAAAGAAGTTCCTCTTTTACAAATGAAAAATATTTAAATCTATAGCTTATCATCTAGGATTACAGTTAACATTTAGCTAAGATGGGTAGGAAATTTGAAAATTTAGAATAGATCAGATTTATCAAAAATTGCACAGATGCCAATATGTGAGAATTTAGTCACTATCAAGATATTTTTAATTTAAATTGAATTTGTCCATCTTTTTCCTTTTGTGTCAAAGAAGTAATTTTTTAGATGAAGAACGTTGACAACTTTTTGTAATTGAACAATCAACATCACGAATGATTCATCAGAAAAAAACCTTTAAAATGAGATTGGTTGACAAATATTCAGGCCTGAGAGGAAAAAAGTAATTTTATCCTTATAAAAAAATTTTCGAACACACATTGAAGAATATAAATTTCTAATGAAAAAAGAGCTACCTAGAAAGGATCATCATAGAATGAATACCAAAATTACATACTGTAAATTATATGACGTAGATACTACGAGCCGATAACGAATTTGTAGCCAAAAAGATGGAGATCCTATCGAGTTACATAAGTTACTGTAGAATGAAATATTTTGAGTGAATTAAACACCTAAAGTTGGTTTATTAAATAAATTAAGAAAATAATTACCAGAGAAAACTGCAAGTAGAAGTTATTTTTATGTTTATATATTTGACATTGATTTACAGGTTTAATCGATTTTTTGACATGTTTTATTGATTTCATAAAAAATGAACATCACCATTAAATTCTGAATACTTGAAATGTATAAAAAACTTTAAAAGAATTAAAATTTTAATTTTGACATGGGCTGTCATATTTAAATTATTTTGTCAGGTTTTATAAAAAAAAAAGGAATATAACCAGTAAACACAGCCTACTTGAAAATGGGTATATGTGTGTAAAATGCCATGCACGGTAAACTTCATAACCTCCCTATACTTTCTATTAAACGTAATTCTCTAATTCAAAAAACCGTGCTGATCCTTTCTTTTTGGGATAAATAAATTTTTTGACAGTTTTGATTGATTTTTATTTAAAAAAATGAATATCACCACTGAATTACGCATGCTTAAAAATGGGTATATATGTGTAAAAAACTTTATATTACTTAGATAAAAAGTTTCTTTTTAAGATGAACTGTACTTTTAGATCAATTTTTTGACAGGTTTGATTGATTTTCATAAAAAATGAATATCACCACTGAATTCAGCATATTTGAAAATGGGTATAAATGTGTAAAAAACTTTATAAACTTATTTAGATAAAAAGTTACTTTTTGAGATGAGCTGTCACATTTAGATCAATTTTTTGACAAGTTTGATTGATTTTCATAAGAAATGAATATCACCACTGAATTCAGCATATTTGAAAATGGGTATACATGCGTAAAAAACTTTATATAATTATTTAAATAAAAAGTTCCGTTTTGAGATGAGCTGTCAAATATAAATCAATTTTTTGACAGGTTTGATTGATTTTCATAAAAAATGAATATCACCACTGAATTCAGCATATTTGAAAATGGGTATACATGCGTAAAAAACTTTATATAATTATTTAAATAAAAAGTTCCTTTTTGAGATGAGCTGTCAAATATAAATCAATTTTTTGACAGGTTTGATTGATTTTGATAAAAAATGGACATCACCACTGAATTCAGCATAGTTGAAATATATATGTAACATCAAAAATATTTATAAAAACTTATTAATATCTGAGAAAAACAGGGGGGGGGGGGCACTTTACGCTCCCCCCCCCCCCAGCACTTGAGCGGACAAATTTTGCCAAGCACTAATAGGGTTAAGGACGAGGTAATGTTATTCTACCTCGAAACTCTCCGCCCCCTTATACCTTCTCTCCCACATGAGATCTTGGCTACTCTTAACGGCATGTTAAGAACGCACTGCGTTACCGCCCAGTCCACCTGGAAGAATGTACATCATTCCACCCCTTCACGGCTATTTATTGCAGGGATCACTCTCCCCCTGCTAGGGCTACGGCACCTAGGGCGCCACCTGCGCCGGCCTCAAGGGGACGCGGCTCGTTTCGTCCCGGGCCAGTGCTGCGCGGATGAAGAACACGTAGATTGACCACTAGACGGCAATATGGGCGGAGGTCCTCCAATGCGGACCTCCTCCTCCCCCCCCCTCCCCCCAAGGATTTCGGGTTTCCAGTCCCCCAGGGGAACTTGTTCCCGAGGTTCCCTCTGGTTTCCGCCCAGAGACGCGGGGTAGGCTCGCCTCTCTGCCGCCAGTTTCCATGGACTCCAAAGAATTTTCCATAGGGATATGGCCCTACTATTTCCTCATCGCCACGTTCGGATACCGGGTGGGGCAATTCAGATCACCACCTCCGTTCCAGACACGCCATCCGGCTCGAACCCCTTGATACGAGGTGCCGTGGGGATACGGGCCTCCGAGTGCCTCGTCACCACCCCCAGGATACAGAGTGTAGCGTCTCCGTTCGCCTCCCCCTTTGCCAGAATGGCAAGTCAGCCTAATCAGGGAAATATCTACCCCCGGGGATACGGTTTGGCCGCCCACACTAATGCCCAAGTTCGGACACCAGGGTCGCTCAATATAAACCTTACGCAGGAGTTCCCGTCTCACTCCGAACCGGGCTTAGAGCCGAACACCGCTATACAGAGCTAGGGGGGGGGGGGGGGGAGGTTTCACCGGTCCCCTCCGAAGAACTTGAGAATCAGGGTGAGCTTCTCACGATCCAAACACCGACCCACCCTCTGTCCGAGAGGGGATCTCCCGCGTCAATCCTAATTAACACAGATCCAGCGTTTACCGTACCAGAAGGAGGATTACTCTACGACTTGGGTTTCCCGGCGGGTATCGCATTACCTAGAACGGGTGGACTAATTCAATCCTATATCGACATCTCTCAAGGTTAACCAGGGAACCTCCGGCCACAGCTCTTCCAATTATTCCCCTAAGAGCCGCACCTCCGGCAGTCCAGACTTAGATTAAGATAGTGGATGGGCAATCCACTCTAGTATGGCCGGATGACGAAGTATTTCCTCCTCCATTAGACGTGGTCCTGCCAGCTGCACCGCAAGCAGACACAAAGCCGCAATTCACCTTCCAAATGGACGGATCCATCCAGATCACTTCGTGGGAGGGCTCCTTCTTCATACCGGCCGACCCAGGGGCACTCCTCGATTTCTACGACAAGAATAAGGAGTTGTTCCCACACAGATTCTGGATGGCCATTTTTAGCCAGGTCCTGTCATTTGACCCGGGAGATAATCCCTGCCCAGTCCTGTATGAGGACAAAATACAGTCTATTATAGATATTGCCTCGTGCAAACAAATAGTTTCTAGTTTCGCTGGATTGGTCAGAATAAAGACCATGGGCAAGAATCCTCCTTCAAAGTCTCGGCCCCTAATTTTAGGGCACCACAAGATTTATTGCAGCAAAAAACAGCCAGAATTCTGGCACGAGGCTACCGTCCAAGACTGATAACGAATACGAAATTCGCAACCCTCTCCAGATATTCGCGGCCCCCGAAGGAGCAGCAAGCCCTCTTAGAAGATTAATTTATTAGAAATTTAAAATAATAAATTTCGCTTAAACATATATTTATATTATATATACTTGTTATATAAATATATATTTAATTATATAACTATAAAATAAATTTATATAAATTAAATTTTATATTTAACAATTTTAGCCGGATTACTGATTGTTCCGGGTTAGTGATAGTCAACTGTATAAACTATTATATTTAGGGATCATACATATATGACATCCCCTACCGAGGGGGGGGGGCTAATTCTAGATGTTCGGTATTTAAAAAATAAAGTAGGAAGGGTAAAAATCACGAAATAGAGGGGGTCAAAAACTTAAAAATTTTGGGGACCAATCCAACATCACAAGCAACTCACGAAGATAATAACTTTACAAAACATCTTTATATATAATTTATCAGAAAACATGCCGTATGAAAAAACATGTTATAGAGTTTTGTAAAACATATATATATTACTGACACCTTATATATTCTGATTCATAAATATTCATTAATGGTCACCATTACTTCATTATTAATTTTAGGACAAAATAAATATCATCATTAGTCAAATTCAATACAAGTTAAAAAAAAATTTGATCAAATTAATGAAATTAAGTGTACAATTAGAAGACTGAAATCAGATTATTATAAAAAATTGTTTAATAATTTTGGAACAATGAGGGGTAGGTTGAAAATTATAAACTCGTTAATCAAAAACCCAAAATGAGATTGTATTAAAAAGCATAAACGCAGACGATTTTATTTTTGTAAAGTCGACATATATCAACTGTAGTCGATAAGCGATTAATAAAAGTTTTACTAAGGGGTCATTCACAAATGACGTCAACCTTTTTTGCTTAATTTTACCCCCCCCCCCTCCATTGTCAACTTTTGACTATTTATTTAGTTTTCAAATTCTTCAGTTCTCAACTTTTCGATACTCTGGCTTAGGCTAACTATGATAAAATAGCTACTTACATAAATAAGGTCGACTCTAGTATTAACTTTGATCCAATTTGTTGTAATGATATACTACTACGATCCACGATTTGAAATCAAATGATTCTTATGACATTTATTGGATTTCATATATGTTCAACTATAGCCTTTCTAATTGGAGATATTTTGGTGCTGAGAAAATTATCAAGCTTCAGAAAAGAGTGAAAAGAATTATATTTAATAAACCTTACCGATCTTATACCTTGGAAAGCTTTTTTGAAAATAAACTTTTGAAGTTTTCAGATATCTACTCCTTGAAAGTTATGAAGTTTATTTGGAATTACTTTCATTGTAATCTTTCTCCAGTTTTCGATGAATGCTTTACTCCTATCTATAAATCTTTTTATTTTCTAAGTTCAACTTATTGACTTTAACCCATTTACGAGCAATGTTCCTCTTTTGGAACATAAGTAATTTCATCTTCGTAGGCTTTTTTCAATGACTTTGAATAAAAATCGTCTGCATTTTTTTTAGATATCGTCTGCTTTGCTTGGTCTTAAATGGGTTAAAAGCCAAAATCCATTATCTCAATGAGATGGGGGGGGGGGGGGGGGGGGGGGGGTAAAATAATGGAATAAGCATCTTTCTCTAATATCTGAATTTTCTTCATCATTTTATAGTTTGTCCAAAAATGTGAAGGCATATTTCTATTCATCCTATATTTCCATTTGTAATAATCGTTATTACATTTGTCTTAGATCTAATCATAAGTGATTTTTATTATAATATGCCTTTGTTTACATGAATATATTGTCTAGATTTACTGGCATTTCTCCATCATCTAAACTCTTATAATATTCAATATTAGTACTTTTCTATGTCATAGTAACGGTCTGTTGGCCTTGTGAACATGCCTGCAAATATAAATCATATTTTTCTTATGAATATTGTGATATTTTTATTATGTGTGATATATTTAATTTTTTGTCAATATAATTTAGTAAATAAATCTCTCTCACTCAAATTCGGACTTGTGGTAGATAGATGACCAATCCACACACTATTAATGATAAAAAAAGGCCCAACGGGTATTGACCGATAACATAAGAGTGAGGCTGAGGATACGCTTCGCTTTCTACTTAACTTGAGTTAAAAAAAAAGAATTGAAATATTTCATAGAAATTGTGCCCAGGGACACAGTCGCATACGTGAAATCGAATTAGTTGACAATCTTGATCAGCGCTTAATTTTCGAAGTCACCCATACCCTTTATCAACAAATTTTCTAAAAACGATATTAGCCAAAAAAAAAACTCAAACCATTTGGACACAAAAATGGCAAAAAAGTAAACTTTTTAATAAATATCCTGATGTAAACGTATCAATCTTTAAATTAACTCTCATGAAAATTAAATTTATGCAATCCCACTTAACGTGTTAAGATAGCTAGCTGAATATTGCATGTGCAAAGGATATTTACACCTCATAGGTAATTTTTGGATGCAACCTAATGGAGACCATCTTCCCTTGGGATCAGAAACTCAAAAGAAACTTTATCATTTGTACACCAATTTTTTTCTTTTATTTCTCTAACTTTATTTCTCAAACTTTATAT
The DNA here is from genome assembly GCA_030549495.1 of Nectonema munidae. Taxonomy (NCBI): domain Eukaryota; kingdom Metazoa; phylum Nematomorpha; class Nectonematoida; family Nectonematidae; genus Nectonema; species Nectonema munidae. The sequence continues at coordinate 53,901 of JAUIRK010000873.1, read as the reverse complement.
ATATATTATAAACTTACTAAACTAAACTGGCTAATATATGGATGGCGCATCCAACAACCTACAAACTAAAACTAAACTTACTTAAACTTGGATGCAACTCCATTGAGACCCCTAACCACCGGGTTTTGAGAAAAAATGCCCACATGTGCCCACCTATGACCACTAATGCCCACCTTTATTTTCTTCTTGGAAAAAAATAAAATTTTCAATAATAAAATGAAAAAAAGTGCATAAAGTTTTTTTTCAAGTTTTAAAATATTTTTGAGTAGTTTCTTAATTTTTATTTGATATTAATAAATTTTTTGAATTATTTTTCCTTATTCTCGAACAAACTAATTATCCATTCAATCCTCAATTTAAATTTTAAAAACCAGTAGATTTAAATAATTGTTTTAAAGATTTAGTAAGCTTAATATATTTTGTTTAAATTATATCTATTAATTGTATTAAATTATATTTTACTATAAAAGATTGAGACATTTAAGATCTGTATAAAACAATAAAAAGTAATTTTTTTGATAAATGATAGATACTATTTGCTCTGTATGTGATGATTAAAAATTGTAGATAACAACCAAGAAATGAAATATCTTCAAAAATCTATAAAGCTGACTTAAAGCCATTATCAACGCCTCTAGATAGAAACTGTTCGTTTAACGCTGCCTTACTCATCTTATTTGGAAATGAAAAAATCCTTAGTAGGGATCCAAGTATGGAAAAAGTTTCCCCAACTATAGAAGAAGGAATTATCAAACTTTGTGTTTAAAATTCTTGGTGTTCAGTTTTAGCAATTAAAGCAGTTGTTAGTGTTTTTGAAGATCAATTAAGGGGTTTAATTTTTCACCCAATTTATGTATTAATTTTATAATAATCGTACACATAAAATATTCGGAGAGATGTACAGTTTGTTCTTCAAATTTTATTCTATGTTCCATTTTTGCTTGACTTGTAAAGTTATTTTTACTTCGAATGTTTACATTTGTGATCTTATACTTGATTAATGATCCAAAGAATTTTAATAAAAGTTTGTTTATTTGGGTTAAAAATCTTCGATTGTAAAGCTTGTATTATTACACTCATGTTTTGAACCGCAGATTTTTTTTATTTTTTTTATATTGTTTAATTTTTAGGTCAAAAGTGTTGATTTGACTCTTCTTTTATGTTCTGTTTTACAAGCTGTTACACTTATAGAATTATATAAAAGTTTTGAAAAAATACTTCCCCATTATCAGAAAACATATTGGAGTATTATCAAATCCCTGCCTAGGTATTTATTAATTCTAAGTTCGTCAAAAGAATCGCTTTAAAGCTTAAACGACCAAAATTTTACAAAAGAAAGTCATAAATAATACGGTAAATTCTCTTAAAATTTTTTTAACTCAAATCATAATACTTTATTTAAGGTTGAAGCAAACAGAAAAGACGCATTGAATAATCGGGTGGAATTTTTCATCTATTCCTATTTGAATTCATGTTTGGATGTGAATTTACCTTATTATAAGTTATTACAGTAATAACTGAAAATTCATATTATTTCCTCTTTTTCCTCCTCTTTCATGTATTTATTATATATTGCAAAAGACTCAAAAATGGAATTCTTGGGTGGTATACAAGATTTTTTTATATATGTGTATTATTTTTTTATTATTTTCAATAAAATTTTTCTATTTTTAAAAACTACTGTCTTCGTGATTTTTACTTTGTTTGTAACATCAGATTTTTCGGAATAAATACTCAAAAAAATCTCAAGACAAGCGCAAGTAAGTATTGATTTAGAGTATTTACAGAAAATTGCTTAAATCTTTATATTGATTTGGATTTTTATACTAAAATGCTAGAATATCTTAGTTTAGTAAATCAAAAACATGATAAACTTACAATAAAAAAATCAGAAAATTTTATTAAAATAATATAACATTCAATTAATCTTCAATGTAACTGAACAAAGCAAAGTCTAAACTTTCTTTTTTGATAATGGGTTCATCCTAAAAAATTACAGAATAATTTAGATAAAAATTATGAATATATTGAAATATACCAAAATTCAAAATTTCATTTTCTTAAGGTGTCTTTTTTGGCCAGGCTTCAGAGCTATCTTTTCAACATTTTTTGCTATCAACAATTGGTTTTGAGATGTTGTGTATTTAGCTTCATATTTAGTTTTCCAATCGTTAATGAAATCCTTGTATTTCTTTTCTCTTTCTTCATTCGATAATTTTATCCACTGCATGTAGTTTACTCGATATTTAATTCCATCGCCTACTAAATTATATTCTCCTTGTCCATGCAATGCGGTCTTTATTTGGTTTTCTTGAAAAAGTGTTTGATCATATAACTTGCGGGTGAGTTGAAACATTTTGTTAAGTTTCCAATCCACTAAATTTTTGATTATATGATTTAACGATTCTGAATGGTTATTTTTCCAGTTTATCTGTAAATGGGAATTTTTTAAGCATGGTTCCACAACATGTTTTTTAATAATTGGAAAATATTTATTTAGGAAATTTAAATTTTGATTTGTATTCTGGTAAAAGTTTTCAATTATTAATTTTACTTTTTCATCAAACTCACTTAATGAATTCGAAGATGTTAGGCCGTTGGTACTAAATATTTTATTAATAAAAGAGTTTATTTCTTTTTCTTTTAGCCTCAGTTTTTGTCTTAATGTTCTTTTTATATTATCTTGAAGATGTCTCACACAAAACAACATATTTACATTAGGAAAATGACATCTTATAGATTTAACGATAGCAAGTTCCTGATCAGATCCTATGTAAAGTTGTTCCTCTTGAAACTTGCTTTTCAAATTATGGTTAAGTACTAAAGATAAGTGTGAGAAAAAAACCGAAAATGTATTGAAGCTTGAATCAAAATGTAAAAAAACAGGTCCCATCAAAATAGGTGCTCTTTTAGTTGAGCGTTTGAACAAATTTCTGTCTTGATACACTGTGCAAGTCACATAGCAAGATCCTAAATTGAATGTTTTATCAATACCTAAAACACAACTCTTTGAATAATAAACACAATTAATCATATGAGAAATTTGTTTTTCTGTATAACAAATTACTGAAGGGTTTTTTCCAATATTTTGGGTGAACGATTTAATGTAATTATCTCCAGTAGTTATCAGGTTCAATATATGTTGATATTCATCAGCAACATTTGTATTGAAAAAAAATTCATTTTTCATTGTTTTTTTAACATCATATATTACTCTCATATTTCTAAAATATTCATCATCTTTTATTCATTCTATGAAAATACTTTTTGCATTCTTGTTTTGATTTAATTTTTCTCTTATTGTTTCAAATGTTGCATTGGGTGTTCTGAAATATTCATGATAGGTTTTTGAGTTACCGTGTATAGAAATTTTTTGTTCAGGGTACTCCCCAAGATACTCATAAAGATATTTGTTAGATATTTCAATTTGATTTCCTGGAAATTGTTCAAACCATGACACTCTTCTTTTGTAATTTTTATCAATTTTCAAATAGGTATAATACCGATTTAAAATGATCAAATCTTTCAAATCTGGTTGTTTTTCTAGAGGTCGAAATTTGTTTTTTACTGTTTTTCTAAAAGTCCCCGAAGAATTTCTTTTTAAAAATGTGTATGAATTATCTATATTTTCAAAGAAAAAATATTTTTTTATCGAATTCCCACACCAAACACCACAATTGTCATGAAAGTTTCTCCTTCTATTTTTTGTTTCCATATATAAAATTAAATACTCATTATTTTTAAGATTATCAGGAATTTTATGTACTATATCTATACTATTGATTAGTAGTTTTGTTACTTCTGAGAATGATAAAAAATTTAATAATGTATTTTTCCTAATTTGATCCTTTTCATGGCATGTATTTCCATTTTCTATATTTTGAGTATTATTCCAATAAATGTCATCCTCCTTTTTAGAAAATTCTATTAGTTTTTCTGCGGATTCATTGACTAAGTCATAATTATGATTTGAAATAACTAAAGGCACGAAATGATTTGGATTCCAGAAAAAATAGCCAGAGTTTTCCGTAGGAAAGTAAGTTGATGACCATAAAATATTAATAAAATTCACATGATAAGCTAAAATACTTGTTTCTGTTAATCGCGGGTTGATTCTTGGATGGAAAATTGTATTTAATATTTTGTAAACTAAATCCTTGCTACCGTTTATTCGAGGATAAATTGATTTAATTTGAGTTCCAATAACAGTCGAAGCTGCTTTAACCGCAAATGCAGAACAATAAGAATTTTTCAAGCATATTTTTTCACATTCTTCCTCTAAATCCCATGAAACCTTCTCTATACCTAAATTTTTGACACATAAATTATAAAATGTTTTATTCAAATTAATTTCTAAGGCTGTTTTCAATCTAATTTCTGTTGAAAGTTTTTCGCTTCCAACTAGAACAAGAGAAAGAGAATTAAACAAACAATTTCCATCCCCTGTTGATTTTAAAGGTTTCAAATTAGTTTCATAAATTTTAGAAGCTATTTCATCGATTGGTAAATGTTCATAAGAGTATATCATTCCGTACTTTTCAAGCAAAGGTATTGTGTCATTTCTTAAAAAACTGATTCTCTCAAAAAGTATTTCTCATTATTTTCTAAAGATCTTATCAAGCTCAATCTCTTCAGAGAAGATTCGAAATTGTATTCAGAATTATTTAGATTACATAGAAAACAAATAAATTCAAGTTAAATGAAAATTTTGTTCTGTTCTTCGGTCAATTTCTGACAAGCAGAATGAAATTTCTTCTTACAAATACTACAAATCACTATAGACGATAGTATCACTTTTCTGCACTGATCACAAAAGTATATCATTATCCTAAAAATAGAGAAAGTAAAATTATTTTTATATTAAACCGAAATAAATGATAAAATTATAAGGTATAAAATTACAAAAATAAATGTTCACTTGCAATTTACATTTGTCGAGTACAGTATCTGTTAGTCTTACTCTTCTGTTAAAAGTACTACTCCATACAATCCTTTTTTTAAAGCTTTAAAATTTATTTATTAATTTTTTTAGGCACATAAAAGATTTATTTTTTAATTTGATATACATATTTATATCATGTTCTGTAGCCAACAACACCCTCAATCTTTAAAAATGGCGAATATTATTTACTCCTAGAGAAATATCTACAAACAGGACTTCTTATTAATTATACCTTTACTAATTATAGTTAAAATTTTTATCTTTATACCATATCACTCTCTCACACTCATTTCACATGTCTAACCCAAAACGTGCACGGCACGATGATACCCCCAACCTTACCTCTACCCAATTAATAGCAAATCTCTTCAATGAATTTATAGCAAATTCCTCTCTAAATGCAGAAGACCTTACCCTCCTTAATAATCTAAAATATGAAGTAACTCTTGCTCACTCCAACAAAATTGAACAACTCTCTCATACTCACCACCCACATACTCTACCTTGCCCCTCATTACCTACATACGCACAAGTCTCATCCATAACCACACCTAGCTTATCCAACAACATTCAGGATAGACAAAAACCCTCTCCACCTAAGTCTAAGCCATCTCTAAATAGTGAGCTTACTCTAAAAATAGCCCCCCTTACTCCCTCTGACTCTAAAGCCGAGAAAGCTGCCTTCCGACAAAAAATAGTCAAAAACTTAGAAACCAATAAAAACAAACTTACCATCTCTAATACACGGTCTTCAAATAGTGGCACTATTTATTTCCAATTCTCTAAACCTGAAGAAAAAGCACTAGCACATCAAACTCTCCACAATAACGGCATTAAATCCGAAGATTTACCTATCCTCAAACCCCGCTTCCTACTTAGAAGCATACCTATAACCACACCACTTTCTTCTCTCTCCGAAACCATTGCTAACGAAAACTTAAACCTAAAAAATATTGGCACCCTTAATACAGTACGCCAAGCCGGTAACACAGGAACCTTCTCTTATAGTGCTATATTAGAACCTAGCAACCCTAACATTTTTAAACATCTACTTAAATCTCCTATACTCTTTGTTGACCATCACATTCTCACTCTAACCTTAGCAAAACCATTACATCGCCAATGCCAGAATTGTCTAAAACACAATCACTCAACGAACAAATGCAAAGCTGCATCACCAAATTGCGATCACTGCGGAAATCGAGGCCACTCTATATCGGAATGCATCTTCAAAAATGATTCCACAAAACTCTCATGCTTTAATTGTCACAATCACCACAACGCTACATCCAAACATTGCGAATTCCAAATTAAACACACACAACACATCCAAAATCAACATAACCTTCTAATAAGCAAATTCCTATGCTAAATTTTCTCCACATTAACCTCAACCACTCTAATGCCGCTTGGACAAACCTATATAACATTCTAATTTCAAACTTTTTTGATGCAATATCTATTAACGAACCATATCCAAACCTCTCTTCTATTATACCAAATTATTTACTATATCACACGTCACCTTTATCCTGTTATTCAGCATGCATCTACATAAAATCAACCGTTCACCACACACCATTACCACGATTCTCTTCCAACAATTTTTACTTTGTTCTTGTTCACACCAAACCTCACCCTCTTCTTTTCGCAACTCTTTACTCTCCTCCCTCACACCCAATAGCCATCCCCTCTGATTTCTCCCAATCACTAACACTTGCAACATCCACACTCCCGTCTACATATCATTTAATCATCTCAACTGATTGCAACGCTCGATCACACATCTGAGACCACAAAGAAAACCCACGAGGACAACAAGTCATCAATTTCTTATGTTCAAACAACCTATATCTCGCTGACAAATCTAAAAACCCTACATACCAACGCTCTTGTAACAACGAACAATACACTTCTCACATTGACCTCACAATAACCACTTCAAATACTCTCAATCTAATATCCAATTGGTCAATCTCAGACATCCCATCAGCTTCAGATCACGCCTTCATAACATTTCAACTTCACATAAACACTACAACCATCAAAAACTTTAACAACATTATAAAAAAGAACACCACTCACTGGCTTACATATCTCAACATTCTCAACAACTCACTCCCTACATTAACATCCCTCTCCTCTCCCACTTACATCGATAAAGCAGCACTATCTCTCAATGATCATGTCTCACATTCCATCTTATCCTCCACTCCTATCAACCCATTTCCTAAAAGAAAACATGCCGATTTCTGGACACCCGAGTTGAATGCAATAAAAAACAATCTAAAACGAATTATCAAAACCCTACGAAAATCCCCTACTCCCTTAATCATCTCAATCCATTCTACTGTTAAAAAAGAATACAAACAGGCAATACTTCAAGCTAAAAAGAACTCATGGGTAAAATTCACCAGCCAACACTCAAATAACCCATGGAACATCATCAATAGGCTAACTAAAAAGAAAAAACCTTCTATTCTCCCCGAAACAATACTTCCCTGCTCATCCGATCATACAACACACTACAACCCACCATTTCTATCGACAATCTTTCCCCCCGACTCTCCCTCTTCTGATCTCCCCTTTCACCACACAATTCGAGAACACTCTAAAAACATCATTCACTCCATCCAAAACCCTATTTTTCCTTCAATCACACTAAATGAATTAAACATAGCAGTAAACGCTCTTAAAACAAATGCCTCATCTAGCTACGACCATATCTCACCCAAACATATTAAAAAATCAATACACATTCTAAACAAACATTTACTCCTTATTTTCAATGCATGCCTTACTCATTCACATTTCCCCAACGTTTGGAAAATCGGCAAACTCATACTCATTCCTAAACCTAATAAAGATTCAAGCCTCATTCAAAATTGGCGACCAATCACTCTACTACCCATACTAGGCAAACTTTTCGAAAAAATCATTCGCAAACGTCTAGTCCACTACATCCTATCCCGTAACCTCATTCATCACACACAATTTGCATACCTTCCCAACAAAAATACGGAAACAGCACTATCGCGTCTAACCACCTACCTTGACTCTTCTCTTTCTACTCAGAAAATTTCTTCTACAATCTTCTTAGACATAAACAACGCTTTCAACTCAGCCTGGCATCCTGCCATCATCACTAACCTTGCACACAAATCATTTCCTCCTTACATCATCAAATTTATAAGCTCATACCTTTCAAACCGCTGTCTCATTTTCCGACATCGCGCTTCCCTTTGCATCCATAAGCTAACCCTCTCGACTCCCCAAGGAGGATGTCTTTCTGATATCCTCTGGCTAGTTCTCATAGACCCGCTTCTCGATCTAATCCACACCAACACTGATTTCTCCCAATGTTTTTCAGACGACATATTATTCACCTTCACCAGCAACTCTCAACAAGAAAACCTCACCAAATCCTCTTCATTTCTACTAAGGCTACAAGAAAGAGCAAACACACATAAGATATTCTTTAACTCCAGCAAAACAAACCTCATTCACTTTACACGCAGACGCATAGAACATTTACCCCTTCATTTAAATACCTCTACTTCTATAACTGCATCAAAGACCATCAAATATCTAGGACTAAACCTTCAGTCCAACCTAAAATTTTCAATACACTTTAAAAAAATATACCAAAAACTCTCAGTCACCCTTTTTTCACTTAAAAGCGCTATCTCTTATAAATGGGGCCTCCGTCCCAAACACACCAAATACATATACATATCCTTAATCCTACCAGTAATTCAATACGGAATTCTTTCTTGGGGCATCTCCTTAAAACACCCCACAACCATACATTTTCTTAACAAGATACACCGTCTCTGTCTACTTTGCATCACCAACGCATATCGTACTACTTCCACACAATGCCTAGAAATTCTAACTAACACCCTACCATTACAACTCCAACTTAAAAAAACTATTATTAAGCGCTTCATCTTGACATACAACAACTTAATTCCCCCATTTCATCCGATCACACCCCACCACAATACTCCATCCTATTCTTTCTACTCACATCTATTAGCAAAATACGCTCCAAATATTGCTAACTACCTAGTTCATCCCTCGATACACCTATCTCTTTTAACTCACCCATCTGCACAAAACCCTCTCAAAACATCTATATGCAAAAACAAATTTTTTGCAAAACAATCAATTTCATACCTTCGCTCTACTTCTTCGCCAACCTCCCTACGCATCTTCACAGACGCCTCAAAGAAGTCCCTAAGTACCTCCTTTGCTTACGCCTTCTTCAAAGGCTCTTCCACTAGCCCCTTTTACACCCATCGATCCCAATTAAATCCTCTACTCTCAATCCTCGAATGCGAAATCTTTAGCCTTTTACACGCCTGCACTATGATCACTAACAACATTAACCACTTTCTTCCCCACTTTACTACCATCCATTTCTATACCGATGCACAAAACATAATCCACGATCTCTCTCTATCACACAACATCCCATTTCCCTCCTTTCAACTCGCCTCCTCCCTAATCAATCTTACAAAACATTTCCACATACACCTATGTTGGTGCCCTGCTCATCAAAACATACCAGAAAACTCCCTCGTAGACTACCTAGCCTCAAACTTACACCTAACCTCCCACATTCCTCTCAACTCCCTACCGCTCAAAACCTTTCTAACACACATTCACTTATCCACTCTAGAAGAATGGCAGATGTCCATATCTTCATCTCAAAATGCACTAATCTCCTCTTTACCACACATCAGCAGAATTCACACAACTTTCAAAAACAAAAAATTTACACCACTTCGTTCAACCATTCGTTGGCTATCAGGCCATTGCCCATGCAAAGCATATCTTTTCCGAATTAAAGTAAGCGAAAATCCATACTGTCGTTTCGGATGCGACACAATAGAAACGCCATACCACCTCATATTCACATGTCAAATCTTCTCTCATCATCGCCAAGATCTTCTATTTCGCTGCCTTTCTTTACTTAACAGATCTCCAACAACACTCTCAGATCTTCTGTTACATCCAACACTACTAAAATCCCTAGCAACCCTCATTGACACCATTGAAACAACTCTCACCACCGTCGATAACCCTATAACAAACTAATCTGCTTTTCTCTTCTACTTTTAGGACAACCTATCTCTACCAACATCTGCATCTTCCTTAACCAACTCTCAAGCTTACGCGAGCATATCAGCTCACGCTGGAAAGTGCTTTGAAATCTACCTACCTACCTACCTACCTACCATACATATTTATATATTATCAAAATAACTATCAATTTTTGTTTGATAAAATAAATCATCATGTAATAAGAGAGAACCAGCTTGTTAAATTGTCGAAAAAGAACTATTAACTTTGTCTATATAAAAGCATAAAAAGTTAAATGGCACACTTTCAAAATTTAGTTTCAATGAGTTACAAAGTAAAAATCATGAGGACAGTAGTTTTTAAAAATAGAAAAATTTTATTGAGAAAAATAAGAAAATATTACACATATATTAAAAAATCTTGTATACCTCCCAAGAATTCCATTTCTGAGTCTTCTGCAATATATAATAAATACATAAACGAGGAGGAAAAAGAGGAAATGATATCAATTTTCAGTTATTACTGTAACATTTTCTAATAAGGTAAATTCACATCCAAACATCAATTCAAATAGGAATAGATGAAAAATTCCACCCGTTTATTCAATGGATCTTTTCTGTTTGCTTCAACCTTAAATAAATTATTATGATTTGAGTTAAAAAAATTTAAAGAGAATTTACCATATAATTTCAGACTTCTATTCTTTCATAAAATTTTGGTCGTTTAGGCTTTAAAGCGATTCTTTTGACGAACATAGAATTAATTTCCTGGTTAAGAAATCAAGGCAGGGATTTGATAATACTCGAATATGTTTTCTGATAATAGGGAAGTATTTTTTTTAAAACTTTTATATAATTCTATAAGTATAACCGCTTATAAAACAGAACATAAAAGTCAAGACAAATCAAAATTTTGTCCTAAAAATTGAACAATATACAAAAATCTGCGATTCAAAACATGAGTATAATAATAAGATAACAATCGAAGATTTTTAACACAAAAAAAACAAACTTTGAATAAAATTCTTTGGATCATTCATCAAGTATAAAATTATCCGAAATGTAAGCATTCGAAGTAAAGATAACTTGACAAGTCAAGCAAAAATGGAGCCTAGAATAAAATTTGACGAATAAACTGTACATCTCTCCGAATTTTTTATGTATACCATTATTATAAAATGAATACATAAAACATTATAAGAAAATAGTATAACTATTATATAATACATTCAATTAAATCAAAGAAAACATATCTCATTGCAAACAAGAAAAAACCAAGTCTAACTAGGACATTACCTTGAATGAGCGAGCAGCCGTTTTTAGATGATCTTTTTATAAAATAAATAGAAAAATATAAGACCATATATAAATGTAAAATGAAGAACAAACGATTTTATTTAAATTTTTGAATTGTTTTTTGCAAAAAATTATTGGAGTTTATTCCCCTTAATTGATCTTCAAAAAACACTAACAACTGCTTTAATTGCTAAAACTGAACACCAAGAATTTTAAACACAAAGTTTGATAATTCCTTCTTCTATTTACTCTACCCCATATCTCTTCGTCCGACAAGCAAAAAAAGCAGGATGGAGGGCACGCAGTGCGTTTAAGTTGGGGAAACTTTTTCCATACCTGGGTCTCTACTATGGATTTTTTTATTTCCAAATAAGATGAGTAAGGCAGCGTTAAACGAACAGTTTCTATCTAGAGGCGTTGATAATGGCTTTAAATCAGCTTTATAGATTTTTGAAGATATTTCATTTCTTGGTTGGTATCTACAATTTTTAATCATCACATACTGAGCAAATAGTATTTATGATTTATCAAAAAAATTACTTTTTATTATTTTATACAGATCTTAAATGTTTCAATCTTTTATAGTATAATATAATTTAATACAATTAATAGATATAATTTAAACAAAAAAATATTAAGCTTACTAAATCTTTAAAACAATTATTTAAATCTATTGGATTTTTAAAATTTAAATTGTGGATTGAATGGATAATTAGTTTTTTCGAGAATAAAGAAAAATAATTCAAAAAATTTGTTAATATCAAATAAAAATTAAGAAACTACTCAAAAATAATTTAAAAATTGAAAAAAATACCTTATGCACTTTTTTTCATTTTATTATTGAAAATTTTATTTTTTACCATGAAGAAAATAAAGGTGGACATTAGTGGGCATAGGTGGGCACATGTGGGCATTTTTTCTCAACACCCCTAACCACCTATTATTTTTACCTATAATAAAGTTTCGATAAATTTAATTTTTGAAATCTTTTCAAATCTATTGTGTGATGGCGGTTATTTAACTTATTTCTAAATTAACAAATTTAGTGGGAAAACCATAAAAGATATTTATGATTCAAAAGTATGCTTTATAATAAAAATCATAAGTTTTAAGTAAATTCCTGTTTTGCTTTTCTATTTTAGAAGGCTACTTAATTGAAAAATTTGACCAATTAACTTTATATTATATGAATTTTAAAAACCAATAACTCATCATCACAGGATAAGTAATTCATCAATTACACCATACAATACTAAAACGGTTAACTCTTAAGCTATGCTACTTTATATGAACAAATCAACTCATAACACCATATAAGAAATACACACAAAACCTAATTTAAACCATAAATCAATATCTAACACTAAAAGCTAGAAATAAATTCATCGCAGTACCATTTTTGGTTAACATAACGCTAAAAACAAATTCATCGCAGTACCATTTTTGGTTAACATAACGCTAAAAACAACAGATGATCGTATTTTTAGAGCGAAAAATCTTTTTTCAGCCAAGTTGCATATAAACATTGTACCAATGATACTATCGTTAGAGCGAAGCAAGAAAAAATACTCCAATAATCCCTCTTTTTTTTAAATACGTCTATTCAGTCTTTGATTTATTAATTTGTAGAAGTGTATTTACTAGTGATATACCGATTAGATCGGTTTCGCCTTTTTGATTGTTATCTGCAAATTTTTTATTGTTCGCCGATTTTATCACCCGAACGAATAGACAAATTAAAGTTTGGATGTTTTATGCATATAAAATAAAGAAGACGTTTTGCTCACAATTTGATGAAAAGCTTTTATTATGTTTAAAAGCTAGTATACAAAATAATTATATCGTTAGCGATTAAGCATCGGTGGAAACATTAGATCGGTACATTACTTGTATTTACATATAAATATAAACGTTTTTTTAGTAAATATCAGTGTCTGCCTTTATTGCATTTTCACTTATAGCCATCTTGTATGCTGAAAAATTATACCCATGCTTACATTATTTTCTGTCAATTTTAATGTCAGAGGAAAAATCGCAAATTTTATCTAAATATATGAGGAGATGATGAAAATACTCTTTGACTTCCCGTATTCAAGGTTTAGTAAAATTATTATCTAAAAAAAGATTATTATTTGCCTTGATGCGTTAGGAAGCAATTTTGAAGAAATAGTAAAAATTTATTTTGTCAACCAAATGATAAATTATTTTACGATAATATTTTAAAGAATTTAATATCGCCTTGTCCACTTAAACTATAGTGATTTAACATTTTTGTGTTCATTATGAAAGGAAATGATAAAAATAAAGGTTTGGATATACTTAGGTAAAACTTTTTATCAAGAAATTATGGTTTTTTTATTTTATTGTTTTAAATATTCGTTTCTTACTTTTTAGATTTGATTATAAAGAATAAGCCTTTGCGTCTCGAAAAGATATGAATCAAAATGATGGCGCAGAATCAGCATTTGAAAATATCTTGAAAGGAGGTATTGATGAAATGCAGGTTTGTATTCTAAATTTTGGATACTTTTTCCCCCTATCTAAACTTCATATAAATCTGTAATTCTTTACTCCATACTTTTTTTTTAATATAATTTTCCAAATTTATTATAAAAGAATTTTTGTCCAATGGACACCACCCACTTTCGCTGTCAGCTTCCAATCCTACCTAACTGCCGATAGCTACACTAATTTTATCAACTTTGTTTCTAATTCTGATTGCATCACTACCTTCTAGCTTAGTGGTTTTCAAATTAGAGTCTGCGGTGCCCTAGGGGATCGCGAAGCAGCTCTATGGGGACCAAGAAGGGACACCGAGTGAATCGTTTTGCCCAAAATATTGCACCCATATTGGGTCATTTGCCATTTTTGACAATGAGTCACATTTAAAAAGAATAAATGAGTTAGTCTTTGAATTGAGTACTCTTTTTCCTTTTATTGCTTTTTATGCCTAATTTTATGGCTTTTCAGCCCCCCTTCAACCCCTAATGTGATTTCAAGGTGGGCGAATCACTTTTTTAAGCTCATCAAGTGAAGCTTGCACTGGGAAAGAGGCACTCGAGTCCAGTAAACAAAACTATTCACTATTTTAAACGTTAAGCTGAACGATTGCACAAGCCCATGTTTGATAACATAGGAAGGTTTCTGCAAAATATTGAGTGTGGTTTGAAAGCGTTCGATTAAGTTTCAGAAAAATATCTGTTATCAAAAAGTCCCACAACATAGGATAACAGTTGATATTACCCTGCTGTAAAATATATTGAATATGCTAAGAAGTTCTGAACTTGTAAAGTTGAAGCATATCTTCCTGACAAACGATACCGTTAGAAGGCGAATAGGAGAGATGTCTGATCACCATTATCGTTAGAAGGCTAATAGGAGAGATTTCTGATGGCATAATATCAGAACTGGTTTTATTAATTCTGAATTCATTTATACCTAGCTAGATCAAACCTAACTCAGCCTTGCGTTTACGTACAACATGTATATGACAAACACCTGATAAACAATTTTTTGTTTTGCAAAACTCTTGGCAGTAGAACAACTGCAAGAGAAATATTTGACAAGGGGGACATTTTTTACAGTACGTGTTATTAGGCCAGAACATTCACTTGGTGTGTGTAATGCCCTTGCTCTAGCAATTTCTTGTTCTTCTAGTTTTCAGACTTTGATTAAGCAAAAATCTCTAGATGTAATTGGTACGCAATGCGCTATTCATCGCTAAGCCTTAATAATGAAAGATGGGTTGAAAAGTGTTCTTAATTAAGTTATTAAAACAGTATTTAATCGAAGTAAATGCCTTCAACTCTTTTTTCAGTGTTATGCAAAGAAAATAATTCGAAAACTCTTTCTGTACTAAAAGACAATGAAAACAAATGAGATAAGGGGACAGCTTTGATTTGTGCACATTTTTTGAGTAAAACATTAGGTAATGCGTCAGGACCGTAGGATTTGTTGATATCAAGTGCAAGCAGCTTAGACAGTACTATGGAAGAGTCAAAACAAATTAATTTGTTTGAAATTTTTTGTTGAGAAAAAATTAAGTAAAATGTACAAATATAAAATAAAATTTTAGATGGCCTAAAAATTTTATGAAATTTGAAGAAAAGAATCAAACAAAAAATTAAAATAAAAAAGTTGTGAATTGCCCATTAAAAAATTCTAAAAACAAATTTCCAAAAAACAAATTAAAATAATTCTAAAATAAAAAAAAAAATTTAAAGATATTTATGCTCAACCCTAACCCACGAGGTTCCAACTTGCAAAAATTATTTTTAACAAACAACTTATACCTTATATCAATGTATCATTTCGCCTATCTTAAAATTTCAACCGCTTGCGTCCATGATGTACTGAATTGACCCAAAAACATCTAGCAGAAGTTAGATGAAGCTTAAATGGTAGTTTAACTGTTTGTTCACCAGTTTTGAGTTTTAGACAGTTTTTGGCAATCCATTCTATTGGATATTTGAAAGTGGTTAAAAAGCCAAAAATACATTCTTGCATATCAGTTTATTTGAGACTAATAAATTTTAGACGAAGACCTTATTAAACTGACTAAAACTTGATCCTGAAATTATTTTTTCATGTACTATATTTGTAGACATGTAAAGAAAATGCATATAACTTTAGATATATTCTTACCAAGATTCAACTATGAGTTTTTGGTTATTAAGTTGCTTTTGTGTTTTTAGTAGCAAAGCATTGAGAAAACAAATATTAATGGGATCTACGTTTATATTCATTCTTTGATTTTATAATATTTATTTATGTAGTATCCATCAAATCAAATCACCCCTTTATGCCTAACCATTTTTCAAAATCTATAATTTAAACATTTCTTCATACATTTAAACTGCTTATTCCCATATCATGCTTAATTTCAAATCATTTTTAAACATTTACATTTATTTTTCTGTATGGAATAACCAAGTCATTTCACACATCTGTAATACATCAAAAGTATTTTTCTTTTCCATACAATCTTTAATTATAATTTGAATTTTTTATCTTGTAGAGATGCTTTAAAAGACGCTTATATTGGTGCTTAATTTATAGCCATAACTTAATATACAAAGTTTTTGGTGTATTTTTATTATTTTTAATACTGTCTTATCAATCTTATATCACTTACAACACCTCTTTCTCTATATCTTTTTTCTTTCTTTCTTAAAACCTTTTCTTTTACTCAGATTTTTATATTACTTAATTAAATAAATTCTGAATTCTGCAGAATTGAATGTTTTGATGCCAATTGATCTGATCTTTATTTTCTATACTTCTTTCATTATAGATATATGATGATACCTGTGAAGTTCAAGACCTTGTTGGAGATATTTCTTTTATCGAGGATTCAAGCTTTGTAGAGCCGTTTGATGAGGCAATTTCTAAAAATTTCTCAAATTCGTGTAAAGATGGCGATCAAAATCTACAAGATTCATCCTTCCTTAATCGTATGCTTTTCTGTTATCTTGGATGTAATTTATTCATGCAGTATTGCACGTGTTCATTGCGCGTACATTACAACGTGCTCCTAATGTTCTCTTCGATAAGAGTAGAATGGCATCCTGCAAAATTGATAGGAACCTTTGGGTTATATGATTGCGGCTTTGATGTGCTCGATTGATAATGATGAATATTATTTCATAAAACTATTTTAGTTTTCAATAAATTTTTTAGAAACTTAGATTTTTTTCATTTATAAGTTGTAATTTCATTACATAGTAGTTCAAAAGTTTTTTCCACAGGCGTCCGCTAGGAGTGGCAAACAAGTCATTTGACCTCGCCCCTCCGTGGATTATAAATATTTGTATTTTTTCGAAGCCGTAGATAAGTATTTTCTAACATAATTTTAATGGTAGTCAAAAATACCATTGTCTAACTTATATAATTGTAGATGAGTTTTTTAATTATTTTTCAACATACACTCTTGGTTATTTATCTAATTATAACTTATTTTAGTCAAACTTTTTTTTATGTATGCCTCTATTTTATTGAATTATGTTATGATAATTTCTATTTTTTTTTTACATAAATAAAATGTTTTTATTTTCTTGTTTTTTGTCTTTTTATAACAGATATATCAACTCATTTTTTATTTTATGCCCCAACTTGCTAAAGTTCCTGCTGACGTCCATGCTTCTTTCTCAAACAATGGCCTTGTTTTAGATATTGTTGTTGTATGTATCCAAAGAGCTACATTATAAGGTATTCTGTAAAATATAAAGATTAATTTTATAAAAATGAGTTACAAACAAATTTTCGATTTAACGCGTGCAAGATTTAAAATCGAATTTTATCTGTAAAATTCTTTTTTTTAAATGAGTTATTTCAAAAAAAATTTTATTTTCTTCAAAAATTATTGTAAATCTTTTTCCCATGCTAAATCATCAAGTAGTTTTCATGTTAGTCTTCTATATGCATATATATCTTTTCCAATTTTATACCTTTTTATTTATCTCATTTTTCAACTGTTTAACCTTCATTTTTCCATACACGTTTCCCATTTTCACTCTAAAAAATGACACATCAAATTGCTTTAAAGTTTCATTCTTTTTCTAAGTAGTCTCAATGCTTTTAGGAGTTTAACTCTATTTATTCTATTTTGTCTTAGTGATATCGATGTTAGGCCTCATCCATGTTATTGATAAGATGGTGTTCTTTTTTCCAGATCTGATTTTTTAATGGGAAATACCATCGAGTCATATTTAATCCAAAGATTTTTCATACTGAATTTCGTTTAAAAAAAGATATAAAAATTATTAATTAGAATTTCACATTCATAGAATATGTACAACGGTATCAGACCTCCCCCCGGACAACTGCCCCCACCTTTGAAGAAATGGTAACAAATAAGAAGTATTAAAACCAATGTTTTATTATTGTTAATAAAAATACGTGATTTCAAAAAGATAACATTATATACTTAACTCTGTATAAGTTGTAAACATATTGAAAAAGGATTTAACATACTAGAATTTTAAATTGTGGGCTACATATCTCAGAAATTGCAACACATCGCGGTTCTTAAAGTCTTGCACAATGTTTGCTATTCTGATACTGGAATCCTGATAGAGTTTCTGTCTAGGAGGCACTGGCTGGCCGGCAAGCATCTCATGAATGGTGACGCCGGATTGCGTCTGTTCTCTCTTCAACACTCCAATAAATTTCCATATATTTGGATGAAATGACGTAATGTTTGCTTGCATATGATTATGCCATCCTCTTAAGGCGTTGTTAGTTCGAGGTAAACCTTCAACTATTTTTGAGTTCACAACCCTGTACTATTTTTGTATGAACTTTTGCGTAAAAAAAATACAAAAATAAGGTTTTTTCCGTTTAATATTGAAAAAAGGTCACCCATGACCAATCATCAAGTAATCACTCAATATACTAACAGTTAATCCTGAAATCAATTGAAAATGCATGACAAAAATTTAGTATTATCGTATTGAAAATTTTTTTTCAAAAAGTTTATTGATTAAGCAAAAAAAAACTTGACTAAAAGTTGAAAGAGGACAAATCATTAGATGCGATGAAACACAATGGCAAGTTTAGCTTATTTTAACATACTTTATACAAATCCTGCATAACTTTGATGGATCTTTCACAACACTGATTGTTTCTGGGAATATTGATTCTTGAAGGCTCTTCAATGCGTTTTGAAACATTTGAAAGCTTTTTTGTACGGTTTTAAAGCATTTGACAATTCCTCATATGTTTCTAATCGAAACGTTTGATCATTGAACCAAAGCGGAGCCCAAACATATGAAAGAAAATGATAAATTGGTTGAAGTTGATTTCTCAATTCGGGCAAAAAAATGTATGCTAGAATAATTAGAATGGCTCATGTATTCCATCTCGCCTTACAAATATTTAGAATTTTTTGGAACTTAATGAAAGGAAGGATTCACTTATTTTGTTTCATTTTTGATAACAATTGGCTGAAATTCTCAATCTTCAATGTTTTTGCAGTCGAAGTGTAAACTCCATTCATACGTTTGTAAATTTTCGATTAAAAAAGTTTTATTTTGTTAGCCTCTCTGAAAAATGCTTTGGGGACACCTTGCTGTGTTGGTGACGGTATATTAATACCTTCTTGAGACAGTTGGTCACATATTTTCGATGCCTTTCTAGTGGATATATTGGCTTAGGACACAAGTCTTGTTGCTATTACACATTTACTTCTAGATTTATGAGGCGTGTTGAACTGGTGGCTGTCTTCATCACTACTTTGTGAAACAAAACATTAATCATTGTCATTGATATTACTTGTGGTACCTAACGAATCAGATTCAATTTCGGGCTTCTCTACCAACTATTTGTTTTTTCATGAGCATTCTATTTTTAGTGGCCAAAGAAAATTCTTTAATATTTATCTTAGTTCTGCTCGGACATTTTTGAAAATGCGTCAAATTTAGCCCCCAATTTTTTTGTTTTTTTTTCAATTATATTGCAACTTTTTTTGAACGACATATAAAAAATCTAAAAACAAAATTTTATTTTATAACCATATATATTCAGTTTCGATGAATTGAAATAAAAATGAGAAAACTATACTTGCGATTGAATCAGCTGATAATAAAACTCATGTTATGGGTGACAATTTGGTATGCAAGAAGAGACAAAAATGGGCCAAATTTCAAGACAAATGAAAATAAAATTCGTAAGTTTTTAGGGTTGATTCTTCTAAGTGGTATTCACGTGCTTCCTTCAGAAAATGATTGTTGGTCCACCAATGATTTGTTATCTGCTCCAATTTTCTCTAAAATAATGTCCAGAGATAATTAAAAAAAAATAAAAAATACATTCATCTTGCTGACAATCAAAACTTAGGTAATTCAAAATTCGCCAAGGTGAAACCTTTTTTAAATATGTTGAAAAAATCATGTCGACAATTTGCAATTTTCCACGAGTTTTTAAGCGTTGATGAATGTATGTTTCCATATAGAGGTCTGCACAACGCAAAACAATTTATAAAAAATAGGCCCATCAAGTTTGGATACAAAATATGGATGATGTGCAGTCGTGACGGATTTCCATATAATTTTTCAATATATTGCGGAAAAAAAATAAAAGAAGTAGGCCTCTTGCTTTTGATGTTGTCCAGAAAATGATTGAGCCTATATATTAAAGAACCAAATAGACATGTGATCTTTTTTGAAATTTTTTTTTACAAGCTATTCTCTTTTATCGGATTTAGCTTCAAAAAACATAAGAGCGTGTGGTACAATAAGGGAAAATCGAACAGCAAAATGCCCTTTGTTGGACTCTAAAGAATTGAAGAAGAATGAATGATTATCGTTTAGACGGCGTTGTTTTTTGCTTGAAATGGAAAGATAGCTCAGTCGTTACTTTAGCAAGCAACTATTACGGGTTATCTCCTATAGGCAAAACTGAGAGAAGATCATAATCCAAAAAAGGACAACGAAAACTATATATTGTAAAAATGTACAATACTGGTATGGGTGGAGTAGATCAATGTGGTCGTTTTCTTTCATCATATAGACCTAAATTGAGATCTAAAAATGGAGGTGGAATTTATTTTCACACACAATAAACTTATCCGTTGTGGCTTCTTTTAAATTTTTTAAGATAATAAATCAAAATTCTACGATATCTCATTTAGAATTCAGAAAAGAAATCATTAGTTATCTTTTGAAAGCTGAAACTGAAAGAAAAAGAAAAGGTGGCCATAATGCCCCAGCTCCAAAATAAGTAAGATATGATGGAATAAATTGAGTAAATAGTGTGTGATGAAGTGAAATCGTAATTGAAATAGAAAGATAGAGCAGGTTTGATTAGCGTAATTGACGCGTGTACAAGAGAAGAAGGAGAAAAAAAATCAAATAATAAGAATGTGATATTTTTGAAATATTCATTATAAAATATTATTCAATAATTCATTTTTTTGTTGTTTTCTTTCGCACATTTTAAATGGCAACGTTAACATCTCAGCAAGTTTCATCTCATTTTAAATCTGACTTATATAAAATAAAAAGTGTAAATGGATTGCAATCGGAGGTCTGGAAGACGTTTGGTATCGTGGTAAATGAAAAAACACTGATTTGGATTTTGCCGCTTGTAAAGTATGCTCTCAAGCTTTCGCTTATTGTGGAAGAAAAACAGGTACTTCTATTCTTAGGAGACACAAGTGCAAAATATATCCTAATCAACTTTACTGACTGATGCTATCAAGCCAGTTTTGAATAATGCTAAAGTTATTTCGAAAGCTAAAAAAGAAAACATTTAACTGGCGTGCGTCCGTTTTATAGCTAAAGATCTTAGACCATTTGAAACGATCGGTTGTGGTGGATTCATTGACTTAGTTCAAGAGGTAAACTCTAATGCTTTCTTAAATTTGTAAAATTATTTTATACGAGAAAACAAACTATACAAATTCAAAAAATGCAAGCCCAAAATACAAATTTGAAAAATTAAAGTGTTAATCTTTTGTGATTCTATATTCAAAATTTGAAATATGGCAATTGTTGATGGAACAATTTGTTTATTCAGATTACACAACTTGTCAAAGAAATTTTTTTCAGACAAAACTTATTTGTAAAAAAATTTAATAAAATTTTTTAAAGTAGTATATAGTAGAGATGTATCGGATGTGAATTTTTTCAGATCCGCGGATGCGGATGCGGATATCTCACTTGACATCCGAGAGGATGCGGATGCGGATCAATAAATTTATATTAATGCGGATGCGGATGCGGACATTATACTTTTTAATATAACAAGCCTTTGTTTAACTTTATTTGTTTACAACTTGGCAAACTAAAAAATTTATTTACAATAATTAAATTTTATCATAGGTAAGTTTTTTTTGATAAATAAAATTTTTTCAACTTTGTCTCCTAGAAGTCTTTTTCTTTTATTGGTATAAATGTTTCCAGCAGTACTGAAAAGCTGTTCGCTTTGCACGGTGCTAGGAGGACAAACGAGATATTGGAATGCAATTTTTGATAAAAATGGATACTGTTTTTCTTTAATTCTCCACCAATCCAAACTATGTATAGTTGTACCATTGATTCTTTTCTCTTTTTGATATCTCATTATTTCTCCACCACAAACATTATCTTCGTTTTCTTGTTCATTTTCTTCTTCACTATCAGAATTTAACATAGAATTCATCACTTCATTTATGGTAGTAAAATTTTCATTAATACTTTTTTTCATCTTTTTACAGCTTGGCATTTGACATTGATTATCTTCATATAAATTAAAAAGGAAATTCTTCACATTACTTGTTATTTCAGAGACAGTAAAAAATTTACTTTTAAATCTTGGATCAAGAAAAGTAGCTACGGTGTAAAATTCTTCATTTTCAATTTCACCAAATCTAACATTGATTTCAGAATTCATCTTTTCTTTCATTACATGAATAATTTTCGTTATATCTTTATCTTGATTAAAATTGGTAATTTTTTCATATTCATCTTCTTCTTCCTCATGTACCCATATTTTTTCTCCAGTATTTTGATATGTTAATGTTTTTTTCAAGGCAACAATATTGGGGATAACTTCTGAAATTGAAGATGATGTGTAGCTGAGTTTTTTTGTTATTTCCTCATATGGATCCAAGACGTCAACTATTTTTTCCATTAAAAGCCACTCAAAGTTGTTTATCTGCTTAACTTTAACATTTGTAGCACTATAAACACATAACGAATCTTTTACTTCGAGTAATCTTTTCAACATGTAAAATGTGCTATTCCACCTAGTAGGTGTGTCATTCAAGATTGAAACTTTTGGAAAGTTTAAACGATCTTGAATTTTTTTAATTCATCCTGTGCCATAATAGAATGATGAAAATGAGAGCCTATATCACGACTTTTTTTTAATAGGTTTTCTATTTCAACATGGGAAAACCATACTTAACAACTTGTTGAATTTTATGAATAGCACAGTCTAAACTTCTCAAATTACAAAGATTTAGTGCTTTTTTAATGTTACTTCCACCATCACGCAATACACAATGAACATGTTTGTTTTCTATCTTCCAACTTTCAAGCGTTTTAAGAAATACTTGAGAAATATATTCGCCAGTATGACGTTCTTCAAGCGGATGTGCGGCTAAAACTAAATTCACTTTCTCTAAACCTTGTATTGTATGAGCTGTTATGCTCAAGAGTGAAACACCAGCAACACTATCAGACCAAATATCTGTTGTAAAAGATATTTTAGTTTCTTTTCCTTCAAATATAATTTTTTCCACGTTTTTTTTCACAGATTCATAAATTTTATCGCAAATTAAAGAAGAGTAGAAATTTCTTTGCTTTAGTTTGTAGTTTGGTATAACACTCGAAACAAATCTTGTGAACCCTAAATTTTCAACATGACTGAAAGGAAGATCGTCTAAAACAAGCATCTCTGAAATAAGAAAATCTATTTTGCGCGAGTTTTCACTTGAGTCTTTCCATTTTTTTTGCATCAGCAAAACACTCTGTAATACTTTTCTGTTTTTCTTCAGATTTAACATTTTGCGTTATTTTTAAACTATTTTTCTTTTGATATTCTTCTTTTTCTAATTGTTTTGAAATATCTGAATGCTTTGACTTCAAATGATTTTTTAAAGAAGTAGTCCCTCTTCCTTTTCTCGAGTACTTTTTCTCACATAAAACACAGCATACTGAATCTTTTTCTAAAATTTCAAAATATTTCCACACTAGACTACTTTTTGATGTCATTTTAACTTATAATAATTTCTAAAAATGTAAAAAAAAAATAGGAATGCTGTGAGATAAAAGCATGTAATTACATTTATAAGTTTTCAAACAATATAATGCAAAATTTCTTGAACTTTTTCCCAAAGCCAAATTCACACTATTATGTGTTATTAACGCCTAAAAATTTTCAAAAAAGAAAACTCATAAATAATACCTATTTTTAAATTTAAAATATCCAAATGTGTTTAGTTAACTGGAAAAAAATTTGAAAACTTTCACAGTTGACCTAAATAGAACATTTTTTATCCCAAACTAACTTTTGAAATAAGTGCATTAAAACTATTTGTATTTTTTTCAGTTTTTACAGTTTGAAAAAAAGATTTGAAAATATGAAAAAAAACTTTAAAAAAATAATAGTTAATTAAGTATTAATCATTCGGAAAAAGCTACTATCTTATATCAAAACTCTATTGATAACTTTATAAAATTTGAAATGGACTGAAAAAGTAAGGAATTAGTAAGATTTCAAACATCGGAAAAATAGTATATGAATTCGAAATTATGTACATTGTACAATCTATTTATCTGTACACAAATATGAAAGAAGTGGTAAATATTGCTTACATTTGTTTTGTCTTTTATAAAAGTGCGTATTTTATTTTAGTTTGGAGAAAGAACTGATCGATGCAGGCAGACGCACTATGCAGTAGTAGGCTTCTAGACGCGATTACTAAGGATGTGGAAAAAGAGACAGCTTTATCATTTGTGTGAAATGAATTATGATTTATGAGCTGCTGCTTAGTGCTTACTATTATATCTAACATCATGTTATCTATGACTTGAAAAACGTGCTCTTCTGTTTGTATTGTTGCTCTTTCATTTTCTCTTTAGATTGCAATGCCGTATATGAGGAGGCATATTGCAAATTTTATTCTCTAAATTTTTTTCCTATCAATTCTACCTCTTTGCAGTGTTACATAATTAACTAGACTGTGAAGCAGTACGCTACACTAACACATTACACTAAATTGGATATATCGCTTGCGACTCATCTAACGCAATGACATCTCTCAAATAAATCCGAGTAACTTAATACTTTGTTATCTATAAATTTGCATCTAATATGCTGTACTATTTGACTTAGGTAATGTAAAACAGGTATTAGAATCTTATTGCGGATGCGGATGCGGATGCGGATTTCAACATCAAAAGAATCCGCGGATGAGGATGCGGAGCGGATGTTTGTTTTTTTGCGGATGATCCGCATATGAGGATGCGGATGCGGATATTCGATACATCTCTAGTATATAGTAGAGATGTATCGGATGTGAATTTTTTCAGATCCGCGGATGCGGTTATTAGATTTGACATCCGAGCGGATGCGAATGGAAAATTTTTTATGCGGATGTGGATATTAAATGTTTCAAAAATTACATGTTTTCAAATTTTTTCACTATTCGATTTCATTCATTTTTCTATTTTTTTTAATTCAACAATAAAGAAAAATATAAATTACACTAAATAAAAATATTTATTTACAATAATTTTAGACGGGTAAGTTTTTTTAATAAATAAAAGTTTTTCAACTTTTTCTCCTATAGCCTTTTTCTTTTGTCATTCTAAATATTTCCAGCCGTACTGAAAAGCTGTTCACTTTGAACAGTGCTAGGAGGACAAGTGAGATATTGACATGCAATTTTGGATAAAAAGGGGAATTGTTCTTCTTTGATTTTCCACCAATCCAAGCTTTGAATAGTTGTGCCATTGATTCTTTTTTCTTTTTGATACCTCATTATTTCTTCATTACAAACCACATTATCTTCATTTTCTTGCTCGTTTTCTTCTTCACTGTTAGAATTTAAAATAGAATCCATCACTTCGTTCAAAGAAGTATAAACTTCATCAGCACTTTTCCTCATTTTTTTGCAGCTTCACACTTTACTTTCATTGTCATTATTATCGAGTTTTCTCATCATATAAATTTAAAAGAAAATTTCCCACTTTATTTGTATCATATAAAGTCTAATAATAATGTCTATGACTTGCACAATGTGCTTCTGTTTATGTCTGTTTCTGTCTTCCTCCTCTCTCTCTCTTCAGAATGCATATCAGGCGTATGTAGCTTTTACTCTTTTTCGTATCTCTCTGTTATCTCCTCCTCCTATCTTGTAATTACTGCAATATGCCGTGGAATGGTATGCATTGCTCGTGTGAGAATCATTTTGACGACATCTCTCAAATGGAGCACAGTTCCAGTGGAATCGTATTTGAGAGAGCATTAGCTTGAATAGTTTTAATGGAATAATTTAAGATAGATATTAGAGAAAAAGTGCGGAAGCGGCTTTTGAGATATTAAAAATCCGGGGATGAGGATACGAAGCGCATGCTCCGCATATGCGGATGTGCATATCCGATACATCACTAGTATATAGTATAGCTATAATCATTTTTTTCCAAGTAGGTTAAATATATAAATAACATTTAATTAGCTTTGTATAATTTCGATAAAATATTGAAAAAATGCGGGGTGGGTGCAAATTGATATAATGCAGGGCGGGCGGGTGCAAATTGAATAATTGCGGGGCGGGGCGGGTGCGGACAACTTTTTACAACGCGCGAAGGGCTCTAATATTTCCTTTTTTTACATATTTAGACGAAGGTGATTCTTTTTTCAAAAAAGACATTAAAGAAGAAATCTTTGATCCCACTTACATTCCAGATGATGATTGTAATTCAATTTCTACAAACTTCTCTGAAAGTGATTCCGAAGAAGGCGACAATGTCGATTCTTACAGTGAAAGTGATAAAGAATTCCTTGGTGAAAGCAAAAATCTAATGCCACAACGTGGTGATAAAGCGAAGGACTTGTATGATGTTGGCGAAAAAAAGAGAAAAAAATATAAAAAGACAAAAACTATTCGATCTAAAGTTCCCAACCACCTCAAGCTTGTCATGGGCGATGCGAATTTACGTTGGGCTAAGGGCGAATCTAATCAAGCGATAGCAATATGCAATGAAATTATCAAGTACTAGTTCATATTAAATCATGAATTATGTTGCAGTTCTTTGCGCGTTCCCCCTATTAAATACATTTCCCAAAAATTTGCTTTTATTATCTCATCAAATATCGAGATTTAAATATTTTAAATATTAGATTTAATTTTTTTTTTTTATAAGATTTTCGCCTTCAATTGATTTAATTTAATTAGTCTAATTTATATTTATTTTACCTATCGTGAAAAAGTTTCGACTTTTTAAAAAACCTAGCCTAACATTAATTTTTGTGCTGAATATTCACCACATTTTTATTTAGCTCTTTTTAGTTTTGCAATCAATAAAATAAATAATTCTTTGATGAATCCAAGATCCTTCTTTTTAATTATCGAATAATCTATTCTATTCTTTTACTCTTTTTCTTGATGTAAAAATACTGAATTATCCTAAACATGATTATATATTTTATTTTTTCCATTCTTGCCAATTAGTGTTTTGACTAGTGATGGGCGATTAATCGAAATCGTAAGTAATCGTAATTTTTCGAGTACTGTAATCGTATCTGGGAAATTTACTTTCTTTTCAGATCCTTTTAATCCGATTCCCCCTGAAATCGGTAAAGAATCTTGAAAACTTGATCAGTTTCAAAATCGAACGCTTCAACCGTTGCTTTAAATTTTCCTATATTACATATAAATTTTTAGTCAGATTTTGTTTGGGTACCAAAAGTTACTTCTGAATTTTTATATAATTCTTTTAAATAAATTGATGCTATTTTAAAAAGCTTCTTATATTAAATGTGCTAAAAATCCTCATATAACCACTACTATACTCTAAATATCTAAGGATGAAATTTTGATTTTAAATCTGATTATGCAAAAAACAAAATCATGGAACTGGTCTGGTGAAAGTATATTGAAGACCGCATTCGACTCGTCGACAGTATGTTTGCCTGCCACCCCTGCTATGATATATCTTTTTGCTGTACCTCTTTAGTAATTCATATATACGCGAAGAGTTTTTTTTGTGACTGAAAAATTATATGATGAAAAATTGCTCAAAATTAACAGCTACTACTATATTTGACTTGCATTAAATTTATCTGGCAAAATCAGGTTCCAAAGCAATTAACGTGTTTTATACAGCTAGCCTCATGCTGTAGCTGTGCTTTCACTCTCTGTGCATACTATATTTTGATGGCGAAGCAGTTCTATGGAATGAGTTGGGTCGCGCTGTCTTTTCATAAATACAGCCAGCGTGAAGCCAATATTTACGCTGCACCTCAATATTATGCACCTTAGATTATTTTTAGGTATCTCTTCCTGTTATTAAAATATACGCTGTGTTATAGGAAGGTTCCTGAAGCGACTGAGCCTTATGATTTGCTTGGCCTAATCTA
Source organism: Nectonema munidae (assembly GCA_030549495.1). Taxonomy (NCBI): domain Eukaryota; kingdom Metazoa; phylum Nematomorpha; class Nectonematoida; family Nectonematidae; genus Nectonema; species Nectonema munidae. The sequence goes on along the minus strand of JAUIRK010000873.1, from coordinate 25,509 downwards.
CGAGAACAAAGGAGAAGAAGATAAAGCCCTCGAGTACATGTATCTTAGTGCACGACTGGACCCGAGAAGAACGAGCATTGAAAGTTGGGTCAAGATGTATAAGCACTTTTCTAAGAAGGATGACCTGAAAATATCACTTTTTTGCTCGCAAAGAGCTTTTGCCATGGACAAAAGTAATCTTGAGATGTGTCAAGACATGATATCTTTACTTGAAAAACTACAAATGCCGAAAAGATTAGCTTCAGGTAGGCTTAATTCCAATTGCATGGATTCGAGGCGAATGCTTTATAAACTCTACTTTTAGTAGTAAAGCCTAATGACCATTTAATAATGATAAAAGAGGACACTTGCACAGTCGCGAGAATTTCTTTCTGTATCTTGTATTTAGTTAAGAAGAAAGATAGCCAGTTAATTTCTAAAGTTAAATAGCTACATAGTACTTTGTCTGGTTAATTGTTTCGTTACTTGTTTAGCTAATAAACTTATATTTCTCGATAAAGTTTACTTCAACATTTTTATCTATAAAATCTCATTTATGCCCAATATTTGATTGCATTTTTCTTCTAAGGTATTTATACTAAAACTTAAATTGAAAGCTTTCGATTTCCAAAAATCCTACTTTTTGGAGAAATAAGAAGTTTGCGAACTTTACTTTTACTTACTTGTAATGTGAAGGCACCACTCTTTGGGTGCTTTTTCGATGCTGATTTTCAGATTTTCATATTTTTAATTTTTTTTATAATTTTGAAAATATAAAAAAAAATAGTTTGATGCGAATACAATAATATAGTTTTTAAAAAGTGGCAGGATACAGGAGTTTGACAATTTTTTACAAACAGTTAGATATTTTCTGACAACCCACTTTTAAGCGTCAACTTGTCTGAATATAATTAAAATACTGATTGTAATATTTAGCTTACGTCACATTGGCAGATTTGCTATTAAAGATCAACCATTTTGAGGGATTTGTCGATATGTGCAAAAAATCAGCGAAAATATACTACCAACTGCAAGTTCCAAAACTTGCTATGAATTGCATGCAAAAAATTTTTGACGAAGAACAATACGAAGCTTCCCACGAAGATATTAACCTAATGCTAGATTTGAAAGTATTTTTTTTTTTGAAACGATATTTCAAAGATATTTTTCACCTTTTCCCAGATACTTATCTGAAAAATGCAGTTTATATTTACGCACCCCTATTTCTTGTTTATCAGTGTAAAGATTACGAAAGTGTTCTCATCAGATGCTCTAATTGGCAACATAAATGATTTTTTCAAGTTTTTTTACGCTGAAAGAGGAAAATTATGTTAAATTTAATAACCATTTATAACAGCTAAAATTTTATAAGTTTCATAAAGTTAGGTTAAATCTCGAGAACAAAGAAGAACTAGTTCCATGTGGCTGCTCCACCAGAAAAAAGATTTATAAGCAACTTGGGAGAGAAAAAAGCAATTTTTGAATTGATTTCTCTTCTTTACATTCATGTCAAAATTCTGATGACATTAAATAATCATTAAAAATATCCTAATGCAGCGTTTCTCAACCGTTTTCCCTTCGCGGAACCCTAGGAATATATTAAATCTTTCAAGCAACCTTACGCAAAAATATTTTCGTATGTTTTTATAACAGTAAAAGAAAAGTACTTAAACTACGATCCAAAAAAAATATTATTTGCACTAGTTTGAGAAAACCTCTATATCATATTTATTATTAGTTCTAGATACGATTCTTACTACTTCTTTATGATACCTGTTCAAAAAGTTTTCATTAAAAACATATAAACTTTAACTTAAAAAATAACTTATAACTTCTCGCGGAACCCTCAGGGAGTTTTTTTTGGAACCTTAGTGTTTCGCTGAACACCGGTTGAGAAGCGTGACACATCCTCCCAATAATTTTCAATTTTCTGAATTATATCTTTTTTATAGTATTTATTATACTCGTTTGTCTTCTGAGAAGATTTTCTTTATTACTTTTCTTGTTTTAAGGTTAAGTTTTAGAATTAATATTTAAAATCTTTTTTTTTTTATTAACGTCCACTTCTTTGCTATAGTAATGCACATTTGAGGTATATTTGATCAGAGGCAGTAATGTAGCCAGTCATTTGAATAAGAGTCCACACATTTTTGAACGAGGCGAAATTTTTTATAGCACATAACTATATAAGAACTCTATAATTTAAAGTTTAAAATGTTTATCCCTATTAATTACTGTAACCAAGCCAGTCGATAAAGGGGGGGGGGGGGGGGGGGGGCCCCAATGGAGCTAGACCCACTGGGATTTATGTAGCCCATTTGCTACGTATAATTACAATGTAAACTTTTTCAATGTAAGGAAGTTTTTTGCTTCTCATACTCAAGCATGTGTTAAAGATTATCTAGCGAGATAAGAAGATTAAACTGTAGGAAAACTTTCCGTTTGCCGCTATTCTTGTTGTTTTCGTATAATGAGCGCGCATGGTCAAACATCAAACGATACGCGGCCTTGTGAATGAATGGGCTATCAGCGAGTCGCAACCCGTGTAAAGGATATCCTCATATACAACTGTCAATTACGTCTAGGGTAGCAAATAGTCAGCTGATAACGCTGTGTTACAGGCACAACATTTTACTTAATACACACACTGATATTTTTTATTTAAGACTTTATTATGAAAACAGCTCAACTTCAGGGATGATCATCCAACTTCACTGTAGTACTCTTATTTAGCTGCCATAGTCCCTCACGTCGTACACGGTGTGACCATGTGTGATCCAGGCTAGGATTTTCGTGTTGTATGTCAATTTAATGGTCAACCTGGATTTTACGTCCGCCGTTCGGTCCCGTGCCGTATGTAAAACGTAGGTTCTAGTGTATTGACTAAAAATGATAGAAATATACGAAAATTGACATTTGAAAATTCTACATGCATGTCTAGTTTGCCTTTGGAAAGCCACCTCACGTTTGAGTGCAGCAAGAGTTTTTCAAATTGAAAACAAACAAGATTTGAAGCATTTGCTTTAATGAAATACACTGTTTTAAAGACTTCATTGAAAACATTTTTCAACTCATCAGATATGGTTTTATGGCTCGGCGCACTGGGTACCAATTACATCTGGAGATTTTTGCTTAGCCAGATTCCAACTTAATACCATGTGCTGTAAAAAAATTTATCACTTTGTCAAATGTTTCTCTTGCAGTTGTTCTATTGCTGAGTTTGGGAAAATAAAAAAATTTTCCACCAGGTTTTTGCCATATACACATTGTACGTAAACACAAGGCTGATATAAGTTTGCAGCATCTATCTTTTCATCAATCTGAGCAAAAAAGTTGAAAATCGAATTTCGAATCAATAAAACCACGTCTGACATGTCATCAGACCTCTCTCCTATTGGCCTTCTAAAGGTATCGTTTGAGAGGAAGATTGAATCTTAGCACATTCAATATATATCTGTAGCAAGGTAATATCAACTGTTCTGCTATGTTGTGGGACTTTTTGACAACAGATATTTTTGAATCTTTTCAAACCATACTTTAATATTATGCAAAAACATTCAGATGTTATTTATCAAACATGAATTTGTGCAATCGTTCAGCCAATAATTTTGTTTACCAAACTCGAGTGCTTCACTACCAGCGCAAGCTTCACTTGACGGGCTTTAAAAAATGGATGCTAACACAAAAGACACTTATTTTCCTCTTTCCCACCAGACGTTAATGCAGTAAAACGAAATTTAAAACGTGAGTCGTCATATTTCATTTTTTTGCCATTAAGAAAAATGCACATTTACAAATTCGGACTGAAAAGCAATAAAACAAAAAAATAGTGCTCAATTGAAAAACTAACTTATTTATACTTTTTAAATGGTGTTTATTGGCAAAAATGGCAAAGGACCCAATATGGGTGCAATATTTTGCCCAAAACGTTTCACCCAGTGTCCCCTTCTCGATCCCCCATGGAACTTCTTCGCGGCACGCGGACTCCAGTTTGAAAACCACTGAGCTAGTAGATTGATGCAATAAGAATTACAAACACGGGAGATGTTCGCCCCTTGTCCTAATATATTAACTTTATTAGGGAATACAGTTATGTTTGTCGATTTTTGATTATTTTCTTCATTAAAGCTTTCTTAATTTTTCTAAACGTTAACTTATAAATTCATTAACTCATCATCTTCTCTCTAAATCCTGAAAAGCTATTTAATAAACTGAACATATTGAACTACTTTATATTTTAGAAATAAATGTGATATTTAACAAACTTTTAAAGCGTTAAAAATATTGCGTTGTGTTAATGAAGATTAAAAACAATAGCTTCACCAAAATGAGCGTGTTTTAAGTATATAAACTAAAAATTTAATGTAGAAAACTTGCTATATTTTAAACTAGGAATTTACATTTTGGTACATTTAAAATATACTTATTCAATCATATTTTCAAAATTGGACAACAGCGTAGGTAAATATTAATTCAAAATAGTTTTCTTAGCTGACGCTACTTAGAAATTTAACGTGACACATCCTATGCAAAGAAAAGATCTTGCATGCCATTTTGATCATGCAACTCTCAACATATAAGAAGTGGTAATTAAAATATATTATATAATTTACGTTTTTTCTAGTGAATGTTTAAATAATGGCTTGCGCGTAATTATTTTATTATTCAAAAGATGAAAGTATTATACAGACTTTTGACAGTAATATTCCGATAATAATTAATAGAACTGAATCTTATAAATACCATAGATGTTATATAAAGGATTTTATTTTTCGCAAAATTGATTCTATTTTCTTTATTTATTTAGAACTGTCGAAAACTGCTTTTATTAGCCTTAGGTTTTCTCGGTATCAAAGATTTCAAAAAAGAATTGAGTAATTTTTATCATAGAAAGTCATCAATGGGCGAGTTTGGGTGCATGTGCCATGAGTTATCCACCCCATCACTAGAGTAAACTCAATTGTATACCATTTTCCATAGAAACCATTCATAAATTAAAAGATATATATATATATACTTACTTTAGAATGCCTTTGTAATATAGATGAATATTTCAGATACAATTAGGCCAGTATACACAAGCACTTAAATTTACCGAGAAATATCTAAACTTGAAAGACATATGCCTACCATCTTCCGATGATCGTAATCTAGACGCCCTCAAAGCGTTGCCAATCGACCTGGTCACCAAAATTGCTATCTGCTATATTTACCTGTCTATCTCAATCAAGGACTGCTCGCAAAAGTACATTGCAAGCGCTCTATCTACCCTTTCCATCCTTGATCTCAACATTGAAGATTATGCAGACTTGTACTTGGATATTGGCGAGGCTTTTCAAAGAGCCAATCAGTATTCATTCACTTTATTCACCCTCTTTTTGGCATCCTCTTTCTCTTTCTAGCTTTTTATATCGAGTAAGATTGTGCAATCTGCTTAAGTAGATTTTTTATTGTAACTTTATGCGTAGGCTTACTTTTTTTCAAAATGAAATAAACCGCAACGCCAAGGTTTCAGTAAAATTATTTTCCAATTTATTTATCCTGTTATCATTATTTAGTAAACTTAACAAAGTATTATATTTTGTTAAGTTTACTAAAATATAGTTTTTTTTAATTTTTCTCTGATAAATTAGTTTATTTGAAAGTATTAACGTTATTAAATAGCAGGGTAGTTTATTGGAAAGTTGAGAAAAAAATGAATTAAAGTTATTTCCCGTGTAAAATTTGGCGTTTCTAAGTGAAATTTTTTACAAAATTTCCTTTTCTGGGATTAGCCTTGTAGCATTTTTACTAGAGGTTATTTCCCGTGTAAAATTTGGCGTTTCTAAGTGAAATTTTTTACAAAATTTCCTTTTCTGGGATTAGCCTTGTAGCATGGCCTGAATATCTGAAATAAAGTAGGATTTTGTATATGTATAACGAATCTTATGTGTTCGCTAATTTATTTTTCAGATGGGATCACGCGTTTTACTACCTCAAATACCTGATAGATAGCGTCAAGTGCGAGTTGATTCCTGCCAAGCTTTACTACTTTTACGCCCAATGTCTGGAGAAGAAGGAGGGGGCCACGGACTCCGTAGTCCATTACTACGAAAAAGGCCTCGAGAAAGATCCCAATAATGTGGAAATCAAGGCCAAGCTTATCGAGTTGAAGGAAATGGGCAAGAGTATCAACTTGAAGATCGTCTCCCTTCCATGCCAGATTGAGGTTGAATTAGCGATTTCCTTGCATTATCTTTTCCATGCCTGGTTGCTTTTTTTAGTTCATTCAGAATAAAACGTTTTTGAATTTGTGCGAAAAATGTTTGATGATGGAGACAAATGAAGAATTTATCAAGTTAGCCTTCAATCTGATAATCTCAAGCATTTGGTCCATAGAAAAGTCTAGTCACTCTAAAAACATAGAGAATATCATGATGGAATTAGAAGTAGGAGTTTGTTCTTTCTGATGCTATTTAAAAATCTTTACAATTTTAAATTTAGAAAAAAGTGGAAAAAGTTCCATACGATGTTTGCTACGTCTTTAAGTATGATAATAAGAAGAATAAAGTCATTCTGAATGTTTACAACCGCCTAAAAGACAAGCTGTTAGCGGATAAAAAAATTGATTTATTTGGCTTAGTTGTTAGCTACATCTACCCCATCGAGAAGGTATTATGATTTACACAAGTACACCACTCCCTTTATTCTGTCACTCAATCATGTGTCATAAGATTATCTTAACATTTTGCTTATATGCCCTATTCATTACCAACTCTTATATTCTGGATTTTTGAAGTAGCACATTGTTAAAACACGCAAAGAGTGTCGCTTACAACTACGATTTCTCTGGAGTGAAGCAAAAATCGATGATATGCGGACAGCTAGGCTGGATTTACCGTGTAAGCTTTGAGGTGGCAGAATAAATTTTTAATTGCACTTTTATAGTCTGTTTTAGAAGAAATTAGATTTGAGAGATCTAAATAACCGAGCAAGCGTGTCAATTTAATCTGAGATTCGCGTATTTTGATTCTATTTATTTGTAGTTTCAAGCGATTGATGTGATTCCAATGTCATTTTTCCACCATGCATAAGCGTCATTTCAGGAGAGGAGGCGGCTACAAGTCTCTCTCACTTTTTGGTTGGAGGGAACACTACATTTTGCCTCCTCCAGTTTTTATGGGTTTCCCCTTCCCTAAGTTTTCATATTATTGGAAAAGTTTAAATAACAAAAACGATGCAATCATCCTTATTTATATTTTTCGATATAATAAACATTTTTATTAAATTTATGAATTTTACACTTTCAACTCAAATAATAATGTAGCTTTTTCGAACTGAAAATAATTTTTTGAGAAAAAAGCGTACGAGCTAGAAAAGTTTAACATATCATAGAAATGAAGTGTCTCTCTCTCACATTTTCAAGACAAACGAGGCCCTTGTTACCATGAATTTAAATTCAGTCAAAAAGGCCAAACAGTACATAATAATTCATGCAATATAATTGTCTTCAACCATTTATATTCAAAACATTAAAATATAATATGAATATGAGGATTATAATTCATCTACAAGAGTTTCATATATTGGGGCGTGAGTAAGGTTGGTTAGATACTGGGTTTCTATAACTTAAGCTCTCGGGTTCTATCCCGCATTGAGCCTTCTTTCCTCATAGTTCGATACAGGCGGCGTAATTGTGCCTTTTCGATGAAAACACCCTACGGTACCTTTACCTTTATATGAGTCGGTTATTGAGTGTGGTTTGATAAAATTCGTAATCGAGCGAATTCTATAAACGAAACACTAAATTATCACTAGATACTGAAAAGGTCTCTTAGTTGTAGAAGCCATTATTATTTCTTAGGAAAGGAACTACTGTACGCAATATAAATGACTTGTCATATAATCATTTTAATTAACCAGCTCCCTATACGATTTGATATGTTTCTCTACCTCCTACTATCGAAACAGTATTCTGAAGCGTTTGGTCAACTCCGTAGAATATACTTTCACTCAATTAATGTAGATATTCCTACGCGCGTGCTCAACGCCATGCTCTATATCTGCACGTTTAAATGTCCTCAACTTCTCTACATGCAGTAAGTGCAAATTGTTACCTAAATCATTTCTCGCTATACAACTTAGTTCATCGTAGAAGGAGTGTGATTCGACTATTTAAATGCAAGTTAATTTCAAATACCAATCCTTCCTTAGATATCGTCAAGTCTCTCATAATCCTGTTCTATCAAAGAAAAAATTTCGAAGCTTGCTTCACCTCAGCCAAGCGTGCTTTGAAGTCTGTGCAAAATAAGGATCCCTTCTTTTACTTCTACATCTCACTCGTATATCTCAATATGTACACATATAATCACATGAAAGAAGGTAGTGTTAAGAAATTCGTTGGGCCTGAAAAAAGGTTCAAAATATTCAGGCATCTCACTACTTTTTTCACCCTATATTTGAGGTAAACTAATTCAATTTTTTTCTAACTTCAATTGCCCTAAAAGTGTGAAAATTCATTTTATTGCTAAATTATCTTGTTTTTAGATTTTCTCTTCTTCTTTTAGGCTCAAATCTCTTCAAAGTTTGTCCTTATTTATTCAAGTTGTTAATTTATTGCAAATATAATCGTAAATATTAAGGAAATTAACATGCTTTAAATTAAGGAACTTTATTACTTATAAAAGGATAGGCTTCTTTGCCCTATGGGTAAACATATACAGCCTTGGAAAAATTTATCAGACATTTGAACAACCTTTTAAAAGGTAGGATGTAAGACCAAATAAATTTTTTTAAAGAAAACTCTTAATAAAGGACGCACCTACTTTCTTTTATAACGAGTACAAATTATAAACTCAATCACTTTAGTTCCATGTGTATTTTTTTATTTAACTATTGAATTATGGCGATTTCTTTAAGAAAAACTATTTTTATTTGATATACTGATTACATATATTAACTTTTGCTAGGATGAATTTCCGGCCCTTGGCTTTGAAGTATTGTCAATAAGCTTTCTAACATATCTGACTGCTTGAATAAACACTGCTGATAGCTGATGTTAATACCACTGAATTATAAAAGTATATAATCTTAAGTTTTTCAGCTTTCTCATGTAGGAGTCCAGAATATTTTAGTGAGATAAGGTGGTTTGATTTTTTTTAGAAAAATACATGGTAATGTGGACATTCTCTCCATGTAACGGGTAGTTTATAACTTTAATCCATTCAACAGGTTCTAAACTCTGTGATATATAATTCTTCATATATTATAAGTTTATACATTAAAATATCATTAAAATGTGACTTGATTCCCTCTATGTTTGAAACAGGATATCATTTAAGATTTTTATTATTTAAGGAGCATGGACATTGGAGGGCTGAATTATAAAAATTTCCTGCCAGCTAAGCACGAACTGAACCTAATAAAAAGGGTATGGATCATTGAAGGGGCAGTTATAATTTACATTGTGAAGGTGTATAGATTATTTAGCGAATATGCGCCGCCGTATACGAAATCCCCAGTTCCAGGAAATTTTATCGTTTTATTAAATCTATAATGATATAAAGAGTATAGGTGTATTTATCCACAGGACAGGGCATTTTATCAAGAGATAATTTTTCATAAAAATGCAAAATAATAAAGTCCACACTAAAATGATTAAATAGCATGATAAGAGGATTCTAGAAGTGTGTCATGTGTATATTGGTGAGTACTAAATAATTTTAAAAATGATAAATTTGAGCCAAGCGATTCAAAATGTTAAATCTAAAAATTGACAAATTTAATAACTTCTAAATGTTTTCTATTTTTAAATGAACTGGGAGTATAATCGTATACATATGTCAGATGGGTCTATCAATTCTATATCCTTATTTCATTTATTTAACTCTGTTTAGATTGTTTGAAATTTTAGACTTGTTTTTTTTCTTTCAAAGCAAATTCTTTGAACGGATATTTAAAATCTATTTTTTTTTATTAATTCTTGGTTAATGTTATTTAATAGTAATCCGAAATTGCGCCATAGTTCATCAGAAGCAATTATGTAGCCACTCAATCAATTCATTTATATAAACCTGGCATGCTGAAAATTGATGGCAGGCCAGGTTGAGATAAATCTTTTAGCTCGTCTTTCTTTCTAACAAATCGAGTACTTGATCGCTCATCCTTTACAGTGAGTCTGTTTTCTGGTTCAGACCTAACTTTTCATCCTTAATGAAATAACAGACACCAAAACTAATTTTAACAAATAATATACAATCTGCCTTCTGTAGATATAAGCAAGTGAGTCGTTGATCAGTGAAATATAATACCCATAAACATTCTATTACTTTGAAATCTTTTTAAATATATTATAGTTTTTAGAGTCATGGTATAACATCTTAACTTGGTTAGAGTGAAGCATATATAGCGATGAGTCTTTTTCAGTACCAGAACATCCAAATCTGAAAAGTATTTGTGAACATCGGTTTGTATAACTGATGAAAAGCAATAAGTTATAAAGGCCTTATTACATGTTATGAGTATTACAGTTATGAGCAAACACTGTCCCTTCATGTTCTAATGGGAAAGTCTTAAACAAAAAAATCCAGCGTAACCTTTCAATTTTAGATGGTGTTTGCCAGTCTATTTTCTTTAAAAATCGTAACTATTTGAAAATTTTGTGAAAGTATCATATATTTACTTCAAATTCTGAGATACCCTATGCGGGCATAATAAAGCTGCTGATTTATTCATCTGTAGTATATTGAATGAATTTATCAAACTTTTAATTGATTAAAGGTTATCTTTAATTAAATTTGGTCACGGATTTTCACTAAGAAGTATAGTGTAATTAGTTTTAACTGTAATTTTTTATTTTTGTAATAGTTTTATATTAATTATCTATAATTGTAATTGGATACTGATTCTCATGCGTCACGAATAAATATTATTTTGATGCCATCACTCAGCGTTATGAAAATAATGCCGTCATCAAGTGCTTGTTTAAGTTCTTACAAAAAAATTATTAGCATTAAATGTTATGGTTTGTTGTGATTGAAGTTAATACCTATTTTATAAGGTATTTTCAATTGTGTATTTTGTGGGCTAAGTAGTTAACCTTTTAGCTCAAAAGGTTTTCTAAAAATACATATCCAAGAAGTTATTTTGTATTTTTTCACATAAAATTTTTATGATTTAGATTGAAAAAGCCTTGCAAGGAATCTTACTACAACATGGGAAGAATGTATCAGCAGGTTTCACTAAATGAATTGGCTGTCGAATTTTACGAAAAGGCATTGGAAGCACGGTCAACTTCCAGCATACAAAACTTTGATTTTAATTTAGTTATTGCTTACAACTTATTTCAAATCTACAAACAGACAAGGAATGAAATTATGGCAGAATATATTCTTCAAAAATATTTAAAAGTATAGACAAATAAAGTTTGTGATGCATTGTATTGTCACTTTCTTCTATATATATAAAAATATATTCAGTACACTAGAATTTTCTTCTCAACGTGTTTGCGACATATGGGACACTCTTGCACTTGATCACCACACATTTGACATGTTCCATGTCCGCATAGAAACACCAAATTTTTTAAGCGATCAAAACAAACAGGGCACATTGTTTGCTCCCTCAGATGATCGAATTGATTCTTTATTATGTTGAAGTTGATGTCTTTCTCGCTCAACTTAAATTCTGCACCGTCATTTGAAGGATTTTCTGACAGGCTCTTTGAAGTGTTGAGGGAATAAAAGTTTTCTCTATTGTTGATAATTTCTTTGAATGGGTTGTAGTGATTGTTTATAGGATTTTCATTGTTAAGTTTAGCTTTATTTTCATTACTTTCGTTATCTAAGCCACAAATTTTTTTCCATGACGTACTTTCTTTTATCTCGCTTTTACATTGAATACACTTTTTCATCATCAAAGCACATTTTTCACAGGCGCATATGTGAAAACAATCACGAAATAAAACAGAAGCTCGAGCATCTGAACAAACCATACACATGGGTATTTCACTTTGGGATAAAACTTCTTTTCTACAAATTAAGCACTTTTTAATGCGGGATGAGCAGTTAAGACAAGCCACAGAGTGTCCACATGGATTAAGGAGAATTTGCCGACCATCGACTCCACTACAAACCATGCATTCATCAAAAGAGGTCGTTTTACTGCTACTCCTCCCTTGCAACATTGTACTTTTTTTATTTTCGATGTAGGCGCGATTCATCTCGGAAACTAGATTTTCATTTATACAAAGATCGATGCAGGTTTGTCTTTTGGAATTCATTTCATGAATATTTGCGCCATTTCTAATGAGATGAAGTATGATTGATACGCACTTTTGTTCTTCTTTACAGGAATCCTTATTGCAATATGTGTTGACATCAATTTCGTTTTTCAGCGTTGCAAGCGCGTGCCTCTTAATAGCTTCGTGTAGAGCATTGTTGCCATTCTTATCCTTGATATTAACATCGCAGCCTGCATTTATTAATACTTTGGTTATGCCTTCGTGATTTCTTTCAATCGCTAGATGTAATGGCGTTTGCTTTGTTATAGAGTTGACACAGTTTTTATTAACTCTTTTATCCGATATCAATAAATTTGTACTTTCTAGATGATCATTCAAGGCAGCTAAATGGAGTGCGGTGTAGCCATCTTCTTTTTCTTGATTGATTAACCAGGAGTACTTTTCATGCGATAAAAGCATACCAAGTGCCTTGGTATCTCCACGTAAAGCAGAAAGATGCATTATGTTAAAGCCATTGTTGTTGTATATACCTACACTAGTTAGATTATTAAGCAACAAAATTGAGAGAATTTTATACTCTCTCTTAGTAAGACTGTCATGGGTAGGTGTATCTCCATCTTCATCTTGTATGTTTGGATATACTTGCGAATCTAGTAAAACTTGCACAACATCAATGTGACTCTTATTGACAGCAATGTGCAATGCACTCTGTCTTTTATTGTTTCGCGAATTTTTGTCTGCTCCATATTTTATCAAAAGCTTTATAACATTACTACTATTTCCAAAAGCGGCGTGATGAATTGCTCGGTCTCCATCTTTATCTTCAACTTCTGGATTTGCTTTTGCGTGCACAATCAAAAATTCTACCATTTCCTCTTGGCCACTTTGACTGGCCGCTTGAAGAGCTGTATGTCCTGCAAAGGATTCATCCACACTCCTTAACCTTTTACTTGATAAAAGTGCCTTGCACCTGCTTACGTCCCCGCCTGCCGCCGCCCTAACCCATATTTCATTGTAATCGAACGAAGAACTACCATCAAATGTTCTTCGCAACAAATCTGAAATATTTGCACTGTCAGGCTTTAGTTTGGTGACAGACAACGGATTGAAAACCCATACTTTACTATTCACGTTAATGGCAAGATCACAGTCATCGTACACCTGCTGAATCACACCTATTTTACCTATTGTTTCGCGCATTTCTTCTGCCCATTCGCCATGCCCGCTTTGAAGTATTCTTAGTCTTTCTAAATCTGGACATATCTGAGCTATGTCTCCTACATCGAATTTGGAGGAAAAGGTAGGATCACTGCTTATACTGTATATACTTTCAGTACTACCAAACAATTCAGCACTTTTCAAAACATCCCCATTCACTGTCCAATTATTACCACTTGGAAAGGATACGATAATATCGCTATCCTTATCCACTCCAATAACAGATCCAGTAGTTCCTAAACATTCATACATTTCATCAGTCCAACCTCCATGACCAACCTGTAACCTTTTAACACTTTCAACATCTAGGTCTATGTTAACTTTATCGCCTATTTTGAAAGTGTATGAATTGCATTTTTCTCCCAAAATTACTAGATGGTCACGGTATATCGAGGGACCTTTAATAAAAGTAATGGCTTTCAAATCTTGAATTCCTTCAAAACTCAGTCTATACAAATTATTGAAGCCGCAGTCCCAAAACACATATGCGCCACTTCTCGGAAATCCAGGACTCCACTCTTGAAGATGGGTCACTTTTCCTTTTTTATTCATTCCACCATCTTGATCTGCCCAATTCCAATCAACACCCCTGACAACACGAGAACCTGCAAAAATGCCTTTAACATGAACCTTTTTTGATTTTTTTCTTGCTTGAACCAAAACTTTTTCACTTCCAAAGTATGCAAAACGATAAAACTTATGTCTTAAGGAATGCTTGTCACTATTGTAGCAAAATGAACATAAATTGTAATCAGTTGAAGAGCAATCAATACATTGCCATCTAGTTCCATAAATCGGTGAAGATTTACAATAACTGCATATTATTCCATTATGTTTTATTCCACAGGTGGCGCTATCTAGAATTCTTATGTCAGAATGAGAATTTGAACAGCGATAATTTGCCGCTATTCCATTATCCCAAATGACAACAACTTCTTCAGGAGATTCAAAATTACGAAGCGTTCCAAGACACCATTCGCCTCCATCTTGTTTACCCCATTTCCAATCTGGACCACGAATAACACGCGATCCAATGAACTTTTTTAAATAGTTACATATTCCATCGTTTGAAATTACATTAGAACTTTTGTCATGCATTGATACAGCCACAAAACTTTTATAACAGGAAGTTAATCATAGCAGAATCTAAAAAAAATAAAACTTGTAAAAGCGTAGAAACATTTGTATAAATAATTTTAATAAACTTTAAAACTCCGCATTTCAATTAAATTTATAAGTAGTTTCAACCAGTGCTACTTCACCACATCAAGGCTACTTTGATATACTAAGATGTTATTGATAACACTTTTTTTAGATCTATCAAAGATATTTTGTACTTAAATAATTACGATATATAAATGAAGGAGGCATATATTGTTTTTCCCTAAAATAAAGTATGATATAATTCTGAATATCCATAAAAATGATGAATTTTAATAACGTTAATATTTTAAATATCTGATTTTTTTAATTTGTTTGACATTTTTTTAGATTTGATGCAATGACTTAACATTATTAAAATGAGAAATAAAAAGTGTAAAAATTCTGAAGTAATGACTTTTTTTAATTAAAAGTGCTTTTCTGCTTATGTAGCGAAGCAAAGGCAATTTATAATTCATTAATTTTTTACTTTTATAATTCATTACTGTCGTCTGTTTCATTCAACAAATTTGATATAAAAAGAAACAAAAAAGGCTAAAAAAATTTCACACAAAAAATGATATTGTTTTTTTATGAATAATTAGAATTGTATTATACTTTATTTTAAGGAAGAACAATATATGCCTCCTTCATTTTTATATCATTTATTATTTAAATACTCTCTCTGAATCCATGAAAATTATCGTTTTTAAAAAATGTAAAAATGTCAGACAAATATGCTAGTTTCGCGGGAAAAATTAATTTAAGTAAAATATTTTAAAATTAAAATGACCATGCTGATGCCATTTATTGGCTAAGTTTTTGACCATTACTGTGAAAAAATGTGCAAAAGTGCGAATAGAATTAGTGATATATGCCTGAAAATTATCTCATAAACATACTTTCATATTTTAAATAAATCTTTTTTATTTTTAGTTTTTTATTACGCTGCTCACTTCATTTCAGAACTTAGTTTTTCCAATTCGGATGCAAGAATGTGTTGAAATATGAATCAAGTTGGACATTTCGTAAAAAACAAATTCTGAAAAAATTCTATTTTCGCAAAAAACTCAAATTAAAAATTAGTTTTATTGGAAATCACTATTAAAATTTTGATTTAGGATCAAATTCTTATTAAAAATATCCTTCAAATTTAAAATAATTTTTAATATAATATCGTCGATGTTTTTCATTTCTGTACTCCTTTTTGGCCATTATAGTCCTAAAATAAGTAGTTTTTTTCTCAAAAAATCATTTGTCAAATTTTTGTCACAATCGTTATTTATTATAATTCAAATATTTGAGTATACGATAAGTAAAGGGACTGAAAGGCACATTGAAATGAGAAGGCGTGCGCATAAGAAAAATCAAATAGTAGCTCGTTTAATAAAATGCTTTTATATTGACAATGTTGTAGTGCTTTGAGTAGCTATAAAAACAAGTATGTAAAAATCTAGTATCGAAATTTTCAAAAAACATCTTGAACGTGAAGAGGCTCCTTCCTTGTGAATCAAAACTCTTTAAACCTAATTTACCTTATTTTTACTATTTCAATCATCAATTATTCACTAAAAAAGTCATCTAAAAATTTTCAAACGGTTAGTTACCATACCAGCTACCATTCTAGGAAGATATATCTATTCTCAAATTTTTTTTTATAAATTTGAATCGAATTTGACGAATTTTTTCTTTCGTTATGAAGTATTTTAGATGATGAAGGTGGAAAACTTTTTGTATTAAAAAAGAGGATTAAGAATGATTTCATGAACAGCGCGAATTTTGAAAAAGAATTCTTAGCAAATATCCATATCACAGAATACTACAACACATGATATTGGTAAAAAAAAAGTCTAGATCAACAAAGAAATTCTCTTCAATTGTGAAATCGTTTAAATTCTGTGCGAAATGAAACTCTGAAAAAGGTTTCTCCAAACATAGATTGCACAAAACAAATTTCTGATGAAAGTATCAGTTTAGAATGAAGAGCAAAATTAGATACCATATAAAGTATAGGAGAAATGAAGTAGACTTCAAGTTGATAGCCAAATTGTAAGCAAAATAATAGAGGTCCTATTGAGAGTACAAAGCTGTATTTACCCATTAACGATCAGCATTTATATTTTACGCAATTTTCATAAAATATATAGAAAAGAACTTCATATTTCATAAGGCAAAGTTTTTTCAAAAATTTTTGCACCGTTCTTGAAAAATTTGGGAAACAAAAATCAAAACCTATAGGTTATGATAACGTAAAGGGGTGTGTACATATGAAGTACGCATTTATTGCTCAAATAAAAGATGAATAAATATAAAATGAACTCGAAATGCATTATAAGGGCATTATTATTATTAAGGTTTTATGATCGCAATAAGTTTTGATTCATCTATTTAGAAAGAAATAAGACCTTTATTGTAGCGTTGTTCCCATGTGGGAACATTTTTTTAAGTTAAATTTAGAAATATTTATTTATAGTTTTTTCTTGCTTTTTTATATCTATTTACAGTCAAAAAACTAAAAAACAATATATTGAAAAAAAAATTGCCTTATAACTTAAATTTCTTAGTTATATTTAAACGTTTAAAATTAAAAAATTTTAATTTTTGAAGATTAAAACAGATTAAAGAATTAGTGATTTAAAAAAAATTTTTTAATAATTTTTTCAATTTTTATTTTTATTTTATTTAGATTTTAATATCAAATTAGTTCAGTATTATATTGATCTGTAATTTTTGCTTATTTTCAATTTTAGTATCGATGTTCCAATGTGGGAACATTGCCTGGATATAAAACTTTTTGGTTTCTTTTGCATTATTTTGTTTAAATTTTTTATAATTTCTTACTATTTCTAATATTTGATAACAATTTTCTTTCAGAAAATTTAAAAAATATATTTTTCACACTCCAAGAAGCACAAGAACAAGCTAACAAAAATTGCAGAAACATTGTAATTCTTCCATAGTTATGATCAGGATAGTGACACTGAAAACTTTCCTAACCTGTTTGCCGAAGGAGACAATGAAGAACTTTTTGAACCTGCTGGTGAATTAGAGCTAGGTATAGTTCAAGTGAAGATTCAATACCTCTTCCCTCTAACTCTAAAAAAGTTAAAGTTGATAAAATATTGTGGGAGAAGAGATTCGATTTCTTTAAAAGTATTCCTTTACTTGAGATTCCTAAATTAGCAAATGAACATCCAGAACTTTTTTTTAAAAGTCCTTTTGAAATATGGAAACTGTTTATAACTGATGTTTTAATTGAAAATATTCTAGAACAAACATTGTTATATGCAAAACGTGATAAAAATAATGTTCTTTTTTAACTTTCTCAAGGAGAGATGTTAAGATTTCTTGGAATAATTTTATTATCTGGATACCATTCTTTGCAACCAGAAAAGGAATATTGGTCAAATCAACCAGATCTTAGAGTTGTTTCTGAAGCTTCTAAACGTTATTTACAAATAAAATCGATGTTCCATCTTGTATATAATGCAAAGCTAAAAAATAACAAGAACAAGATGGCAAAAGTTTCACTACTATACGATAAACTAAATGACTCCTTTGTAAGATATGCAATTTTTCATTTACTCCCTTAGTATCGATAAATCAATGGTTCCGTATTTTGGCAGGCGTAGTTGCAAGATGTTCATCCGTGGAAAGCCAATTAGGTTTGGGTACAAAATTTGGTGTCTTTGTGGAGTAGATGGTTATCCATATCATATGACAATTTATTCGGGTAAAAACGAAAGCCAAGCTGGACCTTTAGGGTGTTGTAAATGAAAAAACAGATATAATCAATAAAATTTCACATTCTTCAAAGCATAAGTTGCTTTTTGATAACTTTTTTACAAGTTATAGTCTTCTCGCTGCTTTAACTGAAAAAAATTTCAAAGCGATTTCTAGCTTCTAAAATTTTGAAATCTGCTAAAGACATGAAAAAAACGCAACGAGAAACATTTGATTACTGTAGTAATGGAATAGTTTATTTTTGTAGATGGAACGACAATTCTGTTGTAAACATTGGAAGTAATTTTGTATCTCATTTACCCATTGAATCTACAAAGCGTCGAAATAAAAAAGAAACAACAAGCGTTATTCAGTCTCAATTAGTAAAACAATACAACATTGGTATGGAAGGCGTGGATGTTTTAGATAGGCTTCTTAGTGCTTATCCTCTTATGATACGTGGCAAAAAATGGTATTGGCCATTATTTACAAAAGCCATAAATGTTTCCGTTATAGCAGCATGGAGACTGCATTGTTCAATTACTGAAAACTCAACGCGCGATCTTGAGTTTAGACGGGAAATTGCATTATGTCTTTTGAAGTCTCATACACATTTGAGAAAAAAGAGCTGTGGAGGAACAATAAAAGATCGTCCGAAAGATAGAAGATTAGACGGATTTGCTGATTACAAAATTTCAACAAGTCAAGGAAGATGTAAAGTGTGTCAAAAAACACGATATATGTGTGAAAAGTGTAAAATAAGATTGCACTCAGATAAAAGAGCAAAATATTTTTACATTTTTCATAAATAATAAAAGTTTTCAATAAAACTAACTTACTCAATTTTCTTGAATAGTACCTTATGTCGGCAATGTTCCCACATGGGGACATGCATTTTTTGAAAAAAATAATGAAAGAGTGAGCATGAATTTTTTTTATTTCTTAATTGATATTAAAAAAGCTGAAAAACAAAATATCACAAAAAAAATTAACGATTTTCACTAAGTGCCACACAAAAGGTTAAACACTCCATCTGAAATGGAACGTTGCACTTAGTATACATTTTTTAATTGTTTGTTTTTATTTTCAAATTGATGTCCGACACCTTCAAAGCCAACTTCCCGTACTTCCTTACTTGCAAAAAGTTTTGTTAAAAAAATAGAAGGCTTTGATAACTATTCCAAATAATAAGTGTTGTGTATTTATTGGAAAAAAAGTTGATCAAGAGGGAATTTTCAATTCAATACTGCTAAAAGTGCATACTTTCTAAAAGTGCTCGATTTAGTTAAAGTAGCACCGAGTAGTATTTTTCAACATGTCATTTTATAAAAAATTTTATTGCTGAATTATTTATCATTAAATAATATTATAATGTAAAACCCATCTATAGGATTATTATTGAAAAGTTTCATGAGAAATAAAATTTAAATTTTGTTAGTTGTTATGAACATGATCAGGTCGCTTTGAGTATAAATTTTTAAGCCCCCCCCCTCTTCCATCACTGAGGAAATAAAAATAGGCCGTCACGAATATGGAGTAAGTTTTACACGCTTTAAACGTATGAAGAAGATAAAATAAAAACAAAATTTCCTATTTTTATGTGCAAAAAGTACGAAAGAAAAAGACAAAATGAAACAAATCTATATAACAAAAGCTTGAAATAAGGTAAAACATTAGCCTGCAAGGATGTCAATAAATTAATTAGCAATATTCCTACGATAATAAATGTCAGTTAAAAAATACGATCAATAAAAGATAATGAAAGGGATACGTAATTTCAAAATAGCACTCACATGCAAGCAAAAAGATATATATATGTAAATAAATTGTAAAATTAATGATATTTAATATAATCATTTTGTGTAAAAATGATCTAATTGAAAAAGGACTTAATTTTTTTACTTTTTAAAATAAAAATTTGAAAAAGTAAATATAACATATTAATATTTTTCAGTTGTGTGCATTACTTCCAAGAAAGAATATTGTTCTATAACTAAACAGATTAAGAAATGTCACGTTGGGTAAACTAATTACGTCGATTATTAGAAAAAACTGCTCCTGTAGACACATTATTGAAGAAAATAATATAAATATCTACAATTCATAGTATATGTTTTACATTTTGAAATCGCTTAGTTAAAAATTTTTTAATAAAAATACATTTTTGTACAGAAAAATTTAAGAAGATATTCACAACTATCATTATGATTTTGAATTGATTGTAGTTATAAATAAAAAGATTTAAAAAAATATTTTAATTAAATATAGTTAAAAATATTGATTCTTATATTTTTATTTATTTCTATTTCTCGGAAAAAGTCGAGAGAAGCTATTGATTCAGCTATGTTAAAAATACAATGATAGTGCAGCTTTGTAATTGTCATGAATAAAACTCAGTGGCGACTTGTTTTACCATAGAAAAGCGATAAACTAAATTATTTTTAATTTCCTTTTTTTATAATTTTACTTATTTCATTTATATAAAGAAAAATATTTTATGAATAAATTAATGAATTTTTCAAAAAAATTATAAATAAAAATGTGAATTTAAAATAAATAAATAGAGAATTACAAAATACTATATTATTTATATCGTAATATACAAGACGCAAAAATAGCATTATAGCCGAGTTTTAGAATTCAAGAATGTGAATTATAAATTATTGAATTGAAATTTGATTGTGAAACTACTTTAATATAATTAAATAAAATCTTATCAAAATATAGTTGCTACTTTACAAATTTAATTAAACTCAATATTTAAGAGTTTATTAAAATTATAAAATTTATTAAATATAATTTGTTTATGTTATAAATTATAATATATAAAATATCCAATATATCATAGGCAGATAGATAGAGAGATAACTAAGCAGAATCTAACGTTGGTTGATATGGTTTGTAACGTATCGATTATTGACTGATAACGTGTGCTATGTAGGTAGGTAGGAAAAAATATCTAGGCACTATCTGACTTTTCAATATGCTTAAAAAGGTATAAAGTTAAAGCTTGAGGAAATTGTAATGATTTGACAGCGAATTGAGAGTGGGGGACTTTGGAGAAATTAGTTAGTTGTTGAGGGAGTGTGAAGTATAGAAAGCTGGGGTTTTGAGGTGGTAGTTAAAGGATGATTGATTGAGCAAAGGTCGTAGGAGGGACTTAAAGAATATATGTCTTAAATAAAAAAAAATATCTAGTTATTTTTGTTGATTTTCTTTTTATTTGTTTTTGTTTAATGTGAGTTGATTTGGTGTGATAAGACTCTGGGTTCGGAGATTGCAAGTTTTCTTTTATTTTCCATAAAAGTTTGTATATCTTCTGAAAAATTCGTTCTTCACAATTTTTATCGTCCCCCAACTCTATGTAAGAATATATTATACTTCATAAATGAATTTTTTGATTTTGTAGTTTCTCAAGTTTTCGAAAATAGTTCTACATTTCTTATGGGCGATTTTAATGTAGATTTACTTAAGTTAGATACATCTTCATTGACTGCTGATTTTCTGAATAATTTGCTTTCTAGATATTTCAAACCTACAATAACAGGAATTACTCGAGATTTTGCAAAGACCTCAATTGATAACTTTTTTATACCATCTGATTTAGACTATTACAAATCATTCATATTCTCTACATCGCTCTCAGATCATAACCCAATAGTTTTATCTTTAAACGTGGATTTTTCTAAAAATTTTAAACAAAATACAAATATTTTAATGAAAATTTATTCGTTTATAAAACTAAAATGTTTGATTGGAGTTTTTTAAGTCAATATTATGACTGTCCTGAGTTGTTAGTTAATTATATCAACTTATACTTGTTTCATATCATCAAGGAAAGTACTGAAATTAAAAAAATTAGTAATAATAAATATTAAAGAAAAAATAATCCCTGGATTTCTAGTGAATTGTTGTGTTTGATCAAGAAACGCGATAAACTTCATAGCAAAATGAAAAAAAAACAAAATAATTTTGATTTCAGACTTGAGTTCTAAAGATTTAGAAATAAAGTTAAATCGAAAATAAAAGCTCTAAAGCATGACTACTTTCAAAACATTTTTACATCAACTGACCCCCCTAAAAAAGTTTGGCAAAAAATTAATAGAGTTATTAAACATAATCATGAAGAAAACTATTTGATTAAATCAAATGAAGAATACATTTCAGATCCAAAAATTGTTAGCAAAAAGTTTAATGAATATTTTTCATCTAATTTTTCTTTGGGAATAGATAAAAATAGTGAATTTTTAAAGTATCTTGATAAAATAAAGTTTTCTTTTATCGTCAATAAGGTCACTTCTAATGACGTTATTGTTGCAATGAATGAAATTAATGCGAAAAAAACATGTGATGCCTATGATCTATCTGTTTATAAGTTGATTTTAGTCAAAGATATCTTGATGAGTTACTTGGTTATTGCCTATAACTCCTGTATTGAATATGGCGTGTTTCCTTCTTCGTTGAAGATAAGTAAAGTAATACCCATTTTCAAAAAAGGCAATAAAGACTGTTTTCAAAATTTCAGTCCAATAAGTTTGATTACCACTCTTTCGAAAATTTTCGAAAAAATTTTGTATAAGCAAATTTTAAATTACTTAGATAAATTTAGTTTACTTTTTTCTTTTCAGTTTGGGTTCAGGCCTAACTATAACACCCAGCATCTTCATTTAGTGCTTGAGAATAAAATTGATGAATATTTGCAAAAATATTACAGTGTTATAGCTTTATTCATAGATTTAAGCAAAGCTTTCGACATAATACAGCATGATAAAATATTATTAAAATTGGAGTATTATGGTTTTTCGACTTCTGCCTTTAAACTGTTTAAGTCTTATTTTTCTCACAGAATTCAATATGTGAGTATAAACGGTAATAAATCGTCTTTGACAAATATATCTTCAGGAGTACCTCAAGGCTCGATCTTGGGGCCTCTTTTCTTTTCTTTATATATTAACGACATTAGTAAAGCTACTTCTTCTTTTGACTATTTAATTTACGCAGATGATATAACACTTCTTTTTTCTGTAAAAACTGTTGATATTGATAGCTCTTACAATAATCTTGATCATACCTGAAACTATTTTTTGACTGGATAAAACTAAATTACTTAGTTGTTAATTATAACAAATCTAAAGCAATGACTTTTTCTAATATTGAAATAAAACATTCAAAAGTTTTGGAAAAATATAATTTTGAAACAGTGAAAACTTTTAATTTGTTAGGTCTTGTGATGGATAATAAATTAAAATGGATTGATCACACAAAACATATCGTAGTAAAGTTAAATAGTATATTTGGAATATTGAAAAGATATAAAATTATTTTAGTAGTAGCGTAAAACTTAAAATATATAATGCATTAGTTGTTCCTCATTTGTATTATGGAGGAATTAACTGGGGGTATACTAATATATATAATATTGAAACTATACAAAAAAACATAATAAGATTGTTTTTAGTTTAAAATATAATAGTCATACTTCAGCTTATTTTTCCAGATACTCTATACTCAAGGTGAGCGATATTTATGAAATTCAGATGTGTAAATTTATTTACAAGTTTTTTTACACATATCTCCTTCCAATCTTTAATAATTGGTTTACCTATTTATATCAGTCAACACACTATTTTTTGAGATATCAACATAAGTTTTTTAAACCATTAAATAAAAAAGTTTTTAATAAAAATTGCATAAATGATAGATTAATTAACTATTGGAATAAATTTTTACATGATAAAGACTTTATTCATATTAGCTATTACAGTTTCAAAAAAAAGTAAAAAAAATTTTCATTGATAATTACTCAACTGTTTGTTATATTGAAAACTGTTATATATGCCAATCTTGTACATATAATACTTAATTTTTTTTTAGTTCTTTTATATATTAAATAATTGTTAAATATATATCAGAGGTCTGGCAAGACCTCCGGGGAGACAACAGGCAAAACTTGCCAGCCTTATTATATATTTAAATGTGTAAATCGTAAAATGCTTAAAAAATATACTTAAAATAAAAATTTTCAAAAAATATTTTACATACATATTGAAAGCCACATTTCAAAAATTCTACCTAAAAGTTCAAAAAATTTAACTTTAAATTGCAGTTTTATTTCATAAAAACTATATGATTGGTTGAAATGTTTATGTAATATATAATAATAATAATAATACTACTACTACTACTACTACTACCAATACTACTTTTTCAAAATTTTACTTGTTTGATTTGAAGAAAGAATTAAACTGTTTTTCAATATTTCTTTTTCATGATATATATATCATTAGAAAGCTTATCGTTTGCTACATACTCTAGAATAATTTATTTTTGCAAAAGTTTTAACAAATTTTAATAAATGGACTTTACTTCGAAAAATTTTGTCTAAATTTTTGAAAAAATTACGGACCACCTTTTTGTTTAAGCATAATGTGAAGATTTTTAAAAAAAATTGAATGAAAATGATATCATTGGAAAGGTATACTCTTTGTGGTTAACATAGGCTAGGTTATACAAATAAATATATTTTCATTTTTCCAAAATCTGCTTTTATGTGAGGTCAGTCAAGTTTTATCTAGTTTCAAAAAATACCAATAATAATTAACGTTCTTAATTTATATAATATTTTTTCAATATTTTATATTCACAAAGGTAAAATATGATTTTTTACATTTTAAAATTTCATAGTTGAAGAAAACTGTCGAAAATTAATATATATTTTTTACTTTTTATGGGTCAGTATAATGTTTTTCTAATAAATTTAAAATTATTTTTAAAGTGAAAAATGTTGATCGAATGTACAAGATTTGAAGCTATACTCTTTGTGGGTAAAATAGGCAAGGTTTTACAAATAAATATATTTTTATTTTTCCAAAATCCGCTTTTATGTGAGGTCAGTCAACTTTTATCTAGTTTCAAAAAATACCAATAATTAACGTGATGAGTTTATATATTATTTCTTCAAAATTTTATATTCACAAAGGCAGAATATGGTTTTTAACATTTTAAAATGTCATAGTTAAATAAAACTGTCGAAAATTAATATTTATTTTTTACTTTTTATGGGTCAGTAGTATAGGTCAGTATAATATTTTTCTAATAAATTTTAAATTATTTTTCAAGTGAAAAATGTCGATTAAATGTACGAGTTTTGTTTGATAATCGTAGTCTACTTTTATTTAGTTTAGATACAACCTTTCTAATTTTTAACGAAGGGCATTCGTTATATTTAT
>JAUIRK010000871.1:0-372962 GCA_030549495.1 Nectonema munidae | reverse complement strand
TATATATAACTATATATAAAGATTTTATTTTCTTTCTATATATTTATACTTAATGTCTGATTCAGATATTCATAAGGTAATTGAAGTCGCAAAATTAGGAGGTATAAATTATATATTACTAGTATAAATTATTTCTAACCAAAAAGTTACGTAGTTATACTTATTTATTTAATTGATAAACAACATTCAGAATCTATGATTGATATAAGCAATAAACTCGATAATATTGGAACTAAGATAACAGAGCTAAGTAGCCGGTCTACCAACTCTGGTTTATCATCTAAAAGTCATTTATCGTATAGCCAAGTAGTTGAAAATAGTTCTAAAACCAAGAAAGTCTATAATTATAAGCCTTCTTTATCAGTTAAGATTCCCAAGTTTTTTGATAATTCTAATGAAAATTTTACATCATGTATAAACAAAAAACTTAAGCCAGCCTATAATAAACTGTGTTTAAAAAACTGTAAAAAGACTGATGATAATTCTTTAATTCTTGAGACCTCTAATGATAATAATTTAGTTCATCTTAAATCTGTCTTAACTGCTAGTTACTTCAAATTTGAAGATGTAAAACAAAAATTGCCTTATTTTTGTTTGAAAAATATCCCAAATGAGATGAATTTTGACAAAATAAAAGAATTTATCTCTAGTCAGAATAATATAAAATTAGAAGATATTTTAAACATGTTTAAGCTACCAACCATTTCTAAGTCGCATTATAATATAGCTATTAAGTTTAGTAAGGCATCTATCAAGTTATTATTTCCCAATAAACATATATATATTGGATGTTATGCATTTAATTTAGAACTTCTTCGTTCATTTGTTAAAATTTGTTATAAATGTAACAAGTTTGATCATATTGCTTCAGATTGCAGATCCAGTACACCCGTTTGTAGATATTGTAGTTTAGATCATTTTTCTAAAGACTGTTGTAAATCAAATCCTGTTATCTGTTCTAGATGTTCAAGTTTTAAATTACCTTCTTCACATATATGCAACTCTAGTGACTGTACATCCCTTAATTCTGAAAAAGAAAAGCGTAATATAATGAACGAATTGAATCTTAAGTATATTTTAGATGAATATTAATGATGTCATTTCTTTGAATGAAAGTAATAATTTTTCTTGTAGTTTAAATTGTCGTAAGAGTATTAATAAACTAATGAAATTTGATGAATTTTCTAACTGTAATGAAAAATTTTTTGACTTGTTTTTCGCTTCACATTTTAAAGAGCAGTGTATGTTATATGACTTTAATTCATCTAAATTTGCCAATCTATATACAAATTTAAACTTGTTTAATTTTAATGTAATTAGTCTTAACATCCAATCCCTGAAACCAAAATATGATTTGTTAAAATATCTGATTTCCATATTCGAATCACATAACAATTATCCACTTCACGTCATTTGTCTTCAGGAACTTTGGATAGATAAAATTAAATTTAGATCCTTCAAAATAGAAAACTATAAGTTTGTTTTTATGCCACCTATGCTTAGCTCTCATAGCGGATTAGGATTTTATGTTCATAATAGTGTAAAATTCACAATTTGCAATAGTGTTCACTCTAGCAATTTTTTTGAAGTTTTTACCATTTCTATTTCATTAGATAAATATAACAGCATATTTATTAACAATATTTATCGTAAGCCCACATTAGTTCATAGCAATATTGAAGCATTCTTCTATGACTTTGAGTATTTCCTGACTAATTATAAGCATGATTTCAAATCGAGTGTTTTTTTAGGTGATTTTAATTTTGATCTTCGCAAAATTGATAATGACAGATTTGTCCAAGCCTTTATGGATATTATGCTGTCATATGGTTTTCAACCGTTAATATCTAAATTAACAAGACCTAACAGTGAAACTATATTAGATAATATATACGCTCCGACATCTTATTATCAAAACAAAGCTTTTAATATTTTATTTGATATATCCGATCACCTACCTATTTTAGCGACATTTAAAGTTTCGTTTAACATTAACAAGTACCCATTAAAAAAAAAGTTTGATAAAAATTCCTTTTTGCTTGATATTGCTAATTTTAATTGGTATCACTACCTGAAGCATGACTTTGACAATCCTAATAATTATTTTGAAAAATTTAATACTATGCTTTCAAGCTTTGTAAATAGCAATACAAAACTGATAAAATCAAGTAGAGCGTCTTATTATACCAACCCTAAAAATCCCTGGATTGACAAACATATACTGAATTTAATTAGACAACGTAATTTGATTTTTTTTAAACTGAAGACCAAATTTTGTACTGATTTGAAACATAAGTATATTTCAATTAGAAATGAAATAAAATATAAGATTAAATCACTAAAAATTCAATTTTTCAAGGAAACATTTTCAAATAAGTCATGTCCTAAACAAATTTGGCAAGAGATTAATAAATTGATCAATCCTTCTATTGATTCGAATATTGTGTTGAGAATTGACAATAAATTGATTGATAATAGTCATACTATATCTAACTATTTTAATTATAAGTTTTCTCATTTTATCGCATGTTCTAAACCTGTAGGTGACTTCTCAAATTATGTGAAGCAATCTTCCATCCACTTTGACTACCAAAAGTTTTCCATGAATGACATTCTTTTAGCAGTAAAAGATATCAAAATGAATCATTCTGCTGATGTTTACGGTCTCTCAATTTCTCATATTAAAATTTGTATTAATATTATTGCTAAATTCATGTTAATTGGTTACAATTCTTGTTTGGAATATTCCATTTTCCCTGATTCTTTTAAACTTAGCATAGTTCACCCAATCTTCAAAAAAGGGGATAAAAATAACCCAGACAATTACCGCCCTATCTCTATAGTACCAATTTTGTCTAAAATATTTGAAAAGTTATTATATTCTCAACTAGTTTCTTTTTTTGAAAGTAATGAAATACTATATAAATTTCAATTTGGCTTCCGTAATCTCCACAACACACAGTCACTTCTTATTTGTTTAATCGATGAAATTATTCAGAATTTTGAGTCAGGTCAAAGTGTGCTTACATTTTTCATTGATTTCTCAAGAGCCTTTGATAATGTTTCTCACTCTATTTTACTGAAAAAACTTGCCCTTTATGGTATCGGCACTAAATCTCTATCTCTTTTATCTTCTTACTTTTACCATAGACGCCAAACAGTAATTGTTGATAAATTTCATTCCAACGTTTTGCCCGTCACGTGTGGGGTTCCACAGGGTTCGATACTCGGCCCGTTGATATTTCTTATATATCTAAATGATATACATAATTCAAATGTTCATTTAAAATTTTTCATATTCGCTGATGATTTAACTATAACCTTACCCATTGCACACAATAAAACTCTAGAATACGTTATACAGCAAACGGATAAACTTTTTGAGTGGTGTCAAGCTAACTGTATAACGATTAATTACGAAAAATCCAAGGCTATGCTTTTTAATAGGAAAAAATCTCTAAAGCTTGACTTTTCTAATTTTGTTTTTGATCTAGTTAAAAGTTACACTTTATTAGGCATAGTTATAGATGATGATTTAAAATGGAAGCGACACATTTCATATACTAACACTAAATTAAGTAAAATCATAGGTATTTTTAAATGTTATAATAATTTCTTTCCTACAGACACTAAAATTTTGTTATATAATTCATTTTTTTCTATCATATATAAATTATGGCATACTAGTTTGGGGACACCAAAATCTTTCTTTACTATATAAGTCACAAAAAAAAGTTTTAAGACTAATTTTTAATACACATTATATCGCGCATACTGATGAGCTTTTTTATAAATCAAACATATTGAAAATTGCTGACCTATTTTATTATAACCTACTACTTTTTACCTATAAACTATTTAACAATTATTTACCTAAAATATTTAACTCTTTCATTTGTTTTAACGATGATCTTAATATGTATTATAATTTACGTGACAATAATAAAGCAGTGATGCCATTTTATAAAACCAAAGCAAATTCCCAGTCTATTAAATATAAATTACCACATTGTTGGAACTCCATCCTACCTAATTCATGCTATATATACATGCCCATCAGTCTCTTCAAAAAAACAATTAAACAACATTATATTAATCATTATAATACTCAGTGTAATATAAAAAAATGTTTTTCTTGTCATCGAACTTAAATATACGTTATAAATGTATATCCGTCATTTATGTGCATAATACTTACATATATATACTCAATTTAATTTATATAAATACATATATCTATGTAATTTGTTTGTCTTATCATCCTTTCTGGAAATTTTGAAATTGTAATTTTTATATCAATGCTATGATATACATACTTACTAACGTAATGTTTGGGTTGTTTTCTTTCCAGCGGCTTTCTGGCCTTTAGAAGCTCCTGCTCTCAAATATAAAAAGAGATTTTTATATCAAATTTCAATATTTTATTTTACTATAATGTACTTTGTGTGCTATCATGTTGATTTTTGTTGCGAATAAATTCTTTTCTTCTTCTTCTTCTTTTTTGTTTATAATCAGGTAAAAAATATTTAATCACTTGCACAATTCTGTTGCTGAAGCAAGCAAACAAGAACGAAATCACTTGGTGACGAATTGACCGGGGATAAATTGACAGACTACAAATTGACCGGACACCCACCCTTTCTTTTTTCATCCTATTTGTGTCTAAAATGGGTATGTTTTATTCCTATGTTGGCTTCAAAAGACACATGCGTCTTAAAAATGGCTACACGGGTATCTATTACAAATTTAAGTTTTGGCTTTTACCATCATATACATATAATTAAAAGAAGAGCGCATATCGCTGCCTCTCCCAAAATAACTTTGATCGGTACAGATAATATAGCTTTTCATAGAGTATGTTTATTTTTGAGAACACAAATTTCAAAAAAATTAATTTTTCTAAAGAAGCAAATTTCTATATATAATATAGAAAATTTTCAGAGTATCTACAGGATAAACAAAAAATTCCATTTCGGGTACATCGGGAATCGAACCTGAGACCTTTGGAATAAAATCCCTGAAGTCTAAGAGGCGCCCAATTTTAGCAATCTGCCTCCCGAATCAAAAATACTATAACGTAAAACATTGCCACATACACATAGAATACAGATAAATTTAGTACCTAGGTATTCAGGAATTTTTCGACATGCTTTCAATTAACATTTAGATTTTGTTGTAGTAATTATTTGAATTTTAAGCATTTGCTATACCCTTATGCGATAGTTTTTAATGTAAAATTTAGTACACCAAATGAAAAAATCGATAAAAAAAGTTGTAAGTGGCATGTAGAACTAAAAAGGTAGAGATGTAATAAAAAATGATAAATAAAATTGTAAAAAATCTATCTCTATTCCAGCAAATAGTTGAAAAGTGGACACTTTCAGTAGATTATAAAAATGGAGGCAGCCTTTTACAATTTTTATTTACCAATTAACCCGTTTAACGCCCAATGTCGACTATAGTAAAAATAAAATCGTCTGCGTTTATCAAAGCTCTTTAATACAAATCTTCTGCTTTACATTAGATATCGTCTGATTATTCAGGTCGTTAACGGGTTAAAGTGATATTGCATACACCTTACTATCTTTAAACTTAATTGATAACTCGATTTTCAACACATAGACCAAACTCAGATAATTATTTAAAAACTAATTAAGAAAAAACTTCTTTATACTAGGGTATTTAAGAAATATATTCAATATTTGTTTCAAAATTTGATAAATTTCTTTTTATTTATATCTTTGCTTTCTATTAAACTTTTGGTTAATTTTGATATTAAATAAAAAAATATTTTTACCAGTTTTATTGTAATCTTTGATGATTTGGAAACATTTAATTGGCATGTAGTAAAACGGATAAGAAAGAACTGAGAATAATCGGGATTTAGGGGTAGGAACGTTTTCGAAAACGCGCAAGTAAGGCCATATCATCAATGTCACAGCTAAATAACGCAAAATACACATTATTAACGTCGCATAATATAAATAACATACAGGTAAATGAATGTTTAAAATGATAACATAGATATCCCTTAAAATTACTAGAGCAGTATTGTTATTTGATGAAGGAAATAGAGTCATAAAATGAACAAGACATATCTATACATTTCAAATAAATTAAAATTGACGAATAAATATTTAAAATTTTCTTCGTATAAAAAAGTGTATGCATTCAAAGAAGTGGATTCACGGAAAAATAAACTCGGTTTTGAGTATTTTGTTATTTAGTATAGTTTATGTAAAAACAATGAGGACTACTAAAGCTTGCATGAAGAAAGTTAACAAATCGAAGCTAATACCAACATTGTTTTGCTCACTTTCCTTTAAAAAGTGGATATCCCAGGCTTTTACGCTTATTTTGTATTAAAAGTAAAATTTTAAATTTATTCCACTTTTCCATTAAAAATAAAAACATATTAACGGTGTAAGCCACGGTGCTCGCATACAGTAGATATAGGAATGGTTGAATTTTAGACAATCAGAAATAAAATCGTATAATATAATTTATATATTTCACGGGAGTTGCAAGGGCCTTGGACTCAGACTCTTCCCACTTTTAGGATATTTAAATATCCTAGAAAATTGGATATATATCTTATTTACATTAGGCTATTATTAATTAAAGGTATTGCCAATGGTGTATAAAAAATCATTATACCAATATATACCTTACATAAGCATAACGCCGACATCTAAGGCCTAGAAAAATTATGATGAAGAAGAGAAAAAAGTATACACGTGACGTGCAGAACAAGGATTCCAGGAATGTATGCAGTTGAAAGGGGAGAGCTTAAGAAGAGAGGAATTGCAGCTGCACGCAACTACAAAAACGTAAAAAGAGATACAAAACACGCAGTATTGTAAGTAAAATTACATTAATTAGTAGTAGCAAAAATTCCTAACATTTTTCTCATATATTATCGGGGTGTAGCATTAATGTTCTTATAAGCCAGAAATAGGCTTAAATTCTGAAATATGAAAATCACCTGTAAAAAAAGTAATATGCATAGAAAAGATTTTAAAGCGGACCTAAGCATATAAATGTACTACAAGACTGTAAAACCTTTAAGCTCGAATGGGACACACAAATGTCCAACAAATAAAAAATCGCTCGCTTGAAGTTATATAGAAAAATTCTTAAAATGTCTTTAAGAATGAAATTATTGTTATGATGAAGACGTCCCATTGAAATAAGATGAAGGAGGCCATGAAGCAGGCGATTTTAGCAAGGAATCCAATATTTATATTTCAGTCATCGAAAATAAAATTCACATATTCTATCAATTAGATCAATTTACCCCATTCAAAATAGCCTTTTTTACATAAAGTTATGATCCCCGGCTCGGAGTAATTATCTTTTTGTCCACAGAGATAGAACAAAAAATATGAAACAGAATTTATGATAAAATATATTGGTTAATTGAATGCATTTTGAGATAATTTTTCTAGTATATGTTACAATATATAGGGTCTTAGATATCTTCTTTCGACAGTATGAACACAGTTTTATGTTTTAGTGAGATGTGTGATACAATAAAACACGGGGATCATCTATATTGAGTATTTTGTAAGGGACAAAAATTTTATGTGAATATCCTAACTGCTCCCAAATAGAGAAAATCAGCATTTGAACATGACTGTTATTTGCCATGAATTTAAAAATTCTCAAATGATAGCAATTATAATAGAACAGTTTATAAAGAAATGTAAATAAAACATGAAATTTAAGGAGGAAAAAATAAATAAAATTAAGCAAACGCCAAATGAAAAAGTTAAAATTTATATAGCATAGGAAACTTGAAAAATTTTAAAATCCCATTTACGACCGAACAAAGCAGATAACTTTAGTCATTCCTATTAAATTCCATCGAAAGTAAGAGTTTGTCTACATTTCCTTTGGGAATATTGGTCTATGGTTTAAAATTCAAAACTCAAATCATGCATTACCTTCCAAAAAGCCATCCTTCTAAAGTCGAGAAAGAAGATGCCAAACTCTTTAAAAGTATTCAAAAACTTTATAAGAGCTTCATCGTATTCATGAGGTAATTCACCTTTTTCTACCATTACCCATCTAATTCACATTTGAAAAATAAAACTATAGATAAATTTTATGCATTAAAAACATACTCATTATCAAGATCGTTTCCAATCGATCCAAATTTTGCTAAAAAAAATAGGAAGCATTTATTGGGTGAAAAAATAGGTTATAATGAATTTAGGAAAAAGATACTTTGAATCCTATTAGAAATCTTTTTCTTCCACCAGCAATAAGATAAAAAGGATACACCACCTAAGGTGACACACGCAAGCATAGAGTAAACTTCTAGGTATGCCAATCTAAAAAGGTTGGTGAGATTAATTTGGTTAAAACATATTGATCAATATGATAGCAGGCATATGGAACAAAATGAAAAAAATATGTAACTATCGCCAATAAATCAGCCAATCAAAAATGATTAAACATTTTAAAAATCGGAGACATAATTTATAATCTTAAACTCTCAGGTGGTTCTAAATACCCAAACAAATGTTTAACTTACATTGAAGTTACTGGCAATGAAAAAATTCAAAACTAGAGTCAAGGCATTACAGACGAATAAAAATTAGGACATGAATCTAGTACAAAAAATGAGAAAAAATCTACCCATAAAGAATGTATCGAATATGTAACATTAATTTTTTATATGATTAAAACTTTTACATAAGAATCTGTAGCTACTAAAATAAGCATTTTACGAAAAAAAGTTCTTTTTCGAACATTTAGCAAAATATGTGTCACAATTTTTTGACAAATTTTCAAAAAAAAACATTTAGTATTCGGACCACCTCACAATAAAACTTATATTTTATCAAAGTTACGAAGAAAGTTACATTCATTATTGGCAGTTAAACTTCTTTTAAAGCATTAGATAAAATAATGTACAGAAAATTCAGCAGTTAAACTTAAAACTGTTTCAAACTGTTTATTTGCCAAATTTTAATCTACCTTATTCTTACATTTTTTCATCTAGAGGATAAAGAAAAGAAGACGATTTTTTAAAAATAAAGAAATTGATGCTTCGTCCTATTTTGATAACAACTCTACTTATTATCAAAAAATGAATTATTAAAAGTAATAGGGAGTGTGTATGTATTGAAAACATATAAAATTAAAATGTGAAAAATAGTTTTAATTTTCTTTTTAAATATATAAATGCAATGCTTTATAAGCTATTGTATATGATGCAAAAATGTTTGCGGACCCCTAATAAAACCTTTACGGAAATCTAGGGGTGCGCGGACCACAGGTTCTGCTCTAATGTATATAAATTTGTTTTAAATATTTTCCATGTATCAATCTCATTTTTACTTACTATGTTTGATCCACTTATAGCAATAATTTTCACAGACTAATCACTGAGTCTAGAACGTTATTGTCCTGCCTTAATATTGCTTCGTACTATGCTATGGAATATGTTATATAAAACAGCGAATGGTTTACGACTGTGTGATTAATATTCTTAATGAGCGAAATTAAATGCAATATATATGAAGAGTTCTATATACTATGTTAGTTTTGTTGATTAATTATATAATATACTAGTAATAGCAAAGTAATGGATACAAATGTATAGGAATGTGCGGATAACGTGTAATTTTTACATCAGAATTGGATGAATCATCTTATTATAAACTTCTATTAATACAAAATCTCAATTTAAAAGAGCACTCCGCCAGCCTATGGTTGCGCGCCATTGAAGGTATAAGGAATGTTGATCAAGTAAAAATTTTATCATTAGAAGAAATGATGAGTGAAGTATATTCATTGTTATTTGTGTTGATTAATTATATAATTTTAAAAAAAGGTTGAATGATGGAGACTTAAAGTTGGTGATTATAATTTTTATGTAATTTAATTAGGTAGAGCATACTTTTTTTATCCTTTATTTTCTTCGTTTTTTTTTTAAAAATAAATATAGAATAGCATTTCAATATATCTTTAGAGAATGTTATGTATTCGAATATGGTAAAAAACAAAAATTGGGTTTTTAAAGACCATTTTTGTTTAGAATTTTTTTTTACATTTTTAAAATGTTCAATTATCATATTTGTTGATAAAATAGGGAAAATCTTATTTTTAAGAAAACAATTATATCAAGAAAAAATTATGCTTCCCAACATAGGCAGACAAATACTTTTATTAAAAAAACATTAAGAGTTTCCTATATTTTATCTGCGATTTTTATAAACAAGTTATTTTGCATCCTTATTTTCATGAATAAATATATAGCATTTATGCGTCTTTGCTTGTGGGGAGGCAAACGGTAATAATATCTATTCTTCTATTTTATCAAATTTTTCATATTTATCGCGTTAAAATTTGCCTTAAAAAAGGTTTATTTAATCAATTTTATTTGCAGCTTTAGAAACTTATAAAAAAATTATTTTTATTTAAAAACATATATATTTTTGTGCTAATTTTTGTTATTTGAAACCCTACACCTCCCTAACTTTTTAGCTCAGCTTTATTACTTAATTTTCAAAATTGAGGCACATGGCCATTCCAATAATAAAACCATCAAAAAGGCCTCTATTGATATAAAAAAAATAGATATAAGTATATAATAAAAAATAAACTAATATACTAAACTTACAAAAACAAGTAGTTAGTGACGAGAAAAAATAGGATGTTTCTTAAGGTTGACTCAAAAAGTAATAAAGATATTAAAACGCTTTTAAGATTTAAAAGAAAAGTATAAAAAGTTTTCTTAATGCTAACGCAGATATTATCTAAAGAAATGATGAAAGAGGAATAAATATCCGAACAATATATTTTGAGATTTTCATATGAATTTGTAATATATTTACAACATTTCCTACATTGCAATATTACCATTAATCGAATTTAAAAAATATTTAAATTTTAAAAAATCATAGCGGGTAAAGTAAATGTAAGAATATAATAAAAAGGGTTGAATCAGTGAACTTTTTTAATTTGTAGCTGCGTAGCAATTGAAAGTGTGAGTAAGGTTGGTTACATACTTAGCTTGTGTGTGCCGAAAACACAGATAGTACGAAAAACTGATTTATATTTATTTGTTTAATAACTATTTGGTTGTATGGATATAAAAGACTTGAATCACGGGTTTACAAATTTTTATATCACATAACAACAAAAAATATTAATTTTCGAACAAAAATTTTTTCAGCCCACTAGCCCCTTTAGAATTTATTTTAATTAACATAAATAGACTAGTAATAGTTAAAATTTTATATCCAATCGATAACTCTTTTTAACACCTGTTAATGGCAAGGTTACCAAAACATTTTGTATATCAAAACTTTAATTTAATAATCAGTTTATTTTAAATATTTTTTTAATTGAAGTCAAAAATTAATCTTTGAGAGCAAATAAATAAAACTTTATATTAAATTATTTTTATTTATTCTTTATTTCTTGAAATTAAATAAGAAATAAATAATAATAAACAGGATAATATAAAATATAGTTGTGCTTTTAGGGTTTTTATCAAAAATTAGACCACCATCAGCTCGTTAAAAAATCTGAGTGATAAAGTGAAAACCTTAAATAGTCATACCCTTAATTATTATGTTAATGAATAATACCTTTTAACAATTCTCCCTTACTTCATAGTAATGTTGATTTGTATCAACTTTAATAATGGAAATCTTCAGACTTATCTTTACCTCCAACTAATTCAAATTTCTCTGATTTTATATCTTTTAGGGAAAACTTGCTTATCTTTTGAATTCTAAGACTTTTCTTTGCTGAAATATTAACACTAATTTTATCAAAGTCAATGATGATAACTGCTGTCACGAGGTGCTTAATATTCTTTTGCGAATTGGAGTTTACAATTTTACTCATTCGTCTCGCTTACTGATTGCTAATATATTAATTTTGCTGTTTTCTTTTTAACCTTTAATATAATACAGGTTTATTCAATCAATATTGTAGTGTAGTTTTAATTGATAATTTTTGAAATTATTACTCATTCTAACCCTATTTTTTATGGTAGATATTTTTCGAACTTCAACCTTTCTAATTTTGTCAGCATGCTTGAAAATGCTCATTTTTCCAAAGAGTTTTTTTATAGTATGGATACCAATATTTCGTTGGACACTTTTTATCTAATTTTCAAATATATTTTTGAATTTAGTTTTTCTCTCTTAACACACAAACCAAAAAGTTAAATAATTCTTATTTAAAAGGTATTCTTTTTTCTATAAAATACAAAAGAGTATCTTTTCAAAAAGTACAAGCTTTTTCCTAATTTGCGTATTTCCCATGCTTATAAAACTTTTTTTTTATTTTTTTATAAATCTCAAATTAAACTTACCAAAAGCAAATATTACTCTGATGAACTCTCTGATATTAAAAATATTGGAAAAACTTTAAATAGCTTTCTTAATTTTCCTTATGGGATTTTCCCTGCTAACAAATTATTATTAAAGTAAAATCTCAATACTTTTGGTGAAGATGAAATCAAACGTCTTCCTCTTCCTAAGCTATCTCACCTATATATTATAAGTTTCTTATCCTGGGTCTTACTAGGCGCTTAAAATATTCTAAGTTTGTTCCTGCTCTTAATTCTAATAAATCTTCATCATCAATGGGAAGTTATAGGCCTATGTCTATACTTTCTAACTAAACTTTTTGATAAAATAGTACTCAAAAGAAGATAGTTTTTACAAGGAAATATAACTTAATATATCATGATCAATTTTGATGAAAAGTAAATCACTGAAACCGCCATCCTAAATCTCCTTCATAAAACATATATTTTATGACCCTTTTTCTTCTTTATCTACCTTAGGCCCATTAGTTTAGTTTAAATTATGGTATATATTAGTCAATAT
Source organism: Nectonema munidae (assembly GCA_030549495.1). Taxonomy (NCBI): domain Eukaryota; kingdom Metazoa; phylum Nematomorpha; class Nectonematoida; family Nectonematidae; genus Nectonema; species Nectonema munidae. Next base: position 360,102 of record JAUIRK010000871.1, on the reverse strand, counting down.
ATTAATACTACACTCAATTTAATCCAATCTTAGTGTAATAGTAATCATATGAAGTTGAACATAAATAAATGTAAATGTATATTTTCTAAATTTACTTGCAAACAATCATTCAATTACCTTTTGATAATTGTATATTGAAAGGCATTGAAAATTTTAATTATCTTGCACTTAATCTCTAGGTTTCTCATATCAAATACTTAATTACAAAAATTTCATGACTATATGGATATCTTCAGCTTGACTTTTTACCCAAACTCTTTTCAAAAATTGTTTCTGGATAAAAAAGAACCAAAATAAAAATAAATAGGTTCTAAGTAAAAGAAGCTCAGAAGGAGTTTTAATAATTTTTTCATTTTGAGTGATTAAAGTCGAACTACACTTGATTTTTATAGTGTCTACATATCCAGTGTTTTCTATTGTTGTTAGGGGTCGTTCACAATTGACATCAACTAAAACTTGGGGAAGGGGGTATCCAAAGTTGACATAAGTCGATTTTGTTAAGTGATGATATATCTAAAAGTTAACATGAGTGGGTTGAAATTTATCAAAAAAGGTTTACGTCAATTGTGAACGACCCCTTATAGGTTTATCTGAACAAATATTCGTTACCATTTAATATCAAAACATCATTGCCTTTTGGAGATTTGGTTAATACAAACATTTAAACAAAAAGCAGGGAGAAAAAAACGCAAGTACTAAAGACAAGAAGAAAATATTATAGTGACAAAATAAAAATACAATATACGAGTGTATGCGTAGCAGGGATAGAGAAAAACGAAAAAAAAGTGGGTACTTCCAAGAGAAAAATAAGTAAACACCAATGCTATTCTGTCAAAAAGAAGATACAATATGGGAGTGGTATGAATTAAAAAAAACAAATAAATTAAAATAGAATTAAATTCTATTAAGAGGGATAGAAGAAAAAGCACAACATGGATTATCACTTATTTTAATACTAACAAACAAGAGGGATAGAAGAAAAACCACAATGGATTATTATCAATTATTTTAATACTAACAAACAAGAGAAAAAGTAGCGTGTTCTTCCGTATAAGTTAAGCCTGTTTAATTAAAGCCGTTAAAACAAACTAAAAACAGATGTAGATAGTGCTAGTGTGAGAGAATATTATATCTAATGGAAGTGGTGCAAGTGTGAGAGGTGCAAGTGTCAGTGGTGTAAGTGTAAATGGTGCAAGTGAACGACTACCGTGAGGAATTCCTGTATAATGAAGTCGTATGTGATGAAGTGTAGTGTGATGAAATGCCGTAACACGAAAAATTTTCTAGGGATGAGCATAAGAGTATGAAGCGACTTAAAACCAAATTGAAAAGAGAACGTGTGATTAAAGAGAATTTTAATATCAAACTCCGGGGGTCGGTTTTAAATGATCAGCGTAGTAATCTTATGGATAGATATATAATTTTAAGAAAAAGTTTGTATCTTGATTAAATTGATGATCACTAATGTTCCAATGAACTAGGAAGTCCAATAATGATCTACTATTGGGTGTTTCAAGAAAACTTTACCGTGAACAAAAATTCCTCCTATTGGAATAAAAATTTTTTTAACCTTTAGCTTATCGGCTAAGATTAAAATTTCCATTTCACTAAGGTATATAGGAAATCTGAAAGTTTTGAATAAATCCTAGTTATCAAAACTCTCACATATGCTAATATGTGAAGATTGGTCAATTTCAAGATAAATTTTTCTTTATATTCTTTAATAAGAAAGCTCTGAAATTGAACAAAGTCTTTTCTAAATAAATCTTTAAAAGAGGTTTATTCAAAAACAGGTTGCAGAAAATTAATTTCTGATGAAAATACAGTTACCAATAAACATTCATCAAAGAGCAAAATTACATACTGTATAAAGTATAGAAGAAATGACTTCTACTAGCCGAAACAAATTTGTAGCGAAAACGATGAATGTTCAATAGAGGTAGCTAATTTACTGACAGGTGAAATATTTGGAGTGAATTAAATAACAAAAGTTGATTTATTAAATAAATTTAGAAAATAATTAATAGAGAAATAATGCAAGTAATATTTGACATTGATTGACAGATTTGATTGATTTTCATAAAAATGAACATGACCACTAAATTCAGCATACTTGAAAATGGGTATATATATGAGAAAAGGCTTTTTACAAGTATAACAATAAAATTTTTAATTTTTACATGACGTGTCATATTTAAATCATTTTATGACTGGTTTGTTGATTTTTATAAAAATGAACATCACTACTAAATTTGGCATGCTTTAAAATAGGCATATAATGTGTAAAAAACTTTTTATAAGTATATCAATAAAAATTTTAATTTTGACATGAGGTGTCATTCAAATCATTTTATAACAGATTTGAATGATTCTTATAAAAATGAACATGACCACTAAATTCAGCATACTGGAAAATGGGTATATATTTGTAAAAAACTTTTTATAAGTATTTCAATATGAGCTGTCAATAAATTATTTTTTGACAGGCTTAATTGATTTTTATAAAAAATAATGTCAACACTGAATTCAGCATACTTGAAAATGGGTAAATATGTGTAAAAATTCTTATGCCAGAATTAGAAAAAACCATGGAACCGAAACTACAGTTTCCTTAGTTGACCTTGCTCCAATATGTAATCTTGAAGAAAAAGAAACTTCAACTCAATCTATATTAGAAATAGAGTCTAATGAAGAACAGCAAAATACAAAAGATGATGCTTTTGGATTTAAGTACAACCCTAAGTGAAATTTCATATTTTGGGGTCTTTTTGACTTTGGAGCGTTGTGACTCTGGAACTACACTAGCTACAGACTTCTAACCTACGCCATTCGAAAGAGCATCTGATTTTGCATAGGATAGTATTTTTACATATTAACTTTTAGACAGCATTTTTGTCAACCCTAAGTCGTTTTAATAGTAAAAATGACTTTTCTTTCTAAAAACCGAACCCTAAGTCCGATCAACTTGAAACTGTTATCATTCTAAAGCTCTCGTTGAGACAAACATTTTGATAACAATTACAACGAGATTGGAATTGTAATTGCTGAGTTAGCGCAAATATTAATTTTTCAATATATCAATTTGTGAATATTACTGAATATCGCTATAATTTGTACAGTAGTATATAGAAAATGAGTTGACTTTTTGAATTATTTTTATATGACCCCGAAATTGTGACATATTTCGTAACTTTTCATATTTTTCCTGATTCCATTTGTCTTCTAAACTTTGCTAAACTTTTTATTCTAAATTTGCTGATTCTAACGCTGCATTCTGTTTTTCCATAGCTCCTATAGTTCCCGAGATATAGCGACCAGAATAGGCTAAAATCTTAAATCTTGAGGACGTGACCAATATAAGACGTGGATATGAGAGGGATATTGCTTATGAATGTCATAACTATGAACTATGTCAAGTTTCAGAAATATTGGACTTGTAGTTTCCAAGTTGAATTTGGTTTTACAGGAGATTTTGCCAGAAAATGACATTTGATTTGGTCAAACAGGAAAATTTCCATTAAAAGGTACTTTGATTTGGTCCTACAGGAGATTTAATCACTTACGGATTAAGACATATTTCAGAAAAATTAGATTTGTTGTTTAGAAGTTGCAGGAGATTTTTCCTTAGGACCTTTAAAAATTTCCAAATTTTTAAAGCGGATTTTAGCTCAATTTTACGTGTAGATTCTGAATCTTTAGCCAGATTTTTTATAACTAGTATAGTTTAGAAAATTTTGGCCCTATTTTAGACGAATGACCAATTTAACTGACTTTAGAGCCTAAAACCGACGTTCATTTACTTAAGAATAGTTTTCAACCGACATTACGTTATAAAATTGAAAATTAAATGTAAAATACAAAAGAATTTATTATATTAATGACATTTTTTAAAAAACCAGCGTATTTTGTCAATGAGTTGCTTTTCCCTATATTTTTGTAATATTTCATGCTTTGCTTGGGCTTTTCTTTTTTCTGATATGCAGATTCCAATCCTCTTAAGACGTATTCGTAAAAACCTCCTATATAGAGGCGAGTCTTCGCATATTAAAGAAATATCCAATTTTTTGGATTTTGGACAAGGCTTTTGATAGAATATATTTAATGTTGCGTTTTGAGGTGAAGAGGATGGAGGAGGAGGAGATGGTTGGAATGGATGGGGAGAAGATGGTTTGACTGGAGGAGTAGATGGTTCGACTAGAGGAGTAGATGGTTCGAATGGAGGGGAAGAAGATCGTTGAAATAGAGAGGAGAAGATCTGAAGTGGGATGAAGAGGAAGAAAGAGATAAGCGGGGGTTTTTAAAAAGAAATCATCATGAATGGAAGAGTCAGAATGATAAAATTTACATTCTTTGTGTGGCCTTAGACGTAACAAATGGGTTTTTATAACCATACCTAATATTCCTTTTTTTTATATTGGCTGAAAATTTTGCCAAGAATCGTTGTGGTTAATTTTTGTTTGTGTATAATATAGGCCAAAGTTATCTATATTTACATTAGTTAAATCTCTCCTCCATAATATAATATGCGTAAATAATATCAGCTAAAAATTTTAAAATATAACCCTTACTTGTAGTAGGCATTCATTCTTGCGTATAGGTGAGCATTTATGCTCATGATTGCTTGCCCACGCCATTCATTTTTGTGGGCGTTGACTCTTATAATATGAGAGTCTTTAACCATTTTTGCATTCAGAAATTCACTAGTTTTTAGGTTTATTGCAACACCAACCCTTTGGGCATTGGTTGTTAAAAATTTCATTATTAAGTCATTTCGGTATTTAATTATCTCATCATTTGTCAATCCTTTTGATATCTTCAAATAGAAATATCTATATTGTAGAAATCCTCTATTCCTTTAACTCAACTTTTCCAATAACCACGGTTGAGTCTTTAAATTCATGAGTCCAAATCATGGTCGCTTTTTTGTACCTAGATTGATAAACATTATGGGTTACTTTATATAGAGGTATATAAATTATTAGTAAATACCCTTTAAAGTTCTCGCAAAAAGAACTTTAAATTTTTCCACATCAAACAAAAATCTTTTGGAAATCTTTCTTTATAGAGGATATAAAAATCCATGAATACATGGAAAACTACTCTTTGGATTGGTGTAAAACAAAAAAATTGGAAAAATAGACTTTGACCAACTACATTTGATAAATAAATAATTATAAAAAAAATCAATTAAATTATATACCTGGTTGTTTGGACTTCTCCCATTTGAAAAGAATGGAATTTTGAAGCTCAAAACCTTGCAATGTTCAATGAACCCTCTTCATTTTGGCGATCTAAAACGGCACTTAAGCATATAAAGAAATTTAGGAATATTATATCTAGGTAGTCTACATACCTATAAAAAAGTAATCAAGAAAGAAACTAAATCAATTAAAATATATATACCCCATTTTGCCAAGTTGTTTTTAAAACCCTATAAAAATAGGAATGAATTTATACAAACATCTTCATTTTCCAAAACCCACTTTTTTTCTAATTCCTTGGAGTTTTCTAATTTTTAATCTCATCTTCTAAAATTGATAAATAAACTTTAAATGAATAAAAAGAGCTAATTCACAAACTTTGAAGTTTATGCACAAAATCATAATGTTGGTTCAGTTTTTTCTATTTTATATTACATATTTTACATATGATTTTTCCTTCATCATCTTTTTTTTGTTGTCAGTTGCTGATATTTTACAAAAAAATTTCTGTAGAAAAAATACGTATCTTTATCGCAGCAACTTGAAACTTGAGTATCTTGTATAGCATTGTCAATAGACTATTATACTAAAGAATCGAAGAAATGGGCTTGATACTTTTGGATTTAGGTACTACCCTAACTGAAATTTTTTATTTCTTTAAAGCGTTATAACTCTGAATCTACAGTAGCTACAGACTTCTAACCTGCGCCATTCGAAAGAGCATTAAATTCTGCATGGAAGATATATCTAGAGAGTATTTCTGTCAACCCAAAGCTGATTTTAAACGTCCGTAAATGACTTTTCTTTCTAAAAATCGAGCCGTAAGTCAGATCAACTTGAAACTGGTATCATTCGAAAGCTCTCGTCGAGACGAACATTTTGATACCAATTACAACGAGATTGGACATGAAATTGCGGACTTATCGCAAATATTAATTGAATTTTTATTTTTAATAAATTTTATATTTTTTATATAATATAAATAAGTGTATTCTGGTTCAGTTTTTTGCGTAGATTTCGAATCTGCTATAGTTTTTGACTATTTGGTTGTCAAAGTATAGCATAGCCCTGTAAAATGCTCTATATTGGTCTATATTGCTGTAGAATGCTATAAAATACTATAAAAAGATAGGAACATGATGAATTTTTTTTTACCTATCCATGGTATATCTCTTACTATAGTCTAGTATACTCTTAGAAGGCTTCCTATAGTCTTCTTAATACATTTAAAACATTTTTTATATTTTTTCATCATTTGGAAAAAATGTAAAAAAATAGTCCTTGTGCTCAATTTTGGACATTTTGTAGGGTTGGCTAATCCCTTTTGTTTAGGTAAGATTTACTGAATTCTACGGTTAAAATAATTCGGATCTGAGTTTTGAATTTCAAGTGAAAATTTTGGCAAAACTACTTCAAAAAATAAAACAATTTTTACACCAGAGACGGAGATATATCAACCCTGATGAGTGTCGGTGTAAGATTTTCAAAAAACCAACCAGTTATCGAGTTATGGTGGTTCAAAAATGAAATTGAAAAAAATGGTCGCGCGACCATAATTAGGGTCTTAAGCAAGCCAATATACTATAACTGCTATTTTGCTTTTATAAAAACCTATTTGAAGAAAAGGTAGAAAAATTGCTTTAAAAACCCTACCAAAATAGATATTAAAATAATTATCTTTTCGTATCTTCCGGTAAAATGTCAGACCGCTAAAAAGGTAAATTACTTAGGTAAAGGTAGCGTGGGGTGTTTCTTTTGAGAAGGCACAATTGCGCCGCTTGTATCCAACTATGAAGAAAGTAGGCTTGATGCAGGATTGAGCCCAAGACCTCGAGTTATCGAAACCCAGTATCTAACCAACCTTACTCACGCCCCATTCCACTTAGTTAGTTATAGGTTGTTTTTTCTTCCCTTAAAAATATTTTTAGTCCCTGAAACAATTGCAGTTCGTATGCCAAGCACATCAAGGCTGACTAACTTAAGGTTTACAATTTGCGCTTGTACAGCAAACATAACTACCTCAAGACTTTTCAATTAAAGCTCTAAATCAATCAATATAGCAAGAGGGAGAAGGAGACATACTTGCAAAGCTGGATAATTGTGATCCTAAGGCGCTGCCTTTGATAGCTTCTGCAAAAACAAAAGTGCTGAGTTTTATCTACTGAAACGATAGCTTGCATCATGCACACGCACGTACACGATGCCACTTTTGTCAGAGTAAAATTTGTGATTCAGTTAACATCTCGCGCTAAAGGCCTGCAGTGTCCATTTGCGCTCTTCGCCAAATTTGAATACCACTTCTCATCTCCTCTGTCGCTTTTAGAAGAGACGTTTTCTACTTTCCCTCTTCCACTCTTCTCCCTACTACTGTGCATTTGGAATGTAAGACATCTATGATTTTTTGAAATGGGGACAAAGTCAGAATCATTTTTATACACATCATTTGGCTAGCAAGTTTTTTTAAATTTTGAATCAATTTCAGAATAGGAATCTTCATTTTAAATTGTTTGAAGCACAGGTGTCCTTGAATTGAGCAAAAGCAAGTACATTCAATTTGTATTCATAACAAAAATTGTCTGTATTTCGTTGAAAATTTAATAATATTGACTAAGTAAATAAGCTATACTTTCTCAACCTTTTATAGTAGCCCCTTCTATCATGTTAAATATTTAAGGCCCTCCTTATAAAATTACTTTTGTAGAAACATTTGGATGAACCATATCCCTTCAAATTTCGTGACTTTTCCTAAAATCGCTAGTTGCATATTTTAACGTACTCAGTCAGGCGCATTTAGAGAGAATTACAAATAGAAATTTACTTTGTAAAAGAGGTGGTTGAAACAAATCAGTGTACTTATTGGTTATCTCCAGTAGTGGGATTCAACTTTTTTGTCAGCCGGTTCTGTTACAAAAAAGTCAAATTTGTCAGCAAATAAACTGATCAATTTTGATTATTTCCCAATCAACAAAATTCTGTGAGACGGTTCTAACGAACCGGTGCGAACCGACTGAATCCCACTACTGGTTATCTCCCACCTTATTCACTAAAAATTTTTATTTTTATAATGTATTACTTAAAAAAAATAAAAAATTTTATAATTTTTTAGCCATATTTTTATTTAACTTTTTCATAATAAAAAATGAGCTGGGGAGAAACAGCTATATTTTATCAAGAGAGCTTTTAATTGTTCCTAAAATTTCTCAGTCTTAAATGAATGATAGAGTTTCATTAGTAATCACACCCATATCTAATTTATGATGAAGAATTGTATATTAAACATACCAGATTGGAAATTGTGAATTTGCTTTGAACCAAAACAATGTCTTGGGTAAGCTTTGTGACTTCGAAGCGGTATGTTTAAATTCATGTAATGTCTGCCTCGTACTCATGCACGTAAAAAAGAAAAATTTTCAGTCCCCACAGAGCCAGAAGAATACAGACGTTAATGGTTATAAGAATTCACAAGCGGGGCCATACGCAAAAAGTTTTTCAAAGGGAAAAGGGAATTGGGATAATTTTAGGCGCTGCTTACGCGAGTTACGTTGCGATGTTGGAACCTAAACACACATTTCACGTCGATAAAGGACACCATTATTCAGAGAAAATAATCTTGCAGACAAGTCTAGCACCTATTTAAAGAGGGAGCAAGTAATTTTGTCGATAACTATAAAACTTATAGTTGTCAATAAGAATATTTTGAAAATATTTTTTTGGCTTTTGATAAAATCCTGTTTTCACTGTTGATGAAACTCGTGAATGAGAATGCAATTCCCTTGGGTATAGCTGTGTTCTCAATCATACTTTTTGGTGCTATGGTAAAATATCTGAGTGATTGAGATTGTTATTTTGACAAAAAAATCATATAATTTTTGTCGATTCATGTAATGCAAAACTCAACTTTTTATTGCATAACATTTTTGTATATTAGGTGCAGTGGCGTAACCGTGAGAATTGCTGCTCGGGGCGGGTCATAAATTTGATGCCCCTTTTTATATAAAAAAAATGGTTAAAAACGCATAAAACTTTATTTATATATAAATGCTCATGATAGAAAATAATGCTGAAAATACAAAAAACTGAAAAATTTATTTAATTACATACAAATATTCATTTTTAACTTTTTATAGATGAACTTTTTTTTAGCTTTTTCTTAGCAAACTCTTCAATAATTTCTTCAAAAACTTCTTTCAGGTCTCAGATTTGTTGTGTATACATGTTTTTTGTGTTAGTCAAATGAAAATCTCTTATAACACAAACTGTTATAAAGATCTTAACATCATATTGATTGCAATATATGAGTGATTTCAAAATATGCCGCTCAGGGCGGACCGCCCCCACCTAGTTACGCCACTGATTAAGGGTCATTCACAATTGACGTCAAACTTTTTTTGCCTAATTTTAACCGCTCCCTCCCATTGTTAACTTTTTACTATTTATTTAGCTTATAAATTCTTCTTGTCAAATCATTTTATCAACACCCCTCCTCCTTCCAGTCTTTGGTTGACATCAATTGTAATGACCCCTAAGTGATTTAACAAATGTACTTTTTTTCTCACTTTTTAATAAATTTTAGTTTTTAAAATGTCGTTACAATTTAATTTTTTCACACACACGTTAAAATTTGTTAAAAAAATAATGAAAAATAGATTTTTAAATCATTTATATAGACATTTTTTATATAATTAAAAATGATAATAAAAAAAACAACTGACTTTAAAACAAAATCACAAAACTGTGATTAACCATCTCAAGCATATAGTCTTACGGCTGAAAGAGGTAGAGGTACTCTGGGGTGTTTTCATCGAGAAGGCACAATTGCACCGCTTGTATCGAACTATGAGAAAAGCAGGCTTGATGCGGAATCGAACCCAAGACCTTGAGTTATCGAATCCAGCATCCAACCAATCCACCTCACGCCCCCTTAAAATGCCTCCTTTAAACCAACCCTACTCACGCCCAATTTAAAATGAAGAAAGAGCTTTGATATCTCCAACCAACCAAGTCTCAACTTTAGCTAAGTATTTACGATTAACCTAATTTGGGCACCCATCCAACAGTTCAAACTCAGTTCACAAGTCTGGAAACAAAATTTATGGAGTTTTTATTTTTTTTGCTCTAGAATTGCAGCTTGCGTTTAGGATTCAGACCTCTGGCTCTTTAGCCGAAATATTTTAGTGTCTGGACTTCAAGTTTTTTTTCATTAATTTATAAAAAATTGATTTAGCTATACAATTTTCATTTTCTCATCATTTTATATTTGGTAATGGAAAATAAGAGAAGGGATAAACGATAAATGACGTCCCCCAAAATTCCGTTTCAAGCTTTTTCGTAGTAAGTTCATATTCAAATCAGATCTTTTCAAGGAAATATAGTGATTTGTTACGATACTTTAAGCGAAACTTTAACAAAAGCAACTTGGAAGATGAAGGGTGCTCCCTGGCAAAGGATAAAGGAAGTGAGACAGAAGACGCACTTTGGCATCGAGTTCATTAAGAGAATTCTTTACATCTTCAACTTCATCTTTATGGTATGCTAAAATCCCGTTTATAATTAATAATATGCGGCCTCCATTTAACTGGCTTACGATCAAAGCTATCTACTTTACAAAAATCGTGTCATTTACTATTTAACTTTAAAGGCTTTAACTTAATTTACTATAAAACTTTTTAATACACGTCTTCTGCTTTATAGAAGAGCATTGAAATGGAAAATCGCGGTAAAAACTAATTGTTCACATTCTTTTTGCCGACAACAATAAGAGGGTAAAAAATTTTATTGATGAAAAGTTAAATCTAGTAATATTTAACTTCCTCTATGCTCCTTCACACGTGAAGAGGGGATAGGAAAGAAGAGCGTATTTTGAAGTGTATAATATATATAACAGTATTTTCCTCGACTCTTAGGGGATGCAGCCCATACAATAGTTATATTCTAACTCTGTAGTAAGATGGTTGTATTTTTACGAATAGTAAATGTTAGGAAGAGGGGGTAAACATCTGTTCACCATAAAAAACGACACAAATTAGTCTGAAAATTTAAACTCAGTTTATTGGCCAAGTCGCATCATTGGGAAGAATGTTTTTTTCTTAGTTGTCGGTATTGCATCAAAGGGAAGAAAAATCTTACATAGCTGGAGAGATGGTAAGAATCGTCACGATTGGGAATCAACGCCAGACCATCTGTATCGAGATCCTCCTACTACTAGGCCATCTTCCGGAAAGTAACTGCAGTAATATACTCCAACATTAGGATGCGTTTGTTGGCCCGACATTTTCAAAATTTCTCTTACTTTTTTTTTCGTGTTGTGAATTAGTCTAAAAAAGCATGTTTTTAAATTTTGAGATAAAATTATTGTAGATGGGGTTAATCTTCAAAATAAGCATTATATAAGATCAATTACTAAGTCTTAAAATATTCTTTGTTTCAGTTTTATAAGTTTTGAAAGTATTCAAAACAGTATATTTTGCTAGTATTTTAGATAAAAAAAATGAGCTATATTTTATTTAAAACATTAAGTTATAAAAAATAATATAAGAACTATAAAAATTGTTTTGCTTTTTTATGCCTACTACAATCATGTTTTAACAATGTGTTTTTTGTTGAATGAAATTCCTGGTCATGATTATTATGTTACTTACTTCTTTTGGACAAGTTTAGAAAAAAAAATTAAGAGTTTAAAGAGTGTCTGGATAAAACGATGTCTTTTTGGTCAAGAAATTTTTTGAAAAAATTGAAAGATATGAAATTTAGAAAACTTGTCTAAAAAATTGATGATGATATTTTGTTTTAAAAAAATGATGGAAGATAGAAATGAGGCTTTAAATGGAAGCATTGGAGTTCCAAATTTTTTAATAAATGAGAGAAGGATTAAAAGAAAAAATGAATGTATTAAGCAAAAAAATTGAGGTAATCTATGAAAATAATTTTGAAGCAATGATAAAGAGAGTTTTCAAGATGAAAATACACAAATTGAGCACAAAAGATCTCATAAAAGATGTAGAAAAAATGGAACTAAAATATTCGTAGCGGAGGACATGTTGAAAAATGAAAAATTGTTTCTACGTTAGCTAGAAAAAATGTTTCACCAACATCATCTGGTGCTATTTTTCAATTAAGAAGTTTGTGAATGCGACGCAAAAAAGGTGAATATTCACCTTATTGAGTCTTATAAATAAAAAGTTTGCACGCAAAATAAGAGTCATGGACTCCATCAAACTTTAAAATTTAGGGATGGAGAGTTTTTAAGTGCATTAAAAATTTGGACGTGCCTTTGATCAATCCTTGTGCAAAGAACAAGGCGAAGAAGCATTATGAAGTTCTTCGGTGCAATTACTGGAAGAATGCAATTGTAAAAACAATGCTTTTTGACACATCTATTAGTGGGATATTTTACTGCAACGTGTATTTGTATTCAAAAAAATTAAGTAAACCGCTTTTTTGGGGTCCTTGTGGACATCACATTGTTGAATTATTATTAATAAAAATATGTGGCAAGACTTAAAAACATATACGACATCTGGGCTAGAGTATGGGTTTTTTAATAAATTTAGGAAAGTAAATTATCGGGAAAGAACTAATTATATTTTTTATGACTAAATTTTATTTTTTTCTAAGAAATGTTAAAAGAAAAATAAGTTAGAATAGATTATAAAGATGTACTCCTTATCTTACGTAAAGTTTTATAAAATCTAGCTCGCCAGGCTCTGTTAATAAAGCCAGATGAAAGGTTATAATTATTTATTGTTTAAAAATTATTATGATGAAAAAAAATATTTAACTAAAAAATTTTTAACGGTAGAACAAATGGGAAAAATAAATTTCACAAATAATTTTGTCTTTAATTTTTATTTGCCATGGTGGTTCACCGCAAGCATTCCTGAAGATACAGTTGTTTAGATTTAAATCTTATCAATTTATTTTGAGTGAAGAAAACTAAAGACAGCTTCAGCTAAAAAGGGTATTATGAATCATTTTTGGTATTTAACAAAAGAATTCATACTATTACCTCTTTTCAGTGAGAAAGTTTATCTTTATCAAAAACAGAAATTTGTTGAAAATATATAATCTTTTGTAAAGGACTACAACTAGTAAAAGATTTGGTACATATGTAAAATCTGTATTTCCAAAAAAAATAACTTTATTGTTCTTTCAACATAAAGGCGGAAGTAAGTTTTATTTTTAAACATATATTGAAAATTAAGGAAAATAAAAAAATAATAGTAGCAAAGTAAACATAAATCATAAACATGACATAAATAAAACTAAATTTGTAGTTTCCTTGCCTTTATTGTTATAAATATCTTTAATTTTATCCTCGCATGACGGATAGTCCACATACCCCTCCAAAGAAGGATAATAATCCGAGTTTTACTCCCATTTTGGAAAATTCTTTCCTTTGTAATTTGAAATGTACTTATGTATAATTTATTTTTTAATATTGATAAAAAGAATGTTTTTAATTGTTTTATAGGCCAAAAACCCTTTTTAGTGTTAGAATTTACACTAAAATTTTGTTTATAGACGGCGTTAACATCAATTTTTTCCAATAAATATTTGACTATCTATTAATTTATTCAAAACATGTTTTCAGGTGAATATATGTGGATAATATTTCAATGTTTCACTCAATTTGCTCCGTGTGTGATGCTCACTCTATATTATGCTTTGTAAACGTACAATATGCGTACCATGCGTTGAGCTATTGCAATGCAAGTTCAAGGTCGCCTGCTGTTTCTTTTTTCCACTTTATCACAAATCTCATAGTTTTGTATCATATGAATTCAATGAGTTTTCATTTTTGACTTTATGATATGTAAATCTGTGAATCATCATCCAATTCATATTGTATCTTAGCTTGCATACTCCACTTGTATATATTTTCTCTCTCCAATTTTTTCAAGAATCTCGTTTCTCTTTATTTCAAAATTTGTTCCTTTCTATGAATCTAGTGATATTTTTAAGTGTTTGATCTGACGTGCATAACGGTACGATTTTGGGGTTCGACTACTTGTGAAAGCGGAGATACCCAACCCTTATTGGTAGCTCCTGATGGAACAGAGTATTTCTAGGAACCAGAAAGAGACAACCGTGGAAGATCTTTGACGCAAAATATTCGAAACATTGTTTCATTTACACCTGGTCCTAGAGAAAACTCTCGAAATCTTTCTGATCCTCTAGAAATTTTCAATCTTTTTTTCGCTACAAATTCATAACTCATATTTATAATTGGACTAAAGAAAAACTACGGGAAAATTATAGGTATGATATTTTATTTAAAAAAATTACAGCAAATAAATTAAACAGTTACTTTTCTAGTTTTTCAGATGAAAAATCAACTGCAAAACTCATTTTGTTTTTTGAAAATAAAATGGGTTTATGGTTGCAAATTTTGCTTTTCATTCAAGTATACGATCCTATGAAACAACCTATTCAACTATAGGTTGCGGGTTTCAACTTTATTAATTTTAACTTTTTATAGCTCCATCTAAAAACTTCATATTTGTTCTCAGATAATAAAATATAATTTTTTTTTTCAATTTAAACATATCAAACATTCCCAACTTGCCTCAATCAATATACGTTATAAGATTTGGATGAATTTACAAAAATACAAGCTTATTTCTTTCTATAAATTTTTTAAATATTTGAAATTTAGGATAGAGAATAATTCTATTATTATTCAAAAAATAATTAAAATGTATGAATTCGATGTTTTTTCAGTCAAGTTGCGGATTTAGAATGGGCGGAGTAGGCGAATTTAAGGGGATAGGATTTAAGGGATTTATTTGGAGTTGGATTTTTGTGAGTACTTAGACTCCTTTAGTAGACATTTTAGATAAGAAATCAAGGAAATAAGAATCAAAAGTAAATAGTACAAGATAGCGAATAATAATTCTTATTTTTGAAAATGTAACTGACAGGTTAATATTCATTTTTATAAAAAAAATAATTGTTTCATTATATATTTCATATAAGAAAGGAATTTCCTCACTTTCATTTTAGGTTTGTGGCTTCGTCCTGTTGATCGTTTCCATTTCGTGCATTGCGACGCATAGGAGAAACATCCCTTCACATCTGATGCTCTTACTCGTTATGCTCATTTTAATCGGAATCGTTTCGTACATAGTCGGTACGATTGGCTTCTCAGCGGTGTACCGAGAGCATTTGCTGTGTTTTCGCTTCTTCTCCGCTCTGCTCTTCATCCTCTTCTTTCTCCAGTTTTTCTGCGGAATCGCTGTCATGAAGTTCTACACCCCGATCGAAGATGAACTCTCCAACGAGATCAGTTTTTCCATAAAAACGAACTACGGCAGACAACTAACCACCACGCACTTCATAGACTACGTTCAAACGCATATGAAATGTTGCGGCGCGCACAACTACACGGACTGGAAGAATAGCGAGTGGGAAAAGTACTTCAACGCCAACAGAGCTAAGTCCATTGTGCCGAGTGCCTGCTGCTTAAACTTGGAATGTTATCAAGCCAATCAAGCGGACATGACTGCCCGCATATACAAGAGAGGGTGTGTGGAGGCCATTACGCAAGACATCAAAGAGCACTTGAGCTTCATTGGCATTTTCAGCGTGTGTCTTTGCTCTATCCAGCTAATTCTTCTCATTGCGAGCACTTGCTTTCAAAAATGGCTGAAACAGAAGAGCGCATATCACAGAGTTTAGAATCTGTATTAAATCCAATCTGTTCACTCGCTACTGCACATGCCTAAATTCTGCTCTCTCCGAAATTACATTTGGAGCGTATAAAAATAAGCTCTATTGCTATTAACTAATTCTACGAAAAAATGCTTTTACATCTTCTACAAAAATTCAGGCATGAAGACAAAGGTTCATTTTGTAAGACACAACAACACATCTATGTTGAGGTTATTTTTACGTTTTCTTTAAATAAATAACGATTCACATAAAATAATTTCAACAACAGAAACATATACATATTTGCATGAACTTTTCTAATAGATCATTTCTAAAAAAGTATGTTATTTTTGTAGCATGAAACATAAAACGTATACTTATCATGCATTATGCGTTTACAATCTATTTTCAGACGATCTTGGCCGGAGTCTCAAAACAATGATATCATAGCTAGCATATAAGCCCACCAATCAACACTCCACAGCTGTTACGTTACATGGTTATGTAACTTAGCTTAATAATCGCACTTATCAAGAAATTTCCTTTCATTTCGCTAATTCTGAAGATTTCAACTGTTTGAACATTTTTCATAAATTAGAATAGATGCATCCTGCAATTATGCGCTACGCGGATCTTTAATTCATTGATTTATAGCAGTACTAGCTGACTAACTAAGCAAAACTCATTTTTTATGCAACTGAATAATTTTAAATTACATTACATCGATTAAAATTGGCGAATCTTTTCGTCATATAGAAATTTTATTAAAGAAAAGATCTTTTTTAAATCGGTTATTGTTGGTCCTTTGGCGGTAAAATCGTTGATATATATTTATCAGTTCATAGCAAAGTTAAGTTAAAAGACTGTTATGGTTCAGGCATCTAAGGAGACGAAACAAAAAGACCAAATATGCCCTGTGTCAGTAGTGGTAGAAGAGAAACTGGCAGCTCGAAACTTAAGATGATTGTGTGAGTGAAGGCGGAGTAAGGAGGACATGCTAATGAAGAACAAAATGAATGACGGAAAGATCGCCTCCCTGAAATAAAAATAGATTATAAAGCATCAAAAAACAAACCATCCAAGTTTACCATTCGTATAACTTTATTCAGATAAAACCGACATGTGTAAAAAAAATAGGGAATTTGGATATAAGTGGCATAGTTTTCTATACTGTTTATTTTTGGGAGGAATCTTTGATATAAATAGTGTGTGCGCCAGTCGCAACAATTTCTCCATTTGATAGATTGGTTAAAACGCCTTCTGCAAATGCGATACTTTTCCCAATTTTAAGAACCGAGGCAGCTATATCCAACTCAACTCCAACGTTTGCCTTTGAAATGAACCTAAAAAACAAGATTATCTTATTTAGAGTATCCAAATGTTGTAATGCAATATCATTCATCAAAAGCTTCACTGATTACACGAAATGACTGATTTTATCGATTTCTTTGAGTAGGGTATTTTCATTTTGAATAACCCTGTTTGTCTACATAATAATAGAAAAGCTAGATGAAAAAAATGTTATACAAATGTTTATCAACGACGATGAAGGGCCTATTTTTGATGATTTTTGAAAACATTAATTTTTTTTCCGAAAGTAAAAAGACTATCTAATTTTTAATCGATTTTATTGCAAATAGGAGGTGCTTGTTGATCAGGGAAATATAGTATGAATAACATTCTAATACTTTGAAATCTTTTTTCGTTATAGAAAGTGTATATTTTTTATGGAAAATAAAAAAATGAAACAATGTGATATTTTCTAAAACATGCAAAAAAGGATCCGAAGCTAAAATCATAAAATTGAGGTTAACGGAGCTAGAGCCAGAACTCGAGATTTTAAAGCAAACTCCAGACTCCTGGCATCGGCATCCACAAATTGAAAAAGTCCAAGAACATAAACCAGTTAGGCGATCGGAGCAGAGAATACCTCAATTGAAAGATTGGCTCTACCCAATAACTCACGATGCTAGTACATATTATATAGGATTGAATTTTAGCCAATTAGATCCGAGATTTTTGCGCAGATAATTTGAATAGTCAAAATTGATTCAAGAAATGTTCCAAATAATTGGATCGATTCTCGCTTAATTTGATTGCTAAAAACTAAAAATTATTCATAAATTTTTATCCAATCATATTAAAGAGTAATTGACCCTCCCGTGATAAAAAAAAGACCATAACTTTTAAATATATTACATAGATATAATTAACAGAATTACGAAACATTCAAATTAGCGCTGAAGGTGGAGCATTCCCGATGAAGGATGCAAGTTTTCAAAGCAAATTGTGTGGACACGTCAATCAATGTAGATAGAAAGCCACCATGAGCAACTCCATGTAAATTTGAGTGCTCTTTCTTGACAAGGATCTTTCCTTTTATGATTCCATCTTCAGCTTTAATGAGAAAAAACTAAAGTAAAAAATTTGTTAAAATCAACTAAGAATAAAACATAAATACGGATTGCGTGGGTTAACTCATGCCCTTCGAATTTTAATTTATTGAAAAAAGATAGAAAAAAATTAGCTCGAGGGATATCAAAAAATCGAAAGAGTGAAGCAATTATTAAAATGCAAAGTCCTCAAATTTCAATAACAAAGTTACACGCAAATGGTGAAATATAATCTCAACAATACTCTAATAAACATTAATTCTGAATTTATCTAGGTAATATTATCTATTTGAAAAATCTGGAAACACCCTCACATCGGTAATATTACAAGCCTGACATTTTTTGCTTTTATATAATTTTTTTTAGATATGTTGTAAAAATGGAGAATCTCTTAACGACCCGCCACTTATAGAGTTAATAATTATAATATAAAAATAAATAAATAAATAGTTTTTTTTGTTATCATTCCTAAAAACGCAGACTTCTTATTTATTACTATAAAAATGATATAAGACTGAGCCAAATTTTTTTTAAAGTTTAGTACAATGTATGATACAATTTACCAAAAACTAATTTTAATAAAGTCTTACGACACCGCAATTTATGAGATTTTAGATTCATGAAAGATCCATCATTCTAATACATTAAAAGTTAAATAGCAAGGAAGAAAAGAAAAACAGAAGAAAATAGATGAAAAAGTAGTTAAGGATAAAAAGAACGCTTATGAAAAGAGAAAAAAGATTTACATCTTTGTAAACAGCATCAAAACCAGTAAAGGAGTTATTTGCTAACTTTTTACTAAGAAAGGTTTCAGCACTAGTTCCACACATCCTTAATAAAGAGAATTTCATTGTAAGCAAGCTCACTAATTTCTTAATCAACAAAAGCAAACAACAGGCTTAACACTTTTTGAGCTCTAAAAAAAGGAAATTATGTAAAGCTTTGAAAATAATCGATACTAGTGAAGGTAATTAATCGTGTTTGTTTAATTCATTGTCCAATATCTTTCAACCGATCGATTAAGCAGCCAATCTTTAAAAAATTTTGAGTTCATCGATATGCATAAGATACAAAAATAGTATGTCAAGAAAAATGAAATAATCTAACGCAATTATATTAGACCATAATAACAAGTAACATGACATGAATATAAGGTTGGGTAATTACACAAGACATTGTATTATAGTAGTTTAAAATGGTTTATAAGTATCTATATTTGTAATTTTATTATGATTTGCTAAAGGTTTTATGAGTTGAATTAACCTGTGAATTTTACAAACGGTTATCCCAAATGATCAAGAATTTCTTATATGTCAATATTATTAAAATAATTATTCTTTAATTAATATTACATTTAAAAATATAAATCTAATTCCATCAAAGTTGTTAAAATATAAGGAGAATATGCAAAATGCAATTCAAAAAACTTCACGACTTTTTATAAAGAAAATTTGTTCGTAAAATAGAATCAATTTTAATGTAGAATTTGATGGAGCAGTATTGAAAATATGATTGATTTTTTAAAAAATTATATTGATAAAGTGATACGTATAATCGCTTCAACTAAAATTGTTATTGGAAAGTGGGTTCTTTTCGAAAAATTAAGCTCTGCTTTCTTTTTTAAAGTTTGTATACTTTAATCGTCTTCTCACTTAGAACTGAGATATTGATGAAAATTTGCTTAAAAATAGCAGGGAACTCATTTTTAAGAATATATAAAAAGGAAATAACTAAAAACATATATGGACAAATAGAATATTCTTTAAGCAACCAAAAAACCCACTTGTGAGGAGTGTAAGAGAAATGGTATTCACGAAAATTAATTTTTCATGATAGCGGATAAGGTAGATTTGAACACGAAATTTAAAATTTGTGAAGCTACATAGAGGCGGCGGAAAAATTAAATTTGTTGATCGTGGTCAATATAACAATCAAGTGTTGAAAGCGAAAGAGTTTTATGTTTGCTAGGAATTTAAGGTGTTCTTTTAGAGTAAAGGAAATGTTACACTGGAATAACGCTTTGAGCTAGAACAAATTCTTCATATGAACGTGAATACAAATAATTTGGAGATTTATAGCTTTTCATAAACACACCATGGATTTTTCTGAAAATAGGATTTATAGCTATCATGAGCTTGATAAATTCATGCCATTTACCACGGGTGAATTTACGGTTTCATTATACCAGCGTAGGACACTTCAAATTAAAAAAATATATACTTTCAAAAAAATTTCAAATATTTATTGGTTAGAATTCAGGTTAGATTAAATATTGCTTGTATTAGAAGACTCAGGGGAATCTTCAAATAGAAAAGCTGAAAGTTATTCTGAGATTCACACGGACACTGTCTTCATCAAACAAAATGGTCTCACTCCTGTCTGTATAATTTGCTAATCCGACAGATCAATCATGCGATCGTATTTTTGTGAACACATAAGGAAAGCTAACTTTTTTGAACCAAAATAACATTGCGTTACAAACAACATCAACATAATAGTTAAGAAGGACAAAAATAAAACAAGTTTAAAAGATTGTTATAAAATAGAGGCTACACGTTTACTTTAAAAAAGTAACATTAAATATTTTATGTATTACCAGTAACACAAATCTAAATGTATTTGTTTTTCAGACTTTATCTTTGGGGATTTCTAAAACCGGTGAGGACCACCGAGGTAACTAAATTGAATTATCTCAATTCACAAAATGTTATTAAATTTAGCCTAAATGCTCAAAAATATTTAATGTCTGAAAACATTGCGTCTAAAAAATCTAACTAAGAAAAGCTTTTAAAAAAAGTTAGTGGCTCTATGCAAATATTATAGCAGCAAAAAATTACGCAAAATTCAACACAGCTTAAAGAGATGAAAAAAAGCTGATGGAGGAAATGATCTCCCTGGGAGCAACATTTAGAACAGAAGATAGTGACAATTTACATATATAAATAATTTATAATGTACTACCTTGTGTATCGTCATTAAATCTTAACCAGAAAACAGATAAAGTCTCAAACAAGAAATCGATTTATTACAAAGAAAAAGGGGAACATTTTCCTCATAATTGTCAACAGGCATCAAATGAATTGGATAGGTAGATTGATTACTCTGTACTGAGACAATTTGCTACTTAAAATCAAATTTTAAATGATAAAAGCTAGAATTTTTAGCACTGAAATGTTACCAAACTAGATTACTAATATGGAAAAGCAAGTATCAATGAACTCGGCGTAAAAGAAATTATTTCACTCCATAAAATATCGTCTAAGTGATAGGAGATCACTCCATATAAAACTCCATTTCTGGTCATGTGAAAGAAAGCGTTATCCTAGTTGCTGTTTTCAATTTTCATCCCCAGATATAATATCTGCTTGTCAAGCTTGTTGTACAATGTATTTTGAGTTTTTATGTTATCGGTTAGAACAACTGCTTTTTCTCTTTTTTGGCAATCGTAAGCACTCAAGTTTGTAGCACTCAAGGAAGTTTCCATCACGGTCTTTGGGATTCGTAGATCTGATTATTTTTCTCCATATCTCCAATTGTTTTGCAACTGCTATTGAGGATATCATTTCCAAGTTTTATTTTGAATCGAGATTGGAAGAAGTATTTTGCTCTGCTTGAAGTGCATTTTTGGTCATCATAATATTGTTTATTGAATTATTATTAACTTGAACCTCAGTTTGGTGTACTTCGGAAGGAAGTATTTTAGAGTTTCTTTTTGATGCCTTTTCAAAATTTGGATTTTCATGTTAACAAAGTTTACTTCACTAAGTGTGCCGAGGACAATGTGTTGTTTTTCCTGAATAAGATTAGCGCTTTACGAGTTGGAAGGCAAGAACACCTTCAGGAAGGGTCATTGCACTTGATTTGCATTCAGAGCTTCGGAGCCGATGGAGGCAGAGGATTTGTCTACATGGAGCCGGAGTCTGAAAGATTAAAAATATGGCTCCATAGTCTCGCTCCAGGACAACTTAAATACATAGTTGTTTGGGAAGGATAAATAGTCAAAACTGTCTAAACCAAATTTCAGGAAATAATTAATATTAAATATAATTAAGTTGATGCATTCTTATTTATAATATAAATTAATCAATATTATCATATTTATATAGATATTTTTATTAGATGAGATTCATTTTGAATAAAAAATTTAATTTATTTATATGATACAACTCTTTTGCTAAACTTTCTTTTTTATTTTTAGATTCTTTGCATAATACTTAATAACAATTAACCGTTTATTTGACTAAAAATTCAGGAATAAAGTTTGATATTTTCAATTATTTCCCGGAAAATTTAGATAACAAATATTTTAAGTTGTGATAGCAAAATTGCTAACCACAAAGAAAAAAACCAAATGTCTCTTCAAGAGCATATAGTTTGAAAAGGCACTTTAGTAGAGTACATCTTGAAATATTAAGAATAATTGAAGAAAAAAACAAAGAGTTGAAAACTCTAAGCCAAGTACTTCTACCGGAATCATCTTGGGAAAAAATTAAAAATAGTTTTTATTTTTTAAATTAAGTTAATATTAAACTTTGATTATAATAATTTTGAAATTTTTAAGAATACTTCTTTGCATTTGTAATTCACTTTAAGAATTGTAACCAAATAAATCTCACAAAGAAATTAACCGCAGGTATGTCATACAATAAAGTGTAATGAAAACATTTTTTAAGAATACATATACAAATTAAGAAAAAGTTAATAGGTATTCTACAAGTAAAATAACATAAATCAAAATTAAATCTCTTATAATTATATTATAAATTAAATTACTTGATTTCCACTTTAGGAATTATCACCCCTAAATATTCCACTTTAAAAATCGTCACCATTATTGAGGTAGTCTTTTCGTATTTTATTTTTTTATTTGTAAATTACTATGATAGTTATCGCAAAATTATATTTTTAATACATTAAAAAATATGGGTCGTGGCAAAATGAGCTGACAGAAACAAAGTTAAATTGCCACCTAATAAAAAAATATATGAACATGAAACTTGACATACATATAAATCTCGAGTTTCTTATTCAGAAAAATATCGTCTTAATCTATAAAGTTATGTCTAAGACCTCATTTTGATGATAAGAATTAAAAATTTTTATAATTGTGAACCATTTTTGTTACCTCGATAAGGATTGAAATGTCTATGCGAAAAAATTAAAGCAAAATTTTTTATTTTTCAAAGAAAAAAAATAAAATTAAACAAAATATAAATTAAAAATTTTTTAACAAGTAAATATATTTAAATTTTATTATAAAATAACTTAAATAAACAAATCTAGAAAATGTTAGATTATTCCCAAATAAAAAAAGCGTGTTTATGCTAAAATGATTTTACAATATTTTTTGACATATTTCTCAATTTTTTTTAAAACTATTTTATTTAATTGTACAGCCTTATTTTATATAATAAGTACACTAAAACCTGAAGATTAAAGACAAGTAGACTTAACTTTAATTTTAATGTATTATTCTGTTTTTATGTATAATATTTTCCAGAAAATAAATTAAAACGACTCACCATTATTGAATATCCGCAGACTTTTACTGATTATTTTTTATATGTAAAACTAGAATTCTTGTATTTTTGTCTAGATTTACTGAATAAAAGTAATTATATAAACACTATAATTTTGAATTTCAAATTTCAATGCGGCTAAAAATGACTCTAAAACGCTTATATCTACCTTTTAAAAGAAAAATATAAAATTTTATATAATTTGCCTTTTTTTATTTCCAATCGTTTCGGTAAAGTTCTATTTTATTTTGAAGTGAGATTGTGGTCAAAAATGACCCCCTTTAAAAATATTTTTTCACTTTCTTTATATATTTTTTTGTTTCTTCTATGTAGTTGACATAACCCACAATTATTGCACCTGAGGTAAAAGCCCTTTAGGTAACTAAAATTGACTAAAATTTTTAATTTTCATTAGGTTAAAATGCTAAAGAATTTCAAAAAATATAATTTTCTTTTTGAATTAAATACAAGAAAATGAAATCTATAGAAGGACTTTGTAATGAATTGTACTTAACAAAGGTTATTGATATAAAAGAAAAAGTTATTTTTATGCCCTGTCTTAAATGCAAAGTCACAATTTCAAAGCGCTTGAAAATTTCATAAGTGAACAAAATTTTTTCATATAATTAAAAAAACATCCAAATGAAATATTGTTTGAACACTCGTTTTTCTTAAATCAATCAACAACATAATAAAATTAATATTTTTATTGGCAAAAACCTATCATTTTATAAAATTTAATTCAGAAGAGAATGGGAATTATTTAACTAATAGCTTTATTTCATGTTTAAAATTTAAAAACACTACTTTACTTTTTTCTATTTATTTAATATTCTAACGATTTTTTTGTATGTTTGATAACTTTAAGTATTTACTATATTTTGAAGGGATCATGTATATATGACGTCCCATAATAAGCGGGAAAAGTTGTTAATAAATTATAGACTTATTTATCAAAGTTAAACTGAGTGAAATATTTTAGAGATATTAAATGATCAAATGTTTAGGAAAAATGAAAAAAAGTTTTAGCTTAGAAAAAAACAAACTGAAAGAATGAAAAATTCATTTAATGTTTATATGGGAATCTGAAGAAATATGACTTCATTAGTTCAGGGTGCGAAGTAGAAAATTTTCACTAGAGGGGGAATGCTCTGCTGTGTGGAGTCACCCCTTACATAGAAACATATAAACGTTGTAGGAAACGTCCCATGAGCTCTACTTCTACAAAAAAGATCAGTGCTTGTATGCATGTCTAAAGCTACATGCTACTACACTGCCTATATTTGAGATGGATACCATACGTTCTATTTATCAAAAAAGTGTCAGTGAGAATTCTTATGAATATAAGAGATAGAATGGTCATGTCAAACACGGAAACTACAAGAGTTAGGCTTGAATGGCCTACTTACTCGATAGAAAGAATTACAATTTACAATAAAACAATTTTAAAATTTAATTTAACATAAAAAAGTGGTAGTGAAAAATTCTTCCAAATTTACTTTGTTGAAAAAAGTAGGTGCTGAAGACAAGACACACACACATTGGCCTATCCAAAGGGGGCCTCATGGGCCTAGCCCCCCCCCCCCTATGAAAAATGGCTTCGAAAATTACCTTTAATAATGTATACCCTTACATATATAAAAAATAAAATTTGCAATTTATTCATGGCAAAATAATGTTATAAATATGAAAACATAGGTAATTGATTCTAAAAGACATAAGATAGATGTCGTATTCTCTGAAGACTTTTAGCAAAATTGCAAAAAAATTTAATAGATTTCGGCCACCCTATAAGAAATTTCTCGATCCGCCACTGCACACACATCATCTGTCTTTCGATCCTGTCTGATTGCAGATCGATAGTTTTTTAACCAAGTGTGAACGTATTTTGTAAAATCTACCCGTGAAATAGGGGGTCCATTGATATTCAGAAAAAGAACAGCATCAAATGCGTTTAGACTCATCTGATTACGTTCTGATGTACAGATGTCATTCATCGAACTAAACCCACGTTCGCATTCAGCCGTGGAAACAGGGAATATATTAATAACTTGTAAAAAGTTTTCATAGTCAGTTGATAAATATCCTCATTTGAAATCTCGAAAGGCAGATACAGTGGACATCACATCTTGTTTGAAAAATCGAGCCACATCCATCACTTCCGTGTCTCCATAAGTTACAATTCTTCTTACTTTTTCGACCAATTTCTGGGATCCAAGTGCAGACAGTCATTCAACAACTTCGAGTCAAATCTGCAATTGAGATTTTCAATCCCAGCTTGGATGAACTGGTTGTAAAAGTTAGAAAGGGAAGATCCGGTTAAAGAGTTAAATTCAAAAACATCGAAGTTATTTATTGATACAAAGTAATAAACATTACAATTCGTAATCTTCGAAATTATGGTCTTCAAGATAACCATTGTGTCATGTCTAAAAATAGTTATAAAATTATAACATTTGAATTAAAAAGATTTTCATTTCTACATCATTTAGTAACCGATACCGGTATAAGCTTCTTCACCACGTCAAGGCGATGCAGTTTGAAGGAGATAAGATATGCAACGAAATTTTTATAAGAGCGTATAAAAAAATTTATAGAAATAGGTTAAATTAAAATTGTGAAATCATAAAATTTGTCCAATTTATTTTATCATCATTTTTCACACTTTTTAAAAAATCTAAATTTGGAGAAAAAATTATACAAATAACCAATACACTGGAAATTTTCTTCAGAATAATAATTCCTCATTTGAATTTCCAGAAATAAATAGTTAATGTAGCACATAGAAGGGAAAATGTTAGGTTGATTTTAACCCTAAGCACATTTCAAAATAATATAGATCAAACTACATTACCTTTACCAATTTATGTCCAGGACGAGGAGAGGATTTTCGAAATTCATATTAATTACAATGAAAAAAACTATCGTCTGCGTTTATTAAAGAAAAATTGGGCATACATGGGTTAACTACTACAAGATAAGGAAACTGTTTATTTAATTCATTTTCAATATTCTTCCATGATAATAGAAAATATAGGAATTCAGGATATCTTTAGGATAAAATATTTCAAAGTGTAAAAAAGTTGAGTTCAAAAACATCGAGGTTATTTATTGATACAAAGTAATAATTAATAATTACAATTCAAGAGTTATAATCTTAATCTTTGAAATTAGGGTCTACAAGATAACCATTGTCATATCAGGGGCACATATCTGGGGACGAGGGGCCCAATGTGTTTTCAGGAGGGGGAAGGGCGAAAATCAATAATTTCTACAAGTAAGATTTACTTTCAAAAACTTGAATATAAAAAATTTATGATAATCGCATTATAGGATGTAATGATCATTGGACATAACAATACATGATGATGTAAAATGAGATGCAAAAGAGAATGAAAGATCGAATTCAGACTAATTATTAAAATATTAAATTGAAATATTAACCCTATTAGTGCTGGGCAAAATTTGTCCGCTCAAGTGCTGGGGGGCGTAAAGTGCCCCCCCCCCTATTTTTCTCAGATATTAATAACTTTTTATAAATATTTTTAATGTTACATATATATTTCAACTATGCTGAA
Source organism: Nectonema munidae (assembly GCA_030549495.1). NCBI lineage: Eukaryota > Metazoa > Nematomorpha > Nectonematoida > Nectonematidae > Nectonema > Nectonema munidae. The sequence goes on along the minus strand of JAUIRK010000871.1, from coordinate 332,761 downwards.
TTCAGTGGTCATGTCCATTTTTTTTTATCAAAATCAATCACACATGTCAAAAAATTGATTTATATTTGACAGCTCTTCTCAAAAAAGAACTTTTTATTTAAATAATTATATAAAATTTTTTACACATGTATACCCATTTTCAAATATGCTGAATTCAGTGGTGATATTCATTTTATATGAAAATCAATCAAACCTGTCAAAAAATTGATATAAATGTGACAGCTCATCTCAAAAAAGAACTTTTTATCTAAATAATTATATAAAGTTTTTTACACATGTATACCCATTTTCAAATATGCTGAATTCAGTGGTGATATTCATTTTTTTTTATGAAAATCAATCAAACCTGTCAAAAATTGATCTAAATGTGACAGCTCATCTCAAAAAGGAACTTTTTATCTAAATTAGTATATTAAATTTTTTACACTTGTATACCAATTTTCAAATATGCTAAATTCACTGGTGATATTCATTTTTTATGAAAATCAATCAAACGTCAAAAAATTGATCTAAATGTGACAGCTCATCTCAAAAAGGAACTTTTTATCTAAATAAGTATATAAAGTTTTCTACTCATGTATACCCATTTTCAAATATGCTGATATTCATTTTTTAATGAAAATCAATCAAACCTGTAAAAAAATTGATCTAAATGTGACAGCCCATCTCAAAAAGGAACTTTTTATCTAAATAAGTATATAAAGTTTTTTACACATGTATACCCATTTTCAAATATGCTGAATTCAGTGGTGATATTCATTTTTTATGAAAATCATTTAAACCTGTCAAAAAAGTGATTTATATATGACAGCTAATCTCAAAAAAGAAACTTTTTATCTAAATAATTATAAAATGTTTTTTACACATATACACCCATTTTCAAGCAACCTAAATTCAGCGGTGATATTCATTTTTTTTATAAAAATCAATTAAAGTTATCAAAGCTTTAAAGAAGCTTTGATAAAGAAAAATGGAGCCTGCACTTTGACGGGAATATCAAGTTGTAGAAACAAGCGAAATAAAATTAAAAGTTTTACACCTAATTGACGGGAAAGCTGAAACAATCACTAAAGGTCTGGTAGAAGTATTGAATGAATACGATCTTTGGAAGTCGATAAAAATGATGGTTTGTGATACAACAAACGTTAACACTGGAAGAAAAAATGGTGTAGTCAAGAAGTTGCTGACAATTTTTCAAAGTAAGGCAAGTGAAGTTCCACAATATTTTGGATGCCAGTATCACATTTTGGATAGGATTCTCAGATTCATCATGGACCAAGAATTAAAAAAAAGTGCAGTTTCATGCGATATAAATTATTTTTTCAGCTTAGATTTAATTGAAAACTATGAAAGTTTGATTGAAAAGTTTGAAAATGGAGATGAAGAAATGAAAGAAAAGGGGGTTGGAGAGATGACATGAAATTTTTATTCCATTTGACGAAAGCCTATCTTTTTTTGGAATAAAATAAACGGGTTCCTCGAATCAAATTTCAAAAAATACCTCCAATCAGCAATGCCAGGTTGAATTCTAGAATCATTTTGGCATTACTTGCTTATTTTCTGATGCCAGAAACGAAAAATGATTTGAAAAATTCTTGTGATTTCATTTTCAACGATTGGCAAGCTCGCATATCAATAATTAAGAATGGCAAGCTCACATATCTCCGACGTCCCCGTTACCTCCATCCCCGCACTCTTCACTACTCCTACGATGGCTCCCATAGGAACGCCTTCGTCATTTACCCCCTCTTATTCTGGTTTTGCCACGATGCCTTCTCCCGCTTTCTCCTCTGCTGTTACTCACCCAACAGGGTCTTTAAGTATTCCTATACCCACGTCATTGCTGGGCATGCTCCCACCAGGATTTGCTACGGTCAATCACGTAGACCAAAGTGTCTACGCTACGCCTCCCGACCTCCTGGCAAATCGCAGGGTTAGGGTCGTCGTGGAACTCTCCAAGAGCAAGGATTTGAACCTCAAGGACGAGGTAATGAATGGCTATCTTGAACTGTTCTGGCCCTTTATCTCGTCCTTGACCATGGACGACCTCTCACAGCTCAACGCTCTTCTCCGCACACATTGTGTGGCGGCGCAATGAATCTGGACACATGTCCATCAGGCCGCGCCCTACCTGCTCTCGATTGCCGGGATTACCGGGATAAATTTGCTCGCTACTCATGCTCTGGAGCCTCGCGCCAAACAGTCTCCGGCTCCCAGAGGCACAAGAAAGTTACGCCCCAGCACGGTCTCCTGCCGCCGCAAACCGCAGGCGAAAAAAGCCTATGGTTTACTGGGGGTGGGTTATGAGGTACGGCTTATCCCCCTCTAGCCCCACTCCCTCCTCTCCGGGATCCCCGGATTCACCACCTATAACTATCCTGCCCCCCGACTGGCAGGCCGGTCGGGTGGGTTAGTATTTCTCTCTTGGCTAGGGGTTCCCTAGTAGCACAACCCCACCGCGGGGAAGGCAGCCGCCTATCTGGGGTTTTCCCCCGCCCGTTAGACCGTTTCGGCTTCCAGAGGGCTCTACGATTGTCACCGCCGGAACGGCGTACTCCCGATCTGATTACTACCCTTTCGGCTACGGGCCCCCAGCAGCTCTACGCCACTAGGAGGTAGAGAAACAGTCATTTCTCCCCCCCCCCCCCCCCCCCCCCCCCTAATAGAATCTGGCTCGGAAGTGTCCCCAACTTGGTGGTTGGCCCCGGACCGAGCGTTACATCCAGCGGGTTATGAAACCCCAACCGCTCCGCCGTCGAGCGACTATGACGGGATCACCCCCTCATGGATCGGCCCGTTGCATCAGGCTCGGCCTTGGCATCTCGTGTCGAGACGCAGGGCGAAAGCTCGCCCAACTCTGACAGATCTACGCCAACAAGTCTGGAGGCGGGGCCGTATAGGACCCCGGAATTGGCGGTCCGGGGGCAATCAGGGCCGCCTAAAGGAGTCCCCTCGCCAGGGTCGACACCTTTCAGAGTTCCAGAAGGAGGATTCTTCCAAGACTTGGGCTTTACGGTTGGCACTCCCATGACGCCCCCGTCGCCCGACTGATCCAGTCAGTAATCGTTATCTCACAGGGACAACCCAGGTTGGCCAGAACCTTGCCAGCGACCGTCTCCCCTGTCTCCGTCAGTAGCCTGGCAACACATCCGCCCGCACTGATCCAGACTCGGATCGACAACGGACAGCCGACCCTCGTCCAACCCGAAGATCTGACCGTCCCGATACCACTCGACGTCCTGCTACCGGCCCACGCGGATCCCGCGATGGAGCCCAGATTTTACTTCCAGATGGACGGATCCATCACCATTGAGAAAGGGGAAAGAAGTTTCTTCATCACCGCTCATCCAGGCGCCCTCCTCGATTTCTATGAGGAAAATCGGGAAATATTTCCCCCGCGCTTCTGGAAGAAAATCTTTGCGCAGATCATGTCATTCGACCACGAAGACAACCCCTGCTCGAACCCCGCAGAGGACTAAATACAGTCAATCATCGATATTGCTTCCTGTAAGCGCCTCCTGGCGTCCTTTAATATGTCAGCTCGTCTTAAGGGCGTGGGGCCCGAAGCCAAGTTCTCGGCTTCGGCACCTACTTTCAGGGCGCCACACGACCCCCGACACCAAGCTGCCAGGGACATCCTGCAGAGGGGCTATCACCCTAGGGTAATCGCAAACACCCCCTTCCATAGCTTCTCGGCACCTCTGATCGAGCAGCGGGACTTTATAGCCAACAAGGTTCTCACTCAGATATTGCAGACGGGAGTCCTCGAGAAGGCTGTACGCCCGCGCATAATCACCCCTGCTTCCTTGTACCTAAGGCAAATGGTAAGGTACAATTGGTGGCGGATTTCGGTTTCATAAGAGATCTTTTCGTCACCCCCGCAATAAGGCTGACAGCACCATTCCAGATTAGATATATTAAACAGAGCCTCGCGTGGGCCACCAGGCTTTACCTCAAGGATGCCTTTTAGGGTATCCGCATACAGAACAGTGGCGCAACTGTTTCTGTATTAAGGTGGCTGGAAATGTTTGGCAATTTAACAGGCCGCCAATGGGCGCATGTTTTAGCCCGGCGGTCCTTCAGAGTGTCGTCTCCAGGCTGCTTGGAGCCTTTAAGGCAAGACTCTCCCAGCAATGCCGGTCCGGCTTGAGATTCACCCTGCACCTAGATGACTTTCTATTCCTCGGCAGAGACCTGACCACCACCAGGGAAACAACACAATTGTACGTTAAATTCCTGGAAGAAAAATGCGGGATCCCCATTAACCACGGGAAATCGGTCGTTTTCCCCGTGCAGTCCATCTAGTTCCTCGGGACCCAACTGCATCTCCGACCGAGAACGATGGGTGTCCCGGACGGAAAAAAAGGAGATTCTCCTTAAGGGATTTTGCGCCTTTCTTATGGCCCAACGGGTCGCGAAAGTGCCCGAAAAGTGGCGGCAAAAGATCATGGGAATCCTCAATTACTACACCGCCACTCTCCGCGGAAGATTCCGCATCATCTCAACATTGTACTCCTGGAATGATTCTCCCGAGCACAAAAAGCTGGTCCAGATAACAATGCCGTACGTGAGGTCCACCATCCTTACTCCCTGGCCACTAGCGAATGTCTCCGCGCCCAAAGGCTACATCTACACGGACGCCTCCTTGAAAGCCTTGGGTTTGGTCTCCGGGTCCCAGAAGATCACGATTCAGGTCAGCCACCATGGCTGGCACATCTCGGACCTCGAGCTCCTGTCCCACCTCCTCTGGCCAGACAAGAAGATTATCTCAGACTCCATGGTGGAGATCGGCTACATAACAAATCTAGGTAACAAGTCGCCAACGCAGGCTATGCTCTTACTATGGTTTGAAGCCTCCAGTGCCTAGACGGACAGCCTGCGAAATGCCATGGAATATGTCAAGTCTGAAGATAATCCCGCGGACGATCCGTCCCACGTCTCTCTTCCAGCGCTCCCCCACTGCGTCCAGATCTTAGACTGTACCATCTCCTTATGTTCTTCGGAATGAGCAACTTTCTTCGCCAAAGTATGGAATTCCTTCATAACAAAGAAAGAATGGCGAGATTCTCGCCGCTAGTGCCTGTGTCTGAGTAATACCAATGCCATAGAGATAGGGACTATCGGCAGCTCCACATGCGCCAGCCCCCTCAAGTCCTGTGCTCCCCATTGGCTGCACTAACTGGCCGAAAACTTAAGTTACCGCCCCTCGTTAGCACTAGCAGTGTATCCCTGCGCAGGCAATGACAAGGAAGGGTATCCTTCCGCTGGCTAGCAACTATTTAAGGAGCAGCCACGCACAGGCACATCACTTTATTTCTCTTTTCTAACTATTATCACCCATCCTGGAGAAGATGCAAATCTGACGATTCGCCATCTCGAATTTTCCAGCTTATGGCAAAAGATCGCAGCAACATGGATCCTGAAGATTCTTCAGGAGGGAAGATTCTTCCCATAGCAAACAACAATGCAGAAGTTTCTCCTGCAAAAACAAGGCACAAGGAAGATTCTTCCAGAGGATGATGTCAGCCGATGACTTGCTCTCGCCGCTCCTCAAAAATATATTTTCGTGCTAAGTTTGCGTTTGCAAGATTGTTGTTCTCTCCCATGTTTGCGACTTATGTGATCTATTTAATAAAAGCCATGCTGCAAAAAAAAAATCTACATGCTATTAAATTCAGGTAAAAGACTTGAGTCGAAATAATCATTTCAGCTATTTTTCAAAAACAAAAACAGAATAAGAAAAAACTCCGCTTCTACTGTTATTTAAATCAACACTGCTTTACTCTTTTTATAAAATTTTGTTATCTATTAGCTTTAAAATTTTAGAGGATAAAAATTTAATATAAATATCCTGTACATTTCAGGTTGAAAATTATTCATTTTGCAGAGAAGCATGAAAATATGGCTGAACATCATCTTACATTTGTCATCATTGAACTATGAAGAAATGATAAAAATCTAATTTAATATATTCTAATAATGAAGTCGTCAGCACGAAATAATATACAAGCTAGCCAAATGTAATAGAAAAAGACTGAATCAGTAAGTTGAAAGTAAACTGAGCATTTATTTCGACAAAGATGCTCCTTAATCAAGTAATAGGAACTGCTCTGTAGAAGAAAGAAGTAAGGAGGAATAACACGGGACAGACGAAATAACTGTGTATAAAAGTACGCCTATCTGTGCTTCCATTTAAAGTGTAATGTTTTCGAATAAGGGCTAAAATTAAGAATGCACATATGCTATCTGGTCAGTGCCAGCGCTTGGCAAAAATTTTAGGGGGGGGGGGGGAGAGTGGGAGGGGCTTTATTGGGCGCAAATTTTTGAACTATCCGATTAATCTGCTTCAAAGCGAAAAGAAAACACATGATGTATTTGTCAAGCCATATCTATACACATTAAATTTTCATGAAAGAAATGATCATGAATGGTTTTTTTAGGGTAATAAAATTTTTTTTTAGCGGAGCTTGAAAATTAGCTGGAGGGCTTGAGAAATAGTTGGGAGGGGGGAGAGCTTGTGCCCCCAAAATTTAATAGGCAACGCGGGCTCTGTAACCTGGTGCTTATGTAGAGAAGATTATGACGGCTTTAGTTCGGATATTTATAACAATTATGTAGGTGTTCCTCAAGGGTCCATCCTTGGACCATTTCTATTTTTGATTTATATCAATGATTTGATCCATGTAATTCCAAAATTTTGCCATCCAACTTTATACGCTGATGACGTAACGCTTTTGTTTGATGCTTCAGTTTCTGATTGTAGTTTAATAAGTGTTAATGATTCACTTACAAATGTTTCTCTATGGTCTGAAAATAATCTTTTTTTTCTTAATCTGAATAAATGTAAATGTATGTTTTTTTCTAACAAACTATCTTTTTTCTACTCTAAGCTAGTCATCAATAACACATTTATTGAACGTACTGTGAGTTTTAATTTTTTAGGGATAACAATAAATGAAAATTTGAAATGGTCTGAACACATCAAAGCGGTTACTTGCAAGGTTGCTAGATTTTGTGGAATTTTCTATAAATTTCAGAATTATCTTCCTGTTCCTACTAGACTGCTTTTATTCTATTCTTACATTTTCCCTCACTTGAAATACGCCAACATAGTCTGGGGTTTTTCGAATAAAACTCTTCTGAAAAAGCTGAATCGAGTGTTGAAAAGATATAGTAAATTTGCAAATCAAAATCATAATCATCAGAAATTTTTCCTTGATTGTGATATCTTTTTTATTAATGTATTATGCCATGTTAGTTTTCATTATTCATCATTATCCAGAATACATATGTTCTCTCCTCTTATCTTTTTCAACTCTGAATATCATTCATATAATACAAGAATATGTAATTATCTTCATAATAATCATTATAAACAAACATCATGTTTCTCGAAAATTGTTTACAGAACCACCATTCTTATTAATAAATATCATGTTTTTTTAATCTTTCTTCATACAAGTTGCTAAAGAAATCTGTATACAATACTTTTATTTTATAAAATGTATAAATTACTTCCTTTTAATTTATATATATATATATTATATTTTTTATATATAAATATCTGTGTGTGTATGTATTTATGTCAATATATGTATTTCGTTTATATTAATTTTATGATAATTTTCTTTCTTCTTGCAAATAAATGGAAAGCAGTTTGGTCTTTCATCTCGATGAAGTTGATTTCCTTTGAGTCCAGATTGCTTGAACATATTCTTCTAAGTCTTTCGAAACAAAAATCATTAAGTGTTACAGATACTGCTTATTTTTATTAATAAAACACTATTATAAATTTGTTTAACATGCTATGCTGGTTCTACCAAATTGTCATCCATGAAAATTTTCAAAATCTTCCAAATGATAACCTGCGACAAGGAATACTTTTGTATGTCCATTCAAAAGGCTAAATGAATTTAAATTTTATGAATATTTTGTTCGAGAAGATTTGGAACAAGAAAACGGTATTTTTTTAAGAAACGATTAATGCTAGAGTATAATCAGTTGGGACACATATATTTTATGAAACAAAGAATTTCGCAAAAAACAAGAAAAAATTGGCTTTTATACCTAATATCCTTGCAACTCAAATTTAACATCTCTATGCCAGTATTAACAAACCATTCAATGAACTAATCAAAAAGAAAGGAACAGTGCATGCATGTACATTATCACAAACGTAAAGAGTTAGGAAGTAAATTTTTGGTGACATTTGCGCTGGGTAAAAATTCTTTTAGGATTGTGTGAAGAAATATTATCTGTAAATTCATTTACTGGGGTTGCATTAGTAATAGCATATATAGTACAAACAATGATGAAATTTATATTCAACTACCAGAAATTGTATTTGATTCTGCTATATCTCATTAAAGTGATAAAAAATTAATTAAAATAAGGAATATTGGATCAATAAAGACATTTGATTATAAAAAGTTTTTAGAAATAAATTTAAAATATAACTTAAAAATTGAGATAAATTATCTTAAACTTTGATAAATGAGTAATTATCTATAAAATTTTTAGATTAAATTCTGTAATATAGTGGAAAATTTTCTTAGCCAAGCCAAAACTCAAAAATATAATCAATTATATTTTCAAAAAATCTGGTTTGTTTCAAGAAAATATTATATATATCATTTTTATTCAAGGTTTATTTTAAAAATTAGTTATTTTATAGTTTTTAAATTTAACTTAATCAGTTTCTATTTTTGATACGTTGCAATGTTTTCTGCCCTAAAATATGGACTCATCTTTCTTTTAATTTTGAATTTTTTTAGTATTAATTACATTTTTTTTCGATAATTTATTAACGATAAATTTTTATATTTTTTTATAGTCATATGAGCGTTTTAATAATTTTTTTATAGCCCATGGAAAATCAGTTGAAGATAACGAAGAAATTAATGTAGAAAGTACAGATGATGTTGAAAACGAAGCCCTTATAAATGAAAGTGATTCAAAAACGAATATCAATGAAAATGAAAATTCTACAATTTCGGATGAAGTAATGTTCTCTTATAAAATTTTATTTTTCGCTCATAGTTGTGTAAAAAATATAGATTTCTATAATTTTTGCGATAACATTCATTTTATAATAGAAATTAAAACTACTGATAAACGGAAACAATGCTATTCATTTATATGTTTGAACTTCATGTACTCCCATTTCACATAAGATAGGACTAAAATGCCCTTTTATAGGCTCCCTATTTCTAGGACCAGACACTGATTTTTTTCAACAGAATGCCATTTTGACCAAATGGGGTAGTGAGAACTTTTTGAATATATATTTAAAAATATTATTTCATTTTATGAGATTACCTTATATTATTTAGATCACTTGAGTTTTTACTTTTTATACACATTAAGGACTTATTTGATATAGGCTCTAACGTACTATTACTTAGTTTTAATTAACCCTTTAAACGTTTATCTATCAACTACGTCCTCAGCGAATTATTAGGATATTCAATATCTTTTTTTATAAATTTGAATAAGTTTTTCGTTGTTTTCAAACAGATTTAGAAATATAATCATCAGGCGTCTCTATAATTTAAATTTATAACTCAGCTAATTGGCTCTGAAAAACAAGTTTCAAGTTGATGTAATACTTTTCAAAATCCTTAATTATTATTTTTTCAATGAGTCAAAATCTATGTATTGTTACCCTCAAACGTTACCCAGTGTATATTTTGTACATATCACAATTTTCATCTTGACTGTTTTTTTAACAAAAATCAAATAAAACTAATGAGTATTATGGGACTCGGTATTATTAGTCTAACTAACACAGCGTATTAAAATTAAATGTTTTCTTATTTTAAAAGGCATAAGTTACAATTCTCACATGAAAAGCAAAAATCATATCACTTTGTTTGAATCAAAAAAAGTTTCACCCATCTATTTTATCCTTTGCTAAAACTACTGTTTCTTTGGTCTTTATTTGTCATACAATCTAATTTTTCTTTAAATTCATGCATGTGTATTCATTAAATTAAATTTTAAATTCATGCACTCGAAAATAGCGTCTTCATTCAAACTTGGAAGAACAAAATGCAACTATATTATCAACTATGGGTTAAGTCCATATTTTAAAGATAGTGTAACAAGAAAAGTTGAATTAAGTGATGGTTTTTTATTTGTTTTGATGAAGCTTTGAATAAAGTCTCCCAACAAAATCAGGTGGATGTTTTAACACGTTATCGACCCGAATAATCAGACGATATCTAGTATAAAGCAGAAGATTTGTATTAAAAATCATTAATAAACGCAGACGATTCACGTTTTTGTAAAGTCGACATATGTCAACTGTGGTCGATAACTGGTTAATTAGATACTATGATCAAGGAGAGGATTTAGTATGCTGTAGATATTTTGACAGCTTTTCTTTATGTTACGCATCAGCATCAAATTTATTCGAAAAATTTAATATTGTTCTTCGACCTTTATCAAAGAATAATCTTTTGCAAGTCTCTATGAATGGTCCAAATGTCAATCTTAAGTTCTTAAAAGACTTTGAAAAAGAAGTTTCCTAGCACTAAGCCTGCCAATAATGTTAAACATTTGTTTGAAGAAAAATTCTTAAAAGCTAAACTAGCATTTTTTTAGTTTGATTTCTTCCGAATGTCAACCTTTTTTGAAACTTTTTCCCACTGATCAGCCTTTGATACCTTTTTTACATTCTTGCTTGCTTGATCTTTTGAAGTCACTTTTATCACGTTTTATCAGTCCTCAAAAGCTTCTTAGCTCTTTATCCTCACAGAGTATCATAAAGCTTGATCTAGATTTGGCAGAAAATGCTATTGAAATGAAGAAACTAGACATTGGTTTTGCTGTAAAAAAATATCTCGAGGAAATTAAAGCAACTGAATCTGAAATATTACAGTTTAAAAGAATGCGAGAATTTTCTAATTGCCACAACAAAGAAAATTCTCGAAAGAAGTCCGTTAAAATATAAACTTGTTAAGGGTGTAACATCTTTAGATCTAAAAATGATTTTTAGAGGTCCATTAATTGCTCAGGAGTGAATGGCCATTGTTCTTGAAGCTAGAATAACTTGCAAGCAAGCTGAAAAAGCTAAATCCCAATACCTAACTTTATGTGATCAGGCTCAAACTGTTTTTAAAGAAAATTTTGTCTCTTTTTGTGGAAATGTTGTGAGGGAATTAGAACTTTTTAAAGATAAAGTTTCTATGCTGAGTTGTGGAAAGTCATCAAACTTTGCCTTATTTTTCTCATGGTAATGCGCAAGTTGAAAAGGGATTTTCCATTAACAAATCTTTACTTGTAGAAAACTTGCCAGAGACTTCATTAATTTCACAAAGAAGAGTCAAAGATGATCTCTATGGTAGTATTTCAAATATTATGATTACAAAGTCAATGATTTCATCTGTTAAAGCATCACGTCAGAGATATATGAACCATCTCGAAGATTTGAAGCCTAAGAGAAGTTTATATGAAGATTTAAATGCAAAGTAACGAAAGATAGAAGGAGAAAAACGAAAAATTATTGAAAAGAAAAATAGGCCAATTAAAAATGTTACCATAATTTTATTATGCATTGTAATTAAGCTTGATATTTTATAATAAATTTGTTTAGTTTTAATCATTTTTCTTCAATATTTGAAAAAGTATTTATACAACCTAAAGGCAAATAAGTAATAAAGATTTTGATACTTATTTTGTTAGTAGCTAGGTGCATAGTGCCTAGAGGCTAGGAAAACCTGAAAAAGTCGGTTTTTTTTTAATTTTAGTAATTTAGATTTTTCATATGATAAATTTTTAGTGTTCAGGTTTGAAAATTCAGTTTTTTTCTTTTTTCATTGTGTAATAGTGGTTTTAAGATCATGGAATTTTCATAAAAATGGTCATGGAAAGTTAGGTAAAATCAGGAAATTCTATTTTAAAAAAAGTGGCAACCCTATTATAGCTATTGATTTATCTTGCAATTTTTCATTTGTTGTTTCCTTGTTTGAATACACAAGTCTTTCCTCTCAAATTTGCCTGCATTGGATATAATAAAATGTCAAAAAAAAATAGTTGTTTTAAAAATGCCTGCACCTGATGAATCTCTTTGGATTCTGAAATTTTTAGTGATAGTGACAATGACTTTGAAAAGTAAGAAAATTTGTTTGAAAAACATGAAAATGAGTTCGTTGAGACCAAAGATCCAAAAACCGAAGAAAATGAACCTATAAATAACAAGGATGATGAAGATAGTTTTGACGTTTTTTCTAATTATGGATCTTCTAACGATGATGAAAGAAGATGATGGTGACGTTATTGATTAAATTAGTATGTTTCTTGAAGACAATTGTTATGATGCTGAAATAAATTATCAAAGTGAACACTTCTTCTTCTTCTTCATCATCTTATCCCCTAAATGGGGGTCGATGGCTTGATCCTGTTTCTCCATAGGTTTCTGTCCTTCGCATCGCTTTCTTTCAATGCAAATTTTTCCATGGATCTTTTCAAATCATCCCTCCATCTCAATCTTGGCCTTCCTCTTTTTCTCTTTCCTTGTACAGGCGCATCGTACGTTATCTTTATTTTTTCATCGCTTTTTCTTCTTAGCACGTGTCCATACCATCTCATCTTGTTTCTTTCCATTACATCTACAACACTCGTCGTCACTTTTGTTCTATGCCTCACTTCTTCATTTCTAATCCTATCTTTTCTCGTAACGTTCAGCATCATCCTCAGCATTTTCATTTCCGACACTTCTAGCTTTTTCTTTTCATTATTTCTCAGACACCAACATTCTGATCCGTAAGTCATGACGGGTCTAACTATTGATGTATATACCTTGGCCTTTAAATTCATGGCTAGTCTTCTATCGTTTAGAACAGGTTTAACCTTTTTCCATTTTGCCCAACTGGCATTCAATCTCGACTGAACGTCTTTACAACATCCTCCTTCCATCTCAATAACTGATCCTAAATACTTGAACGCTTTAACTTGATTTAACTCAATTCCATGAACGTCTTTTATTCTTATCTCAGTTTTGTCATTTCTACTAACCTTCATCACTTCGGTTTTGCCTGCATTCAACTTTAGGCCTTTTTCCTCGAGACTTTTTTGCCATATACTTAGTCTTTCCTGTAATTCTTTTTCACTATCTGCCATAATTATTAAGTCCTCGCAAACAAAAGTTCATTTACTCCTTCTTTTCTTATATTTTTGGAGATTTCATCAATAACAACTGCAAAAAGAAAAGGGCTCAATGCAGAACCTTGGTGTAACCCTACTTTTATGTCGAATTTCTGTGAGTATCCGTTCATTGTTCTGATGGAAGTTTTAGAGTTTCTATAGGTTTCCTTAACTAGTCTCACTAACTTTTCACTTACACCTTTTTCTCTTAGACTCCAGTACACAACATCCCTTGGAACCCTATCATACGCTTTCTCTAGGTCTACAAAACCGCAGAATAAAGGCTGATTTCCTTCAAGTCTCTTTTCCATCACCTGTCTAACTATAAATATAGGATCTACTGTACTCTTTCCTCTCATAAATCCAAACTGGTTATCATTTATGTTAACTTGATTTCTTAAACGTTCAGCCAAAATTTTTTCCAGAAGTTTTAATCCGTGTTCTATTAGTTTTATGCCCCGGTAATTTTCGCAGTTTAACACATCTTTTTTATTTTTGTAAATTGGAACAATAAGACTTTTAGTCTATTCTTCTGGCATTTTTTCTTCTTTCCAAATCTGTTCCAATAATCTACTTATCATCTTCCAGCATTCTCTTCCTCCAGCTTTTATCATTTCTACACTTACTTCACTCGATCCTGTTGCTTTATTTATTGCTTCATATAATTCCTTTTCCTCCAAACCTAGCTCGGGACCTTCAATTTTTGTACCTGCAACGATGCAATTATGCTCGTTTTCAACGTTTAACAGATCTTCAAAATATTCTTTCCATCTCTCCTCTATTTCTTCTTCTTTAAAAAGAATTTTTTCTTCTTTGTCCCTTATAATGTCGATATTTCGACATTCCTTGATATCTCTTTGCTTAGCCTTTGCAAGTTTAAAAATTTGCTTATCACCATTCTTACTATCAAGTGCCTCGTACATTTTGTCTGTTTCCCTTGCTTTTGATACCGCAATGATCTTTTTAGCTTCTTTTTTCTTGAGTCTATACATTTGTTTGTCTTCTTCCAACTTACTTACCTGCCATTTTTTAAAAGCTTGCTTCTTAGCTTTTAATACTTCTCTAATCTCTTCTTTCCACCACCAAGTTTCTTTTTGAGTTCTTCTACCACCTTTCGTTCTACCAAGCACAATCAAACTTGCTGTCAACAGATTCTTTCTAAGATGACTCCACATTTCCTCAATATTATCACCTATTTGTTTTTCTTTCAAACCATTTTCAACTAACTCTTGATATCTACCTTGAACTTTTCTGTCTTCAAGTAGCCATGTCCTGAATCGCCCTATCTTTTTTACTTTTCTCCTTTGTTCTTTAGATATAAGCATGTCGATCATGACAATTCTGTGCTGCGATACAATATCAATCCCTGGGATAACCTTGCAATTTTTGACATATTTTCTTTTCTCCTGTCTGACCATTAAAATTGTCTATTTGAACGTATATTCTGCCTCCATTACTATACGTTATTAAATGATCATCTTTTTCATATTTTTTTTTTAAAAAAAACCTTCAAAGTTTTGATTGGGAAGAAGAAATTAATGATAATTTTATTTGGCCAAATTAAATTGATTTGAGTGGGGATTTTTTTTTTGATTGAGGGGGAAGAGTTGGAAGAGAAAAAAAAAGAAATGTTATAATCTTTCCACCTGGTCCCAAAAATCTTTTTATAAAGAAAAATAATTTTTTAAAAATTTTTCTTTTTTTTTACCAAAAAATTGAAAGAGTTTCTTTTCCCCAAAACCAAAAAAAAGATGGATTCTAACTATGCGTAAGTTTTGAAAATATTCCAATATTGCCTTCTATATTTTTTACTTTTCACGAGATCGGAAATCTTTTTTGGTCTTTTTCTTTTCTAGTAAAAGTAACACAATAGTAATTATTTTTATGACACTAAGTGAGGTTTCCATCCAAAAATGACTAGCTTTGTAATGTGGTAACTTGAGGTACAAAAGTCAAAATCCACAACTCTTGTTTTTTTCAACTAAATTAATTAAATTTTTTGTAAATCAATCTTCCAAATAAAGTAATTTAGAATGTTGAAATAACAATAACATTTTTATTTTTCAATCACGGTAGTAACTTCAAAAACCTAAATTATTTTATAAAAGTTTAACCTGCCCTCTTTCAGTGAGTGAGCAAATGAAAGTAGTCCGTTAGTAAGGTACCAGGTCAAAATTTCCAAAAACCAAAATCTCTTAAAACAAAATCTTCAAAAACCAAAATCTCCTAAAACAAAATCTTCGAAAACCAAAATCTCCGAAAACCAAAATATCCGAAAACGAAAATGCATGCCTGCAATTCGTTGCAAAAATTAAAAAATTACATACACTCACACACATACGTTTTTCATCAGAGATTTTTATTCTAAAGGCCCCGAGGTTTTTTCGGAGTAGATTAAGATTGGGTTGGTAAAACTGTCTAGTTATCGTAGTATCATAACTATTACAACAATATTTACCCCGTACGGGAACCTTCGATACTATTTCAAGAGGAGTCTAATGAGTTTTGTATTTTTATAACGCCATATATAATACTTAAGTTTCTTTGCTTCACCCAGCTTAATTTATATGTTCAGAGAAAAGTTAGATAACTGTTTATCACTCACCAAAAGGCTAGTGTGGTAAAATGTGCAAGATGAATTTGGACTCAGAATTCTGACGGGTAGGCCCATATCTGGATCCTCGACCGTATAAACGATTCACAATTCAATTCACAAATAAGCACACGCACACATACATATACCCAAACGATCACACATACATATACCCAAACGATCACACACACACACAAACACAAACACATACATGCAAAAAGACAGATCAATTTTATCAAGAGCTTTACATAAATTTCAGTCCATTGATTTAGTTTTGTGTAATTTATACTTATAGAAGGTCAAGTAAATATTTTTTTAAATTTTACGTTTAGAACATCAAATCCTAAGCATAGTAATCTTAGACACTATGCAGATAATTTTCAAGTGTTTCACTTAGTTTCCTATTTGTCTTGCTTGATGTATATAGGTCAATCAATGGATCAGAGAATAAAAATTTCCAACTTGTTCAATGAAGCTTTTGGTGTTCCTTTTTTGAAGGCTGCACTTGGTAGAAATATGTTTGTTCTGATACACAATTTTTTAACTTTTGATGAAAAAGCTGAAAGAAATCCGAATGATAAAATATCAGCTATAAGAAAGATTCATGATCATTTTTATGACACTTTTTCTAACTTTTGGACTCCAAGTAAAGTGGTTACAATAGACGAACAGTTGGTCAGCTTTAGAGGAGGATGCAATATAAAGATATATGATCCTAAAAAGCCCGGTCATTATGGACTTAAATTTTATCATCTAAATGATGCTGAAAGTTTTTATTTTCTCAAACCAGAAATTTACATCTCTGGTTTACCCAACAGAGAATACTTTTCTTCTAAGAACATCATCAAAAGATTGGTAACAGATGAAAATCTACCTGATGGCTGTGGCCTTTATATTGATCGATTTTTCACTTCCCATGAAATTGCAGAGTGGGGACTTACAAAAAATATTACCATTTGTGGTACAGTCATGTATTCTCGAAGATTTATCCCACGAATTCTTCAGCCTTCTTATTTGAAATCTCTTGATCTAAATGAATGTGAATCCCGTATCATTTATTCTCGCCAAGCTTCCCTTTCCGCTTATATTCCTCGCAAGCATGCAAAACGCAATTTTAAAGTTGTCTACATTCTTTCATCTCAACACAGAAAAAAGGTCGAGATTTCTTCTGAGTTTGCTAAGCCTGAATCTCTAATAGAATATAACAAATACAAAGGCGGGGTAGACGTCGCGAATAGAATGGTCAAGCAATACCGAAGCTACAAACCTTGTAGAAGATGGACTCGAGCAGCTTTTGCGAATTATCTTGATATGAGTGTTCTAAATTCTTTCATCATTGCGAAGTTCAATGCGCCTGACAACTACCCATCAATAAAAAGTAGTGGAAGAAAAGTGTTTATAAAGCATTTGGCTATGCTTTTGAGCGAAGAGTCCATGAAAATCAGGTCGCAAACTCCTCAAATAAATCTAAAGACAAAAAATATTTTAAGCTTCTATGGATTTTACCAGGTTGACAGCTCAGAATCATCAAGTAGCCGAGGTTTCTGCAATATTTGCAAGCCTAAAAAAAGTAGAACAACGCGAAAATGTAAGAAATGCTCTCTGTTTATGTGTAAAAATCACACTAAATTAATATGTGAAAACTGTATATAATTTTTTTTTATCTTCCTTGTCAATAAATTTTTTTATATGAAGTTGGAAGGCTATTTTTTCTTGAAAGTTTTAACGCCATCTAGAAAATTTAAAGTCAAAAAAATGGTTTTTCGAAAATATTCAGAAAAAAAATATTCATATGGTAATTTCAGGTATAATCCATGAAAAATCATAAAATTACTTAAATTTACATGGTAGTTAAAAAATTACGATAGTGAGAAAATTTTACGCTATCGAGTTTTTAAATATTGGTGTGGAGTAAATTGCCATATGTGCGTATAGCGAAGGTTAAAAGGTCTATTTGACTATTTCTGCCTCCATTACTATACGTTATTAAATGATCATCTTTTTTCTTGAAATTAGTGTTGCAGATGGTCAATTCATTTCTCTGTGCCAAGTCTAATACTCTGTTGCCTTCTTCGTTCCTTTTGCCAAAACCTTGTCCACCATGGACTCCCTCATACCCATCACTATTTTTCCCAATCTGACCATTAAAGTCACCTGCTAAAATTAATGTTTCACTCTCTGCGACTTCCGACAGTAAATTATCAAGTTTATCAACAAAAACATCTTTCCTCCCTATCACAACCAATCTGTGGTGCATACACTGACACAACAGTAATAATTTCATTAAAACCCTTTAATTTCAATAAAATTATCCTGTCACTTATCCTTCTCACTTCAATTATCTTTTCATGCCATTTTTTACTCAAAATTACTCCTACACCATTCTTTTTATTAGTTGAGCCGGTATAAACAATTTTGAATCCTTGAATAAGCATTTTAAAAGCATTACCCTTCCATTTAGTCTCTTGTACACAGGCTATTTCAATCTTTCGCTTTATCATCTCTACAATTTCATTCGCTTTTCCTGTCATTGTGCCGACATTCCATGAAGCTAATCTTATTACATTACAAGAAATTTTGTCAGTATGATCTACCACACTATTCTTTCTCTTTGGTTTTTTTTCAGTATTCTTTTTGACGTAGGTTACTGGAAGGACCCACGGAGTACTTAGGGCTGTACCCCGCCCTATAGAGTTTTGAATCATTGCAAAGTAAATTGGAGCAGAATTTTTACAAGCCGGATGCCCTTCCTGACGCCAACCAGTGTTTGTATTCAGGACTGGAAACCTTTAGCCTTTGTACAACCAAGTACTTAACCCACAAGGCAGTGGTAATTTGGAATCAGAGTTATTTTCTCCTAGAACAACTGCTGTCCAAAGCTAACGAGATTGGTCCACCCGGAGCTATACGAGGTTAAAGCGCCTGTTACTCGCTTTTGCCTCAAGATCATTTAGTTTTAAACAACCCCGCCGCGTGAAGGCAGATCAGGAGACTTACTGTTCAGAGGCTGTAAGAGACGCATGTGCCATATGAGATATTTTATAGGAAAATGAGTGCTCATTTTCATTTTCCACCTCAGCATAAACAGTCATTAAGGAGTCAAAATTCATCAAAATGAACACTTAGTTGGTGAAATTAAGGAGTTTCAATCCAATTTCCAATGCTTTACTGCAAAGAAATATTTTGACTCTAACTCCAAGAGCATTATGTTCTGCTGTTAAGGAAATTGAAGCCTTTTCATTGTTTTACAGCAACGTAATGTTTCTTTTTATTCTAAGATATAAAAATCGTAAAGCGTATGATGTACGCTATGAGTACAATAAAAATTTGAACAAAATGAATTTTCCTTACTAATTTTAGTTTTGATGAAGTGAAAGCGTGTTATGTCATTTTTATACGTGCAGGTGTTGACAGAGATAACATGACAAATTTACAAGAACTATGGTGTAGACCTTTCTATAAAGCGACCATTAGTGCTGTTAGATTTAAATTCTTCGTCAGATGTTTGCTTTTCGTTAATTTTCGTAACAGAGTAGAAAGAAAAAATTATAATAAATTGGCAGCTATTAAAGAAATATGGGAAAATTGATTATTTTAACACTTTTTACAATTATTTTTGAAAAAATAATCTGTGTACATTTTGTACACACTTTTACTACTGCGTTGCCTTTTTTTACTGCACAATTGAGGGTGAAAGTTTTATTTTTTCTGAATGCTAAGATTTTATTCATACATAAATATGCTTTAATATCATATTACATAAGAATGTTCTACCGTTGTAAAATTTCTGATCTGATAATTCAGAGTACTTTTTGCTTTTGAAAAATTTGATTTGTTTTACTTCGTAATTCCAAAACGTTAACTAACATAAATTCTTTTCCACCGCTAACATTTTTAAGTGATTAGCTTAGTGTGAACAATTTAGTTTGTTATCTATCATCACCGTGTTTCGATATTGATGGATCTATAGTATTTGCTCAAATGTCATACTACCTATATAATATTTTTCCAAAGTGTTATTTAGAGATAAAGATTTTGCACATTGATTTTTAAAATTAATGGTTCTGGATCATTGGTTTTTTTTTAGGATGCCCAATTAATCTTTCCATTTTTGTTATCATAACTGAGCAGCATCCGTGCACTCTAAGTCATGCTAGACTCTAAAAGTTCATTTTAAAAACATTTCAGTTTAAATATGGAAGATAGGTATTATCGTCTTGAGCGATTAAAATTTAATTAGATTGAAGCTTTTTAATATAAAATAAAAATGTCAACATGTAAAAAATTTATTATTTATTCACATTTATCAATGAAATATTGTTCATAGAAAAAAGTTAAGAGTCACTATCTTTCATTAAATATCAGATGACCTAATTTTTCCTTCACTGGCTGTGCCGTTAGCCGTGATGCAAAAATCTTTCTAATCAATAGCATCTTTAAGATTTAGAAACATTAGATTGGCCTTTTGCTTTTCATCTCCCCGTTTTTGCATGCCGTCTTTTTGGACTCCCACTCTTATTCGACATGCTAAATGTTTTCTTGAACAGATTAATGTTGCTGTGTATTGAATTTCAACAGTAGCAATTAAACTATCTCAAAGCAAATAAGACATTTTGTCTCGAACATTCACTAATTCCCACCTCTCATTGAAGACCCTATTTTTTTCTTTCAAAATTTGTTTTATTTTTCACATAAATGCGAGGTTGAAAACAGCCCATTTGCCAGACTCCAAGTACGGATGGGGGGGGGGGGGCAAAACTGATTTTAATGGGGCTGGGACTATAAGAAATTGTATCCCAACATTGTACATATAAACTTTGTAATTGCGTATCAGAAAAATATGTTTACATTTGATATAAAATTCTTTGCTGTTTATTCTTTAAACTTCCTTCATATTACTTGATACCTCTGGATGCTTATACCTCTGTTTGAGAATATTTTATAAATAATATTGTAAGGATTTATTACAAGCAATGCTAAATAGTATTTGAAATAGAATGATCAGCTTTTCCATTACAATATATAGCTTTATATGGCATGTTTCCATCCATAATGGAAAAAATTATCCTCTTCGGCTCCTACCTTCATATTACTTGATTAAATGTTTGAATGTATATAATCAGCTATATATAATTGGTTCTTTAACAGGTTTCAAAAATTTTGCATCAGTAAGACTTATTTTTGTAATGCTGACAAAAGGAATAAAAAATGCTTGGTATAGCTTTTTCATCAATTATTATTATTATCAACATTTGTATAAAAATATTGCGTTGACATAAGCACAATTTTACATTGCAATCGTGATAAAATTTTAAGTATAATACGTATTATTGATGTTATTCAAGTTAGATATTTTAGACAAATTTTTTCAATAAGTATATATGTATTAGTAATGGGTTGATTGATCTGTATAATCTCGAGACCCTTGAAATTTTTTTCCAAGTCTTTGATAATAGTTTTTTTAATTTAACATTCTGATCTTTATACTTCTTTCAACGTACTAGTGCTTACTTTTACGATTATATAATTTCATTCATATAATCCAAATGAACAAATTCCTTACATCTTCTATATACACTTTTCAATATTAAAATTTTATAATGCTCCATTATCAAACTAGTGAGCACATTGAGGCACGATTACAGAGTGCAAACTAAATTTAAAGCTCAGAAAAAATGTGTTGTCTTTTATAAAACTGCCGCACCAGAAATGTCCTTGATTCAGAAATTCCAATTTTTAAAATCTTTTTTATCCATATTTTTAATTTAAAGTCTTATTTTCCAGAAAAGTTTTTTAAAGCTGTTATTTTTTAAATTAACTTATATTTTTGATCTCTTCTCAATAATTTAAGAATGCTTTAAATAACTGCTGTTTCCCTTTCTAAAGATAAAGACATATATTAGGAAACCTCTCTTCACACTTTAGGGGTGTTCACTAATGGAGGTTTTACTCCACTTAACTCATACCCATGTTCCCAAAGAAACCCAGACGAACTCTTGTTTTAAATTGAATTAAATAAGAATTACTGAAATCGTCTGTGTTGCATTTGGGAATATTGGTACTAAATGGGTTAATAAAATAGCGATAAGCAAGCAAGCAAGCAAATGCTTGTACATTATCTATGATGTCTGCATCGCGTTTTTTGAATGGCCCAAATTATTTTTGACTTTTATCCAAATTAATGGTTTCTAAAAGATAGAAAGAATCACAATTTGGCTTGCATTTTAGATATGCTCCCATCGCTGATATTTATTTCTTATATTGAACTTTCAAGAGGGGTTATTCGTGACTTTTTCCACCATTTTAAATATAAATCGATCTCATCTATTTTAAATATAATTCACGACGAACAGAGGAAAATGGCGCCGCTCACCTTCCTGTGATAATTTGAGCTTAGCAGAAAGTTTTAGCTGTTAATTGTTTCCTTTAATTTTCTCCCTTACCATGGTACCATTAACGTCTTTATTATAACACAATAATTTCAATTTTGATGTAATTTTAGAAACTATTTTTCATATACCTCTTAAGAAATGTATACCTTGATCGAAAATTTTTGACAGTTTGAAGTTATTGAAAAAAATTCTCCACTTGAAATATCAACGTTGTTCGTCCCTCCCATTGCATGTTTAGAGTGTTTAAAAATGATATACAATGTATTCTTGAAAAAGATAGGGTTTAATCTTTTCATGTATACTTTAGGATGAAAATGAAGACAACGCGATGAGGCCTTCTGCGAACGCTCATGTAGATATCATTTTCACTAGACATCCAAATCATAAACCAAAAGGTAGGGTGAATGTTTCTTTTTTCCTTTTAAATTTTTATAAGAGTATATTTTTCCACTTTCTAAGATATTTCGCTGAAAAGAGAAAATTATTTATTCGATCATATTTGTTAAATATATGATGGATTCTGAGTTGATCCTATTCAAAAATATCCACTTGATTTCTTTCAATTCAAGAGTAGGCACTTAAGTTTCCTTCGATTTTGAAATAATTGTCAACAGGCCTGGTTTATTTATATCAAATGAATTGGATAGGTAGATTGATTACTCTGTACTGAGACACTTTGCTACTTAAAACCAAATTTTAAAATGATAAAAGCTAGAATTTTTAGCACTGAAATGTTACCAAACTAGATTACTAATATGGAAAAGCGAGGATCAATGAACTCGGCGTAAAAGAAATTATTTCACTCCATAAAATATCGTCTAAGTGATAGGAGATCACTCCATATAAAACTCCATTTCTGGTCATGTGAAAGAAAGCGTTGTCCTAGTTGCTGTTTTCAATTTTCTTCCCCAGATATAATATCTGCTTGTTAAGTTTGTTGTGCAATGTATTTTGAGTTTTTATGTTATTGGTGAGAACAACTGCTTTTTCTCTTTTTTGGCAATCGTAATCAAAATGATAAATACTATTACAAATGTGGCACTAAAGGAAGTTTCTATTACTGTCTTTGTGATTCGTGGATCTGATTATTTTTCTCCATATATCCAATTGTTTTGCAACTTTCCTCCTTTATTTATAAAAAAAGTAGCAGCACTTTTATAACAATAGTTTGAAATGAGAATTATGTAAAAGTTGGGAATATAATATCAGATGAAATGTCGACAAGTGACGGTGTGATAAAAAGGCTTCGCAAAAAAAAATAATGCAAACATTTGAAGTTACTATAGTTTAGATAATTTGATAGTTAGTCAGCTATTCCTCCTTCAACTTTTAAATATATGTTCTGAATTTAGGCTGGTTCAAATCAAATCCAAAATTATCCAATCAATAGTTTCGGAAAAAGCCTAAAAGAACGACCCTATTTTATTTCAAATATTAAAATAGACAAAGAGCTACTTTAACCAGTTGGTGTGAAAAGCAAAAGAGTTGCACTTAACCAAAAGTGAGTCTTTTTGCTGGGCCTCTCTTTTTTGCGCTTTTTGATTCTATTTCGAAAACAGAATATAATATAAAATTGTAAATTAACCGTTATCGACCACAGTCGACATTACAAAAATAAAATCGTCTTCATTTATTAATGCTCTTTAATACAAATCTTCTGCTTTACATTAGATATCGTCTGATTGTTTTGGTCGTTAATGGGTTAAGCAAATTCCATAAAACTAGACAAATGAAAATGTTTGAGTCAATAATACTCATATAACATAAAAGCCAGCTCCCAACGTGAATTATTTTCTTGATCAGGTTTTTTCCTCAAGTTGCTTAACCTATTTTTTTAATATTTAATAATTTTTTATAATAAATCATAGAATTTTCTTTTTACTCAAAATTAGTCTGAATTCTTGGGAAAGTGAGAAATAAGGGTGATGTTTACAATTCCAAAAATTTAGAAAGTGATCCATATGAAGCTTCATGGTTGTTAAGCAAGTTGCTTAATTTTTTACCTGATTTAAGGCCTTAACCCTTAGCAAAAAAAAAGAAAGTTGTTTGGAATTATAGCTGAATCAATAAAGAAAGTTTTTGTTGAAAAAGAAAGTTGCTTTAAAAAAAAGTCAATACAACCCTAATTGGAAATGAACGCTCATCTGCAACTTCAATCAATCAATCAATTTATTTTATTATCAAAAACCGAAGCTTTTGTAGTGTATGGCACTTTACATCAAAAATAATGTTATAACATATATATAAAGTAATAGAAGTATGAAATTCAGTAAATTCATTTAAAAGGGAGGAGTAAAAAGGGATTAAGTTGAGTAGGGAGAGTTGATATGTGCAGGTAGTGGGTGAAGAGGTTGCGTTTGAATTCGAGGATGTTTGTGGTGTTTCTGAGTGATCTAGGCAGTGCATTGAAGAGGGAGGATGATGTGGAGTAAAATGTTTTGTCGAGGAGTTGATATGGATAGGGTATGTGATGTTCATCAAAATGAAAGAATTTAGCAAGATTGAAAATTACGAAGAAATTAACCGAAATTACCAAGAAAATTATTATTAAAGAATAAAAAAACTTTAAGAAAACCACCGATCTAGTGTTTACTATAGTAGTAAACCAATTTGATTGAATTTATCATATCAAAATGAAATTTGTTTTCAAACACATGAGCTTTACATTTGTTATTTGATAAGGATGTATTATAAAGTAAAAACCTTATTTTTTTACAAGGTTTTGTTTGGAAAGTGGCAAAAAAATAGGGAAAAATATAAAGGTTTTTTAAAGTAGTGACAGGAATTTCAGAGTTTGGCCAAATTATGTTACCAGCCCTCCTGTCTTTATCTTCAACTTAAGACGTCCTCACAAGATATTGTTTTAAAGCCGTAGTAAGACTGAAGTGTAGATTAGTATTTGATGAAGATAAAATTCTTTATGATGTATAAGATAAACTTTATCCATATTAAGAAAGTCAAAACAATCATTCCAATTTTATGTTGCTTACCTCATATTTGATATTGAAAGTTTTTTCCTTGAAATGTAACAAAAATAGGTGAAATGTTCATGCTTTTTTTTGGGAAGTCTGATTTCGGAAAAGATATTTTTTATCTATAATTATAGTGTATATTAACAAATTGTTATCCATGTTTGAGGCATCGCGTTATACGCGATATTCGTAAACTAAGGTACCCTAGTTTTCTCATTTGACTAAAGAAATATGCAAAAAAATAACAAGAAAACAAGCAAATATTACTAGCGTAATTTTTTGATGTGATTTCTAAATTTTTTAATGCTCTTACATTCCACCATTTCCTACATTGTGCCTAACTAAACTATTTAACTGAACGTTGCAAAACCTTAAAAATTATACCCACATTAGGGCTCTCTTCTGGACCAACCTAGTGGTTTACAGTTCTACCCAACTTTGGCACTCCTTTGATCTGTTTTTCATTATTTATTATTAAAGACTCGATGTTTTTCATTTCTCGCTAATGCTCTGATTAGAACTGTGCTCAGAACATTTTTTTCCTTCAACATGATTCCTCTTTACTTCGATTTTTGTACCTAACTTGTGATACCTCGTGTTTTAATACTATTCGATTTCAACATACCTATAGTAACCCATTATATCCCATTATGATTTTTAATTGACGAATACAATTTCTTTATTTTGAGGTAATTTTATATCCGCTTTTCCTGAGATCTAATAGGTTAAAAGAATACGATTAAAAATTGAGAAAAACTTATTGGCAGCTAAATGAAAAACTCGTGGCAACTTTCGTAAATGTTTGTCACCTGCCTTAGAGAAGTGAAGAAACACTAGAGCTTTCTTTGCATTGACCCAATGCTTAGCATCTTTCTTTGTTGTACTCTTTATACACAATGTGAGAGCAATTCTGTTATCATACTTTTTATTTTGTCTATAGTGTTTTACACGAATCGCCAATCACACTGCCTGATAACATTGACTAATTACGCCCATGATGAAAATTTTGCTGTGCATGAAACATATGGCTCGATCAGGTATATCCAGAACACGAGATATCTCATTGAAAATTTCACGCGTTACAAATACGATGTCAATGTTGAACCAGGGCGTCAAGCTTCCTTCTCCTTCTCCTTTAAACCTAATCAGCAGTTGCTGGGTAGATCCTTTGTCTTTCTAATCGTCCTCTTTTACTCCAACCAAGTATGAATATTTTATCGATTTTGTATATTTATTTCTCATTAATTTCCAATATGATAAAAGAGGATGTTAGATCGTATCTTGGTTCATACTGTGATTCTCAACATTTTTCGAATTAAGTAATTTTATACCATAGATAAAAATGGTATTTAAATATGCGATGAAGCAATGTATTTAGATTCTTGTAGCTCTATCTGCACTTTATTGACATTTTCACGTTATTAATATTTTTGTATTGATATATATTTTGAATTTTTTTGAAAGTATAGTTAGCAACGATATTTATTTTTATTCTGCAACTGTTTTGTTCCACGAAGTCTTAACCAGCGCCCTCACATACAGAGAGATATGGCTGGGGATAGTAAAAATGTCATAATGAGGAAAAACTTAAAATTTGTTTTTTATCCTGATGAAAATCAATTTTGATGGCGGTGTCATTAATTTGTCAAAAGTAAAACACAAAATTGTGATATAATTCATAATCTGAAACCTGTCGTTCATCTTGTAAAGTTATTCTCTAATGGAAAAAAATATTACACCCATGCCCTTAACATAGCAGTTAAATTATTTAAGAACTGTGGGAGAGGCATCATTAAGACTTTTGGCATGAAGCACCACATATTCATGTGAGGGTCCTGTTATTAACTTATAATTAAATGCTATTATTTTGTTAACCTTGATATTATAAACAAGATATTTTACTCAATGAAAATTTTTAAACACATGTTGAGATTTTTTTCTATCTTCAAATTTCATAACCCATGTAATTAAGGTATTTTAAGTATAATGTTATTGAAAACTTTTCTTTAAGCCCCAGACAATCCATTACTTTTCTTTTCTTCATTTAGCTAGAGCCGGGTTTCTTAAACTACGGGAATTACCCCCAAAGGGGTAATTAGCTAATTTCGGAGGGGTAATTTTAGTCGCGAGGAAAACTTCTTGATTTCCTAAAAAAACTTGCGTTATGAACCTCAAAACTGATGAACATTACAAACTTTTGTGGCAGAATGTTACCCATTTTTCCGAAGATTTCTAAATTTGCCTTGAAAATATTAATTCTATTTTCTTCAACATATCTTTGTAAAACTGCTTTTCGAGTCTATTGATCATAAAATCCAAGGCTAGGAATAAACTCGAGGCTGAAGCAGATATTAGATCTGCTCTGAGCTAAACAGAGCCCAGAATTGATCTGCTCACGTCTAAAAAACAGAGTCATAATTAGAGGCGTACCGAATATTCGGTAACTTCGGTATTCGGCCTTTTTGTGGACTATTCGGAACCGAATAGTTTTATATTATAAGTGTATTTCACCACCACCATGTGGCTCACCAGGCTACTTTAAAAAGTAAATATGGTGATTACTAAGCTATTGCTTAATACCTAGTCAGAAGACTCATTAGTCAGTACTGTATATTGATAAATAGGAATGTTATAGTGCAGAAACATAATCTTTTCCCCATTTTCCGGAGTCAGTCTGTTTCGCTTAGCTTCATATATGTTTCCATCAGAACTAAAAAGCCTTTCACTTTCTACCGATGAGGAGGGAGCTGAAAGATATTTGAGAGCAAGCTTCTGCAAATTCTTCAAACGTCCTTTATTCTCTCTCCACCATTCTAAAGGATCCTTGGATCTTTCCAGAAGAGGTAAAGACTCATATATCTCAGCTTCTTTGGCAACAGCGCATCTTTTGGAAATTGTGTTAGGACTGATAGTGTTTGATGTAGAAGCTGTAGTGCCACCATTTCTTTAAATTGACGCGATTTTTCTAATTCTAGGAAACAGTCATTTAAACTGAAATATTTGGAAAATCCAGGAAATATCTTGCTTGTCTTTGAATGTGAATCTGTGTCAGAAAAAGATGGCTCAGGACTAGCACTAGAACTAGATTGTTCCTCTACGCTCTCAATGATCCACGCTTTCATTTCATCAATATTGTTTTTCTGAAATTTTATTTTAAATCTTGGATCTAAAAATGTAGTTATGGACAACATCTTGTTAGTAAGATAACTTTCAAACCTTTTCTTCGATGATTTAAGTAATTCATCAATCATTGTTAAAATACCACTGAAGTTGCTCAAATCATTTTTGTCTATGGTAACAGCCTTTTGTAAAAATAGTTGAAGTGCTAATATTGAAGGTATGATCAATGAGGCTGTGGCATTTCTTAAACTGTGTTCGACTGTTAGCTCTTCAAATAGCTTAAGTATAATTACTAGCTTCTCTATAAATGTCCATTGATGCTGACTTATATCAGTGATAGTATGGTCTGCACTGTATGCAGCAATAACCTTTTGTTCTAGCATCCTTTCCAACATATAGTAGGTACTATTCCATCTAGTCTTGACATCTTGTTTTAGCTTATGGCCTATTATTCCCAGCTGTGTTTGTAGTAATTCAAATTTGGTCATTGCTGATGGTGAATGATTGAAATGTGTAGCTATGTTTCGGCATACAGTCAAGATATCTTGCACAGACCTCTGAGATAATATTGCATCAGAAATGACAAGCTGCAATGTATGAATAAAACATGATAAAGAAGATAACCCGCTTTCTTTTTAGTCCTGCAACCATATTAACAGCATTGTCCCTCAAAACTATATGGATTTTATTGAGAGGAATGTTGAAATATTCCAGACTACTCACTAATTCTTCACTAATGTTTAAGCTAGAATGAGTTCTTGGAAAATGTTTAACCCTTAAGACTGCCTTTTGACATTCAAAGTTGTCAGAGATCCACTGTGCTGTTAAGCTTATGAATGGAATGTTGGCTGTAGTGGCAGTCCATATATCTGTTGTTAAAGAAATAAACTTTGCTGCTAGTATCGCAGCTTCAACTTTCTTAAATAGCTGATCATATATATTTGGGACAATCTTATCAGAAATATATCTCCTACATGGAATACTATATTTAGGGCAAATTTTTTTCATAAGGCGTTTGAAACCTTCATTTTCAACAACTGAAAATGGCTGTGTGTCTACAGCAATCATCTCTCCAATTAATTTATGAAGTTCAACAGCTCTAGTTCCATATTTTCTTTCTCTCCAGAATCTCAAATAATGTTATCTGTTGCTTACAAACTTTTGGAGACTCAGTTGCACAAGTATTGCTGGGTGATGCTGCTCTTTTTCTTTCTGTAGATTTCTTTGATTGATTCACTAGGTATTCTTCAGGGTGTTTGTTTTTTAGGTGGTTTAACATTGCTGTAGTAGTCTGATTTTTTGCAATCCTCCCTCCTCTTGAAACATTGTCATTGCATAAATTACACAAACAGTATCTTGGATCATTTTCACAAGGCTTAAAATATTTCCATACGACACTGTGACTTTGAGACATTTGAAAATTCAAACTATAATTGTATTGCTAATTATGACTATTATGTAATGAAAGTATCGTTATAATTGCTAGGTAAGAGTTTTTAAAAAGATAAAAATAAAATATACAATTAATATAAACATAAAAATCACTAAAACAACATAAAACATAAAAACATATACACATAAAAGAATATTATGTGTATTCGGCCATTACCGAATAGTATGCAACCGAATATTCGGTATTCGGCAAAAATGCTGTTCGGTGCATCTCTAGTCATAATTCTCATTAATTTAATTTAGTAAAAAAATTTTCTCTTTCAAATGTATTTTTCTGTTTTTTTTTTTGAAATTTTTACATATAAATCTCTAACCATATTATATTCATCATCGGCCATGTGGATAGTAAAGGGGTAAAAAATAAGGTATTTAAAGTGATAAACATTCAAGAGTGGGTAATGAAATTTTTGAAGCAAGCTAAAAGGGGTAATCGTCAAAAAAGTGTAAGAACCACGAGTTCAACAGATTGGTTTTTTATCAAGAAATCTACTTATAGTGTAAAACTTTTAAGCGAAATAAGAATCCATATGACAAAATTTGTTATGCGTTATCGGAAGATTTTATGATTATAAAACTACTTATTTCTGATTTTTATATAATTTGTGTAACTTGCTTGCTTGATAAACATTCGTGGAATATTTTTGCAAGAAAATTTATAATGTGTTTACTCTACATGATTTCTTCTTCTTCTAAATAAAATGAAAGATTGATTCATCTATAATTCCAAATATGAGGAGACGTTATATTTTGTCATAAATTTTCAAATAAAAGTTTAATCTTGATTTATCGATCTTTTAGTTATTTCCTCACTCAAATTATTTTATTATTATATTTGGCCCTATAATACAGAGCAGTACTTTGAAGTGACGTTTGAAATAATAGAATATTAGTTCACTTGAAGATTTTAAAAAGCCACGGTGTGGTGTATGCATTAGTAAATCTTTGTATCCCACCATTATAATTATATTTTTTATTGGCATCTATGATGTTTATTTTCAGTTGTAATTGTGAGCCACGTTTTAACCATTTTATCTCCAAATTCCATTATTATTATTATTATACAGTTAATATATTTTTATTATGCCTAATCATGTCGGATACTTTTCAACTGTTAGATTTATAGAAGTTTTCCATGTTTTTTATGAGGATTTCAAGCAGAGAAGTTGATAGATGAAACTGTTTAACCTTGGTATACAACACTTTCAAATTATGATAAAAAAAAATTGGAATTATTCACACGTTCAACCCAATTTGTAAAACTTAAATAGTATATAGTTTTTACCTAAATTGTATCTTTCGGGCAGTTGACCTTGAACCCGTTTAAAGCGCGCACCTGCACTTTTGTTATCAAAGAATTTAATTGAGCAAAACCCATTTTTTACTTACCGAGTTAAGCTAACCAAGCTATATATATCAATACTTATCTCATGGAAAATTTGTTTAAGATGTATATAATTAATAACAGTATAAAAGTGGAAAGAAACTCTGTAAGGGATTTTATTTCTTTTGTGAAAAACGTTCCTTTAAAAAGCATCTTTGTTGTTCACTTTTTATTCTTATTTTCAAAGGATGGGAAAAACTTTGCCGATGCTGTTTTCAACGAAACTGTTTTGGTTGAAGAAGAAGATACTGGCATGAATAGTCAAACGTAAGGTCAACGTAGCTATCTTACTAAAGTTAAATGATTCACGTGACAAGTTCTGCCTGGTAGTGCTTTAGTGCAGGATATATGCATAAAATAGGGTTGCTGTTTCTTAAAACAAAAAGTGAACACAAATATATAGCTTGAGCAAGACCATGATTTTTTGCAATGTATAAATAGACTAGGAAGTTTCGAGTAAAACTCAAGAAATTTTGCATGTGGTTCAAAATTATGTAATTAAACAAAATAAATTTATGTAAACGTTTTAGATTTAACATATTATGGAGACTAAATTTATTCCAATTCAATTTGGTGTGAAAATGCTATAATGATATATGATAAAGCAAAATTAATTGAAAGATTGATTCAGCATCTTTTCCCTAATAGGGAGTTTTTTTAACAATTTGTAGTCTGCAGATGGTCTAATGGTTAGAGCGTAGGTTATATGATTGGGTTGGTCTGGATTCGATTACTGATTGTGACTATCCTTACGATCTGTCCAGCTATGAAAGATTATTTTTCCTCGGATGCGATACCAACAACTAAAAAAAGTACCTGATAACTAGTTTTAAAGTGTCTTGCAAAAATTATTTATTTTCGAAAAAAATGCATTCCAAGTTTTCAAATCATCAAATTTGAAGCAAGTATTTTTAAAAAAATTAAAAAAAAAAGTTTTATTTGATAAACTTTTCAATCTTTTATATACAATATTAACTTTTAAATTTTGAAATGTTACTTTCCTTTAAAAAATTATCCTGTCCAAAGAAAGGAGAGTTTCTAGCCCTAAAAGTATTTAAAGTAAGATTTCAATTAATATTAATGGAAAAATGAAAAGCTAGGCTATCAAACTTATGATGTATCTTTGAAGATGAATTAAAGCCTTCCTTTTAAAACCTATCTTAATTTAATTTTTCCGACCTTATATCCTAAGAATTAACCTTGCCTCATTTCTTTTTCCTATGAAATTTGAATAAATTTATACATCTTAGAAATAACCGATTAATTTGCATATGTAGAAGTGATATCTCATTTCACTACAGTTACAAATAAGTATGCATACACGCTATGCGTATCTTATTTTCTTTGGAATATACTAAGCAGTTTGATGGGTCTTGCTGCAATGAGTATGATGTAGTGATATTGACTCCACCTTAAAATCTGTGAACTTTACTCATGGCCGAATACACTATTTTCACCAAATATCTATACTTTTATTGTTATTTAAATGAAAAGCTTAATGATTGGACTTTGCTATCGATTTCCACTTATATCATCCAATTTCTTCTTAATTTTTTTTATGTCGAAACAGTGCTTTTTTATTATCCTCTAAACTTTTGGTCCGGACTCCTAAAAATAACTTCGTTATAGTTATCGTTACTTTGAACAGAAAAGTGTTTTGTTATCGTTAATTGGGAAAAAAATTTGGTCGTTTTCGTTAATTTTTTCAAAAATAAATGTGCCTATTTTTAGAAAATAAAAAACATTAAATTTGAAATAGGTTATTGCGTTAAAACTTTTTTAATTTTGAAAGATCACATCTAATTTCTTGAAATTGTTCAAATGAAAGATTATATTAATTTAACAAAAACTACTTTAATTAATTTGAAAATTAAACATAAATTTAACAGAATGAAAAGATATAAATAAAAACAAATGTGTGCAAATTTTTAAATACTTAAAGAGTTTTTTGTTAATAATTTTTTTAAATGATTTGAAGGGTCCAAAAATTTAGAAGTATGCCATTTTTTATTAAATTTTTAAGAAAATTTTTGATGGGTAGTGTAATTTATGATATAGAAGAAATTTTTCAGTGCAATAATAGCATTTCCAGATTTTCCAATGTGGAGTTGAATGACCGGAGAAGTTCCTTATCTAGGTTTTTTCCGATAAAGATCCAAGCTTTTTATTCTGTCAACATTGAAAAGGTGAATAATTGTGTCGAATTATGCGTTGGAAAACAAGAAAAAGCTTATAATTATTTGCAAAAGTATAGTAGTCCTGAATAAATATATATCTCGCGTTGATTTTTTACTCCTTTTTAACAGTGGGTGGGAAAATATATAAAAAGAAAAAATATCGAAATCAACACAATCGCTAACGCAAAAATCCCTTATCGTTCATTTGAAAAAAGTTTACTTCGTTATTGCTATTAACGAAAAATCAATAAATATTTTTCTGTTCCCCACTTTATATCCACTAAATCAGAAAATAGTTTTCAATTAAGTAGTAATTCAACCATGGCCAAATATGCCCTATAAACTTGATCGAAATTAACTAAAAATATTCAAAAGGTATCAAAACATTCAAATGTGATCTTTTTCGAAAGAAATCTTATGATAATTTACCTTTTTTATTTTATTGAATAATAGTGCCTATTTCTATTCCTTTTAAATTCTTTTATAATTCAATCTGGTATGTGATAAAAATAGCTTTTCTTTTATATTTATTCTTTTTGTATAGGATAAAGTAATTAAAATTTAACACAAATCAATTTCTATGTAATTTTCAATTTTTTTGAATCCCAATTAACCAGTTATCTATTTCTTTTTTCAAATAATATGAAGCCATTAATCTTTCTCTTTTGTTTCAGCTTTTTTGTTTATGTCTCATTTGGCTTAATGGCACTGATTTTATGCTTTCTCTTCTCTCAATACTTCATGGTAATATTTTTTCTTCTTCAATCCCCAAAGATGTTATACCTTATCATATCCTATAATAATTTTGATATAATCATTTTGATCTAACGGTGGCATCTTTTATTATGTCTTCTTTAGTTTGTTGCCTCAGCCTAGGTCGAAGAGTAAGCTGAGCCCCCCTTCTCTTTCTCTAAAAGCTTTCTATGCCCCTTTTCCTAAAGAAAATGTGTAAATTTCTAGTTTTAAAGTATAGCGTTAAAAGTTGTGTTTTATGGGAATTACTGTATAATAAAATTATTTAGATATTTTCTAAATATATCTTAGATTCATTTTTTTCCTCGTAATTTTTGAATGTAGCCATTTAAAATACCTCATTAATCCGAATACTTCGTTGTCCGTATAAAAGTAAAAAATTTTCTTAAAGTTTTTTCTTCTCTTTTCTCCACCTTTGAATGCACGAAGCATAAAAAGATAAACATTTTTTCGATAAAAAAAAGTTTTTGACTTTTCAGTAAAATATTTGAGTTATAAGGGTAACATATCAATAATATTATGGTATTACATCAACACTGTAAATTTGAAGGCAAAAACATTGTTTTTTCACAACCTGGATAATTTCATTATCCGAATAGTTTTTCAAATGTTCTGTTGGATTAACCAGGGTTGAGTGTATTCCCATTCATTTAATCAACTCGTCCTCATTAAAAATCTTGCTAACGTGATAAATTCGTATTCCAACATCAGGAATAATGATTTGTGTGTGTCTAAATACTATTTTAATTATATATAGTTATTTAAATTAAATATATATTAATTCTAGAGAATGGTTTAGTTTTTTTTAATGATTAACCTTTTTCTAACGTTTTTGCCAGCAGGGCTGGGATTCGGACCATGAGCCATGGAGAGGGATATTATTTTAAGTGCCGAAGCTGGACCCGTAGCTTAATTTATGATTTTTGGTGGAATTGGAGCCGCTAAATAATTTGATAACTCCGGCTCCTGACCATTTTAAAAACTCCTGAATTTTTAAGCATTAATATTGATATCGAATTTTTTAATAATAACAATTTTCAATCTTAATTCAAGACATGATATTTTTATTGAATTTATCCGACCTTCTTGTTTCTGAAAACAAATTCTTTTCCAACTACTTTATATTTTTTGATACGCTTTTTTTGAATATTTTGAATTTTAAAATTCAATAGAAAACTTTCTATTAAACCAAAATACAGATTTGGCATAACAGCGCTTAGATTGATCTTTTATGATAATTGACAATTTATTGAATCGGAGCTGGAACTGGAGCCAGCCTCTTTGAAACAATAGCTCCGGGGCTGAACATGGAGTTACAACTTGGATTTACTGTAGCTTACTTTTTTTTAGTTCAGTTCCTCACTTCTGTTTCCCAGAATAATTTTTTATTTCTCGATAATCAACTTAATTTAAAAGCTTTAAAATTTTACTCAATATTGGGATGCATTAAATCTAAAAAATGAGATATTCATTATTCAAAACATTTTATATTACATTTTTAACATTAAAAATGGAATATTTGAAAGGTGGACTTAATGTAAATAAGAAAAAATTAATGAGCACAAAGATAAAACTTAAGGAAAATTTGGGAAAGTAAATGAAGAATAAATTATAATTAGTTTTTACAAATAAGCTTTAAACTCATTTTACATTTTTTGTAGATCTAACCTTTTTAAGATTCCAAAATAACTGAGAATTGACTATTTTGAAGTTAATTTGAGAAGGTTAGTTTTTTATGGAAGATCTTGTTTCCATTATTCATTTCAGAAGGATAATCTTCAGGAGCATTCTATTTAGAAATTATGTACGAGTTCACACAAGCCATATCAAGGTAGTTTGAGAACACTACAACAGTCTATCTTCTGCATAGTTTATAAGACCAGAACAGTTTCATAATTATATTACAACGTCTACATCACTTTTATTTTTGTTATACTCTGACAAAGAATCAGATTTGTTATTTGAAACGATTACTTGCTTTCTGTGCTGTGAAGACAACATATACACAGCCTTGATATTACGCTTGCCATGTTTCTTGGATATATACGCTGAGAGGGAGATTTTGCAATATAGAGTGCGGGATTCGAATTTATTCAACTTCAAAGTTTTCAGGTATGAGGGATATAAAACCTTAAATATTTAATTTCTTTTAAACATTACAGTCTCACAAATTGTGTAATCTCTAGCTAAAGCCCGTTTAGCAATTTGTAAATAAGTGAAAATCTGTCCATGAAGATCCTATCACTTATGAGCTTTTTCAAAATTGATTAAGTTCTAACAGATAATCCATTTGACGTTTTAAAAAAAAATCGGAATCGTTGAGATGGTAAACCTTAAGACCATAATGCCCTAGTTTTAACTAAACAAGCAGCGGGACATTTAGAAAAGTTATTGGACACGGTCGGGCCGCACCTATTTAAAAAAATAACAATAATTTTTTATAAAATATTTATGAGAAACTTTTTTATCCTGATTACTGATTATCACAATTTTTATGAAAATTAAACATAAAATGAGTAGTTAATTGAAAGAGTTATTTTTATTTATAAAAGCTGTCCCTCACTTTTACAAATAATTCAAATTCAAATTTTTCAAATGAAAACATTGGGATTAATGTGTCAATACGCTATTTTATATTAAGTGAATTAATACTTGTAATCTATTTACAGTTCACTTGTATCATTGAGAGCTTCTTTGACATTTTTTGTCTTTTGCCAGAACGTCAATTTGTGGTTTGATTTTATTTGATGCAGCTATCCGTAGAGAAGATTTTAAGTTTTCATCGGTCAGTCTTGTGCGCAAATAATTTTTGTTAAGCTTCATCAGTGAAAAAATATCTACACCTTTCGTGGTGTTCTTGAGGCATATTATATCAAGTAACTCTTCATGTAACTTAAGATAACAATCGACACCTCTGATGAAAACTGCACAAAAAGAGGTATCACATATACCAGTGCTCTCATCTAAAGCAATTGAAAAACTATCAAACGTTTCAACCAAAGATTTTAACTGCACCTTCAAGTTTGATGACATTTTTGTTATTCTCCTGACAACCGTGTTGCGTGAAAGACTTATTTCAGATAATAACTTTGTTTTGTCTGGACACAAAATTTCTGATATCTTTATAAAGCATGATTTAACAAACTCTCCTTCTGTGAAAGGCTTGGAATTCCGGGCGATTATCACTAACAACATAACTGGCCTTCACTAAATCTTCAGAAGTTTTTGTTGAATTTATGATCATTTTCTGTTGTTTTGAGTGCAATGTTTTCAGTTGATTCAGCTTTTCGCTTCTTGATTTATCTTTAAAAGAATCAAAGCTGCTATGCAAAGAATTATAGTGTCTTTTAATGTTGTATTCTTTGGGAACAGCTATTGTCTGTCCACAAATAAGACAAAGAATTTTCACACTGTTTTTATCTTTAGTCTTTATTACAAAATAATTCAACTCCCACTGTATCTGAAAACCTCTATTTTCTTCTTCTATTTTTCTTTTTTTTGAATTTGACATTAGAATTGATAATAATTGAAAAAATATATCCTGCTTGTAAACAAAGATATAACAAAAAATGAAGACTTTAAAAATCTAAAAAATTGAGTAAATGGAGTTTAAAAACAAAAAGCTAGAAAAAATTTTCATACCATATTTTTCAATAGCAGACATAGTAAACAAGAGCAAATTGAAAATGAAATAAAATAAAATAAAATTAAAAACTTAATTAAAACTTATCAGATTTAAATTAAGTTTTTAATTTAATTTTATTTCTATTTTGCTCTTGTTTACTATGTATGTATGCTATTGAAAAATATGGTCTGAAAAAATTTTCTAGCTTTTAATAAACACGATCATTATTTTAATAAATTAATTTAATATAATTAATGTTAATAAATCTTCATCATTAATCCTAAATTTAAATGTAATATATATATAAGTAAAAAACCTTGAAATAAAAGTTAGAAAAAATTTGTTTAAGCTCCAATGATATTTTAAAAATCATAATCCTATCTATATTTTGATAGAAACTTAAAGTTTTTATAACAAATTTGTTGAAATTTTTATAAACTAATATCTATATAATTTAACATCAACTTTATCTCATTTTCTTAGAGGGCCGCAGAAATTTGCCTTGCGGGCCGCAAATAAAGTATACATTAATTTGTATACAGTTCCCTATCTTATCTTCTAAAATTTCGCGTTGCTTTTATGCATACTTTTTAATAGTTATTAATACTTACCCATAATTCTCTATCTATTTAAATATTTGATCTATTAAGAGCAAAAAAGGTGAACAATTTTTAACATGTCTTTTTAACAAGAGAAAAGACCTCTCTCTCTAGGTCCATGTGATGATGTTATCATATCTCTAAAATTTCACTTGTTGTTCTTCAACGCGAATCAGCAAAAGGTTCCCAACTATACTGCACTTGATCTGTTGAAATCAAATTATCATCTAATTGATTTATCACTCGAAGCAAAACTTGAAAAATAATCATAAATTTCATCCTATTCGGTTGTTTCTTCTCAGAAGGAGCTTGAACTGTGCTCTGATTCCATTGCTGAAAAAGAAACAAGAAAAGAAAAATCAACTAAACTGGAAGGAAATAAAAAAATTTTGTGACATTTTTCATTTGATATATTTTTTTTCTTCTAATACTTGAACGTGTTTACTTTTTATTCGATCAAGTTGTTTCAATCTCAATATATTTATGAATGGTAATTTGCCATATTTCCTTAATTGGTGCTATATATAAAATGTCCGTTATTCGAACTTACATTTCATATTGTTTTGAATAGCAAGGATAAGTTTGGAATATATAAAGTTGGCATCGTTACTTCTGAAAATAACTTGGTTAAGTTATTGTTATCTTCAACGAAAAAGATTTCGTTATCGTTAAATTAGAATTTCTGATGGTTTTAGTTATCGTTACTTTTTGTCCTTTTGACCTTGAAAAGATGAATGCTCAAATCAAATTATAGATCAAAATTTGAAATATTAAAAAAGTAGATAATGATTTGCAGACGTATAGAAATCATAATCTACCATATATTTAATACAAAAATTTTGGATTTTTATAGCAATATAATTACCACTTTGAAGCAAAACTTATGGCTAGTGGCTATAAGAGAAATAAGTTTTGATTTTTCCGTGGAGAAAGACTATTTGAATTTGAGAAATGAATATCTGTATCCAACCTATTTTGAATTTTTTTTGCTTCAGCCACAAGTCTAGAACTTCTAAGTAAATTAGATATATGACATAAAGCCAAACTCATGAAGCTTGACCTAAATACTGCCTCCCTTGGAAGCGAGTTAATTGTACTGAGCAAGCTGCTATGTTTATAGGAAGCGGATTCTTCCAACATAGTGTCCAGGAATGCACACTGACTGAATGAGTCTGCCCTTGAAATTACATTACCTATTATGAGAGGGGTTATAAATTTGCATACATTAGAAATTTTGTCTTGGAAAGTGATGATATCTGAAAAGCCACAGGTTATTATTTGATTGACCAGAGAAAATAAACTTCTGTCTGGATATTTACCATATAAGTTAGCTATCAAACTATAGCACAGTGAAGAATAACAAGCTGAGAAAGAACTCTCTACTGAGAGAAAGGAAGTGTAATGACGTGTAATTTCTTTATCATTGATTTTAAGGATACAAAAATATCAAAAGAATGTCACAGAAGTACTACTGTCTAAATCGACAGATTGTTCCATGCTACTAGAATTGCATATTTGATCAAGAATCAGACGGAATTTATTATAAGTCCAAAAGAATCGACTCAATATTCGACATTGAGGTAAAGAATCTGTTATGTTGGATAATGGAGCTGTCTTATAACCTGTCCACCACGTTGTCTGATGATGTGTGTAAGTACTTGCTAGGTTGAGCATAGATAGTATTCGTTTTTCTTCATCCAGAGAGTTTATAGACGACATTCGTTTTTGAAACCACTCATGCAGGAGAGGTTGGAACATTAGACTTTTTTGATAGAAGTCTTCCGTAATAGTTGTAAATTGCAGCAAACGTATTATTTCTTTAGGATAATCTCTCTTAGGGAGAAATATAGTCCTGTCTAGAAATCGGTATACCTCATGACTGATAGCTGTATTGAGATGTCTATCTCTACGAAATATAGAAAAGGACATAATCACGAAACGCAAACTCTAAATCAAACTAAAATTAATAAAGGAAAGTTAAAGTAATCAAGTGAAAAATTAAGTAAAATTAAGGGAAGGGAAAACTACTGCCTCCCTTCTTTTGTATCTGCACACAATAGGCCAGTTGTGTGCATTTGTAACAATCCTCTCTTGTTTGCGCATTCACATATGAACATGTGATGGGCAAAAAGGTAGAGATAGTGCGGGTGTTTTCATCGAGAAGCGCCCCTTGTATTGAACTATGAGGAAAGGAGGCTGAATCCAAGATCTTGAGTTATCGAAACCCACTATCTAATCAACCTTACTCAGGCTCCAAGCTACTCAATAATTTTAAAAATATGTTTTTGTATTTGTGTGTTATTAAAATAAAAGGATAGGAATAAACCCCTGCTATAATATTCGTAGCACAGCCTAAGAGTCCATTGATTTATAGGCTAAATAGATAACGATAAACTGGTGATCAATGTTTCTTTTTTCTACTAAATTTTTACAAAAATAATTTAGGGTTGCAACGTCGGAAGTGAAGAGTTGGCTTTAAAGTTATTGATTTTTTAAGTATTTGGAGTCGGAATCGAATTTTTGTAAGTACTCTCAGTTTGGGTTGGATACTTTCTTTCTGACTTCGCAAACCTACTTTATGTGAATATTCGCGTTTTACTTTGTTTATGTGGGTCATAATTCCTTGATATTTCTTTTGGACAAGAATTTATATTATTAGTGGATTTGTATTTTTCTTTAGTTTTAAAAATATACCTTATTTATTTTTTCTACTCTATTTAGAAATCTAAGTATTCCTTCAAAACAAATATTGAAAGAGGCACTCAAAATAATGATGACGTAGACTACGAATGGATCCCCAAATCGACTCTTATGCTTTTAAGTAAGACCTCTATGTCTTTTTAAGCAAAACATTACAGGATATTCATGAAAAAAATATATCTTACCTAAAATATCTAATCTTATAAATATATCTGAACTGGGTGCTGTGAAGTACCATTATGCAAACAAGTAAAATAGTGTAAATCTCCACAAGCGAAATTTTATTGACAACATTAAGGTCTCAAAGACCTTTAACAAGCATATTCTGAATTAAAAATAAATATATAATATAATTTTATATTAGAATGAATTAAACATAAAAACATTAAATATCCTTGAGAGCGAGATATTGGCAATAAAATTCTGGTTGTGCAAATTTACATTAGTTTTCGTTATTTCCTTAATTTTAAAAGTTCATTTATAATAAATGGTACAGTGAAAACTTGGTTTACGAATACAGCCGTTCGGTACCCGGAATGATCATAAACCGATAAGGTTTTTATATTTAGTATAGATTGTCATACGTAAATTAAGCCTTATTATATCTCTATACTTATCACGCCATAGAAAATAAAGGATAAATGATAAAAGACCCAATTTTCAAGTTCGTGACCTGAAGAACAGTTCTTGAGCTGAGTCAAAATTTGCCTGCCAAAATTGTTCGTAAGACAAAGTTCCATACAATATATATATATATGTTATCTTCTCACTTGCAATGTATCTTATATGCAAATAATATTTTGATCTCAAACTGATCTAAATAGAAACA
This sequence comes from Nectonema munidae, assembly GCA_030549495.1. Classification (NCBI taxonomy): domain Eukaryota; kingdom Metazoa; phylum Nematomorpha; class Nectonematoida; family Nectonematidae; genus Nectonema; species Nectonema munidae. The sequence goes on along the minus strand of JAUIRK010000871.1, from coordinate 291,022 downwards.
AGAGCTTGTTTTATTAATTTCCAACCTATCACATTCAATACTTTATCTTATACTCGCATTTATGACTAAGTAACGCTCCATAAAAATCTAATTTCTTCATTTCATGAGTAGATTTTCATTTTTTTGTAAGCTTTTTATACATTTAAAAGTTATGGGAATTTTCATTGCAAATAAAAATTTAAGCGAAAAACGCACCTGATGAATAGTTTTACAAATAGAAATATTTTTTAAAGTTAACACATGGTTATTAATTGTTTTGTTTTTACTTCTTTAATTTATTCATATGTAAATTTTTGTCGTGTAAAAATAAAGGTAAACGTACCTTGGGGTGTTTTCATCGAGAAGGCACAATTGTGCCGCTTGTATCGGACTATGAGGAAAGTAGACTTGATGCGGGATCGAACCCAAGACCTTGAATTATTGAAGCCCGGTATCTAACCAATGAAAAATTATTTATGACTAAGTAACGCTCCATAAAAATCTAATTTCTTCATTTCATGAGTAGATTTTCATTTTTTTGTAAGCTTTTTATACATTTAAAAGTTATGGGAATTTTCATTGCAAATAAAAATTTAAGCGAAAAACGCACCTGATGAATAGTTTTACAAATAGAAATATTTTTTAAAGTTAACACATGGTTATTAATTGTTTTGTTTTTACTTCTTTAATTTATTCATATGTAAATTTTTGTCGTGTAAAAATAAAGGTAAACGTACCTTGGGGTGTTTTCATCGAGAAGGCACAATTGTGCCGCTTGTATCGGACTATGAGGAAAGTAGACTTGATGCGGGATCGAACCCAAGACCTTGAATTATTGAAGCCCGGTATCTAACCAACCTTACTCACACCCCCTTTATCAAGTAAAAATAAAGCATCAGATATGATACGTTAGACTTGACGACAAAAAATAGTTTAACCAGTGATCAATTTAAATCTCTAAAAGATATTTTATTTATATTGGAACAAGTGTGAGCAATTTTCTAACCTCCGACATCATCGTTTCTCTTACACTCTACTCACTCTTATTTTTCGTCATATTTTGTATCATTTTCACTCTTTTATGATACCTCAGACAATCGCCTCTTTTCGTCATCTTTGCTTACCATTCCGACCTTATAAATGGAACAGTTTAATAATTGTAATATATATGGTAAGTATAAAGCTTTAAGCTAAATTTAAAGTTCAAAATTTTAAAAAATTGAATAGATTTTTAAATCATTGCGTCTTTCTTTATTATGAATTTAAAATTGTTTAATAGTTTAAGTTTTTGTATGTATTTAGAAAAATATTTTAAAATTCACTCTATCAAGATTGATGTTATGATGATAGATGACATATGTTTTATCAGAAATTTAGAAAAATAATCAGAAACAATGAATTGGAAAAAAACATTTTTGACAAACTATAAATGGCTTATAGGTAGTCTAATGGTATATTAAAGTTGTGGTAGGACACGTAAGCCAGTGCGGATGTGCGTTACACACATGTGCGGATACCTGTACTAACGTTTGAAAACTTTTGCGCTTAAAATCATTTTGTAATCTAAAAAAGAAAACAAAAAAGGAATAATTGCAAGCAAATGTATGCTTTCAAAGTTCTGCGGGTAGACATTTATTTTACGGCTTTTTTTTTATCTTGAACAAGTGAAAAATATTACGACCGATATATTGAGGTGAAAATTTCTTAATATATGCATACATATATTCAAAAAATGTGCCGATGTATGGTTTAGTTGTCGCCAGTTTAACTAGAATTATTTATATTAAAATATCCAACGGCTTAATTTTTTATGAAGGACCGGTTTAGAGAAGTTTTACTGTATCTACTTTTTCCATTGCCAATTATATTATAATTAATGAAAAAATACTACTAAACAATATATATAATTCCTTGTCACTATACAAAATGTCGAAAAAAGAATTTACAACGTACTAATATGTATTGAAAGAAAGATGATGTTAGTATATCAATCTCTTACATTATATATATTCTGATTCAAATACAATTATTTGTATCAATATTCTCCATTTATATTTATTTTAAAAAATGGTCAATTATGATAGTAGTTAGAGTTTTATAGACAGATAATAATTCTTGCTACAGTTTCGCCTTTTTTTAATATATTGTTGCATTACAATTTTTGTTATTTCTTACAAGAAAGATTTATTGATCATCTTAATTTTAAGATAAGAAAAATGGTGGCAATTTCAAGTCAAGAAAAAAAGTAGCTAATGGTGGAGTTCACCATGGTGGAAAGTGAATTTGATCTGTGTTTGCAAGAATTGAATGCCCTTATAATTTTGAAAAATTGTATTATTTTCTAACTTTATTGCAATTTTATGCTAGAATTGATGATTATTATGAGTATTTTGTACTAAATTTGAATAAAACAGATTTTAATCCTGTTCATCTCCTTAATCTTATCTCCTTATCTCGTTATTAGTGTAATATATTACTTCAAAAAAAAGGGAAACAATTTTTATTTGAACTGAGAAAGTGTATATCTATCGCTGGAAAATACTCACAGGGAAAAATATAAAAATTTTGTTATACTTTAGCAGCAGTAGCGATGAGTAAGTGTTGTATGTATGTGTGTGCAGTTGAAGAGGCGGTGTGTGTTGTGTATGCGTTGATTGCAAAGTGGACAGCGTGGATTCGTATGTGTTTTGCGGTCAATTTTATCATCACGAAGTAACTGTGATTTGTTAGCTATACGTTTTAAAAATGTGTGCCTTGTTTTAATGGGCAGTGTTTGTTCTTTATTCGGTTTAAGTTTTTTATCACTTTATTTAGGTTTAAGAGTAGAAAGATAGTTTGTTACAGCTTGTGTGTGAATTATTTTATTGACCATTGTTTGATATTGATTATCTTCTTTATTTTGACAAGTGATATAGAGAATGAGGTTATTATCTTAAAATATCGTATTTTTCATGGGTTTTTGTAGAGTGATAAAAATGATATAGTTGGTGTTTTTGGTTAGCAGCCTTTGCTCTCAAGTTAGATGCGTGTACATCAATGTGTTCTTGATAGGTAGTATAAAAGTTTCTTTGTGAAGATGTATGCTGCAGAGGCCACTCCTCATTGCATGGCCTTCAAAAAATTTAAAAACTAAAATTATGATGATTTAAAATTGCAACTTCGCAAAAAGGTCTCTAATTTATTTTATTTAAAGAAAATACGATAGAAGGCAATCAATTTAAATTGTGCTTTCATCCTTCAATGCAGATCTGTATACTATCTGTGGCTAAGTTAACATTTCACATTTTGTATGAAGAAAATACGATGCAGGGTAAGCAATTTAAATTTTGCATGCCTAGTGTATAAAACCACACATCGCCACTGGTATGTTGGTATCTAAAGTGTTGCTTGTTGCTAAGTGTAGTGCTCTGTTTTGTAGAGTTTGAAATTTCGTTATGTTAGATTGCGATATTTCCGTCCCCATATTGTTGATCCGTATTCTAATATAGGTCGTGTAATAGTTTTATATGTGTTGGTGAGGGTTTGTTTTATGATTCTTTATGCTCGAATAATGTTAATCATTTTATTTGCTTTTTCTTGTGTGTTTGTTGTATGTGAGCTTAGGGTCAAATATTAAAGTTTTGTGTTTTGTTCAACGTTTGCTTGTGTGAATAGAGTTGACGGTGATTTGTCGGTATTAAGTACTAAATTATTTTCTTTGAGCCATTTGTGTATAATGTTTAAGTAAGTTTGCATGTTGTCTTCAGCTATTTTAATGTTGATGTTATTGTAATGTCGTCAGCGTATGTAATTAGCAGGGCGAGTAAAAGTCAATAAAGTCAACTTTTATTTTGGTTTAGCAAAAACTCTTTGAAGAGGATCTTTACTTGTTTAGTCTAAAAAATTTTTAAGTCAATTAAAGTCAATTTTTCGAGTTTAGGTCAATAAAGTCAATTTTTATATTTAACACTTTTTGATTCAATGTGCCTAAAATTCTTATACGCGATACATACAAGATTTCTTTATTATATCAACACTTCCACAATAGTTGGGCTTTTTTCATCTAATAAAAGGTTTTACTGTAAAGTTTGCCTGACTGAGTTTAAACATGAAGAAGTTTTTTGTAAGACAAATTTTTTTTGTTGACAAACGCGGTTACATACGATATATCCGCTGCAGAAGTTATGGAATTTTATTCCCAAACTTTTTTTATCATTGCATGTTTTTCACATCTTTTACACAGGTTTACCTTAAAAGTTAAGTTATCCTGCAAAATTGCAGATTACCGGCTTTAAATCATTCAAAATCAGTAATAGAAAAAGACGTTCTCTTTTCAAACATATCGGCAACACTTCAGTTCCAATTTTAACGAAATTGACAAATTGGTTGCAAGCAGCAAAATATTTTCATTAAAATCTTCCAGCAGTGAAGAAATTAATGATGAAGATGATGGAATTTTTTTGCCAAATTTTAAGAAATTGTTAAAAAAGAAAATCTGTGTCAAAACTTGCTAACAATAATAATTAGAGAATATTCACGATTCATTGATTTAGTAGGATACGGTCAACATAGAAACTTTTTCAGTCGAAGATGCCTTCACTTGTTTCAACATTATTTCATTTAAGACGAATGTGGCGTTAAAAGTTATCTTGAAAATAGATTCAAATAAAATGAAATCAATAAAATCATGAATATGGAAAACTCTCAAATCTCTCGCAGTACTTATCCCAAATTACAAAATTGTCAAGTTTTAACTTTAGAAGTAGAAAGATCTTTTTCTAAACTGGAAAAACTGCTAGAAAATGATCGAATTTTAAATCAGAAAATGTCTTTAATTATATGTTGTTGTATTACAAAGTCATGGATTCTTTGAAATAATTTTCAATACTTTCTCTAAAGTGTTCATAGTTGTTCAATTCAATGAAACTTTAAAAAGTCAATAAAGTCAATTTTTTCTATGAGTAAAAGTCAATTTTTTTGGGTCAATTTTTCCTCGCCCTGGTAATTAGATTACCATCATTTTCGGACTATAAGGCGCACTTTGAGTAACTTTATTTTTTGTGAGAACAAGAATGCGCTTTATAGTCTTGTGTATGAAAAAGAGTAAAACAAGGCAGTTTTAAATCATAAAAAATATTATTCCAAAAGATTTGCAATTTTATTTTTAATTTATAATAATCTTTTATTAACTAGGTTGTTTAAAATATTTTAGATTCTTTAGATTAAATTTTTAATTTTTTTCGTGTTTCCGAATGAGACCTGCAAAAAGACATGTTTGCGAAGCAAGTTTTAAACTTAGAGCTTTTGATTATTCAAAAAAACATGGAAATAGAGCAGCTGCAAGAGAATTTAGTATAAATGAATCTATGGTAAAAATTGGAAAAAACAAGAAATTATTTGCGCCAAGTGAAGAAGACAAAACAAAGCTAGATGTCCCCAGTCAGAAAACGATGTTGAACAGTGAGTCATTGAACAAAGGACAACAGATAGAACGTGGAATGAAAATCAATAACTTTCAAAGAGGTCCTTCTTTGTGCTTTCGTTTTATGAAAATACACAATCTTTCAATACGCTCAAAAATGACCGTTTCGCAGCAAATGCCAAAAGATTACGAAGAAAAACTTAATATTATTCGGAACTACTGTCAAAATTAATTGCTGAAAAAAATACGACTGGAACAAATTACTAATATGGATGAGATTCCACTAACTTTTGATATCCTTATGAATCGTACTGTCGAGAAAAAAGGAACCAGTTTAGTATCTATTCGCACAAATCGTGTTTCACTGTAGTTCTTGGTTGCCAGGCTAATAGTCAAAAACTTCCTCTTATGATTATTTTTAAAAGAAAAACTTTACCAAAAGAAAAGTTTCTATCTGGTTTCATTATCAAAGCTAATTCAAAGGGGTGGATGGACGTGCAGAAGATGAGCCAAAGGTTAAGTGAAGTGTTTGTCAAAAGACGTAATGGGTTTTTCATTCGTTTCCATCAATGCTAATTTGCGACGCTATGCGTGCCCATATCACTGATAGGGTCGAAGCCAAAGTCAAAAATGTTAATCAGATCTTGCAATTATTGCAGGTGGATGAACTAAATAACTACAACCGCTAGATATTCGTGTTAATAGATTGCTCAAAGTAAAATTGCGAGCTCTGGCTAGTTATGCCACTATCAGTCAATGGATTTTGGATGCGTGGTCCAAAGGATCAGCCTTTAGTATTATCCGTGGTTTTACTAAAGCTGGAATCATTGCTGAGTTGCAAAGTACTAGCAATGATAGCGATTGAAATAATGATGAATCAGATCATGATCTTTATCCCACAAGTGGGATGTAAACTTCAACATTAAAAATAAAAATATTTTTTAAACTTTTAGTTTTTTAATAGTTACTATCATTCTCTTCAATCCTTTATAACTTTATAAAATTTTTTTTTATAAAATTCAATATTTTTTTAAAGCAAGTTTTAGAAATTTTTTGATTAATTTACTTATTGATTAAATCTATCTAAAAACACCAAGTAAGTTTCACACATAATTCAGTATATAAAGAAAACTTTTCAATAATATAAGATTACGCAACTTTTAAACCCGGATACTGAAAATGAAGAGTTTGATGGGTTCGAAAGCGAGGAATAAGTCAGTGAATTGAGTATAATTTTAGGTATTTCTTACGACATTTTTTTAATAAAGTTTATTTTGTTTTAATTTTATTAATGCACATTATGTATGAAACGAGACAACCATTGACCCTGCGCCTTATAATCCGATGCGTCCAATAGTCCCAAAAAATTTTTGTCCAATAGCCCAAAGATTATTTGGGTGGTGTTGGTAGGTCTGACGTATAAATGTTAAAAAGTATAGGGTAGAGTGAGCTACCTTGGGATAAGTCTGAATGTGGATGTCTTATGTGTGATTTACTGTTATGGTATTCTGTGTATGAGTGTAGTTCGCTTAAAATTTAGTGATTTGTGGGTTAATAGTTGTGTTGTTTATAACTTTGTTAATAAAGGAGATAATGTTAATTGCGTCAAACGCGCCATTTAGATCTAATTTTGTGGTAATTCTACGATGAGAAGGTTTTTGTGATTAAATCCCTTAGCAATAATGTTGTGTAGTGTCCCTAGTGCAGGCGTAGTAGAATAGCATTTTTTAAAACCATGTTGATGTTTACTATATGGTATGTCGGTTTGTATGTTTCTATGAATAACTTTTTCTAGTAATTTTACGATTGGTGAAAGCAATGATGAAGTTATGTTTTTATCTTTGCCCAGTTTTTAAATTGGTATTATGCGTGAAGATTTCCATATGTGTGGAATTATGTTATTATTAACTGAAATTTAAAAATACGTGTTAAAAAAGTAATAGCAGTTGGACCTAAGTGTTTAAGATGTATGCTTGTTATGTTGTCAGGTCCTTGGGCTTTGTTGTTTTTAGTCGTGTGGAGTGCCTCTTATACGTATTTTTCGTTTATGGTTATGTGTGTTTTTAGCACTTGATTTAATAATTTAGTTGATGTTTTGTGGGGCTTATTTGTTTGTTTTGGTAGCATGTTGCGATTTGTATGTTGTTAGTATTAGTTTTCCCATTGAAACATATGTTTCGATTTATGTCTGTTTATAACTTTTTGCTCTCTAAATTTTTGATGGAATTCCAATATGTTTGTGTGTTAGTTTTGTCCGACCAGTTAGATGAAATATGTTTTTGCCAGAGATTAGGCTTGTTTGTATTTAAGGGAATGGGTGTTAAGGTTTCCCATTTGGTCTTGTTTAAAAATGAGTTGTTTGTTGACTGTGTATTTAATTCCGTAAATCTGATATTTTGTTTGATGTACGTTATTAGATCACCACCACGTGGTGAGTTAGGTCTGTCCTGTCTTATGTGTGTATAATTATGAATCTTTGGTGTTTTCGCGTTTTTGTTTAACTTGGTTTCCTGTATTGTTATGACATAAGGTTAGTGTTGTTCGATGAGTTGCTTTAGTTCTGATATTTTGTTTTTGATACCAATTATGTTTGCTTGCTTGATTGGGTTAATATTGTCTTAATTAATTTAATAAACAAATTTTGATGATTAATTCACGCAAAATATTTTACCTATCAGTAAATTAACTTTCACAGATGACATAATGGAAAACAATTTTTCTCATTATATTAAAATAAACTTATCCATACACAGCAAATCGAACATGCTCAATTTGATTCTGAAAATACCTTTGTCACTCAAGATTTAAATTGCTATTACTGTTTAACGTTGGTTAATTTGTGGTAAGATATATTTTCATAATTTTCGTGCTATTTAGCAAATCGGCGTTTATCTATTCATTATTTTTGTCAATATACACATGTAATAAATTCTACATTTCAATGTGATTTAAATGGTTATATATTTACTTGGTTCAACACTACATTGACTTTTATATATTTAAACACAACCGATAAAATAATATACTTTCTTGATATAATAATAATTTTATCCATCTCATAAATAGGAATGTCACCAAATTTCTAATCACGACCTGAGATCATGTTAGATAAAAGGTCATAAAATTAACATTTTTAATAAGCCTATAGATGGGTTATTTATATTATAATATATTTAATGATAAATAATAAATTTAGCTATAAAATTTTATAAAAATTATTGTAAAATTACATGGTAGGAAATATTACTGGCCGCTAATCTAACTAAACCGAGCACTTTTGGCCGTTCTTGATTTGATTCTTGTTCTTTCTTCTTTTCAGATTTGAAAAAGTCTTGCTGCACTCAAACTTGAGGTGGCTTTCCAAAGGAAAATTTTCCAAGCGATACTATAGAAAGAAATCCAGTAAATTCTGGACGGCAGACTAGACATGCATGTAGAATTTTCTGATGTCCATTTTTGTATATTTCTATCACTTTTAGGGAAAATATTTGAATATATGAATTCTTTGAACCTTGCGCTGAAAGGAAAAGAGATCAGAGTACTCCGTTTTAATAAAAAATGACAATTTTTTAAATGAAGCTGGGATAATTGCATTCTTTGACAAGAAATATTTTGCCCGATTTTCGAATATATTTGTTGATAAAAATAATATTTTCATTAATAAAAGTCCTGGAGGCCATAAAACACCGTAAGCATGTCAAAAAAAATTCTCTTTATTTTCTTAATCTACAAAAATTTGAAAAATACTATAAATTTATCAAAACCCTGTTTATAATCTCTATTAGTTATCTGTTCACAGAAGACTTCTTAATTTAAGAACAGTTTATTGATTAGGTTAATGATTAAGGAGGTGCAAAACATGTTTTTCAGAAATATCTCAGCAATTTTTCGATTGAAATGGGAGAGTCCTATGCTTGGAAAGATTGCTCTGAAAGCTGATTCGATTTATCACTTCATATGAGTGTGAGCAAGCGTTTTCCATGCTATTTGCCATTTAAACCAAATAACCGATTGGAAGTGAGTATTGATATAAAAGTTGCATTGGCCAAAACAGCCAAATTTAGATTGTTCAGACAATTTTTGAATAAACAATGGTGTCGATTTTTTAGTACAGTGTTTTATATGTTGATTTATTTTTTTTAATGAGACCCTGAGCTATTTGAAAATTATAGTTAGACCGCTACCCTGAAATTTTTTAGAAAGTTTGTAAACAACTCTTCAAGTTCAACAAGGGAACAAAATCATTCATATATGATAGATAACTACTCATCCGATGTAATTAAGTCTTTATCTCTCCTTATTTCCATTTACGAATTATTAAAATGAATGGTCTCAGTCTATCTGTATAGTCTATCTCTAGATATGCTATACTCTAACCAAGTGGTTTACCATGACTAAAAATGATCTCTTTTGTAGATCTTTAGGGAGCTGAATTTTTGGTTGAACCGATTTTATATTTGATGTTCGAAGGTTAAACATGTTTTTGTCTTCTAAAGACCATATGGAAAGGGTTGTATTAGAGCAGCGTTTTTCAAACTGTGGGTCCCGACCCTTCAGTGGGTCGCGTGAAAAATAAAATGGGTCGTGACAAAAAAGAAAGAACATATAAATAGTCGATGTTGAATAAATGAACGTAGTGATCAAAGTTTGTCTTATTACATCTAAGTATTATGGGCCTCGATGCAAACTGTGGTTCTTGCTATAGGCCGCAGTAAGTTTGAAAAACGCTGTATTAAAGGACTCATTGGTAATACAGTCAGACCTCATTTATTCGACAACCCGATGCAGATTAGGAGTTAAAAGATATTGCTCATCTCACTAATTGTCAACAGGCCTGGTTCATATCAAATGAATTGGTTAGGTGGATTCTCTGTACTGAAATGCATTGTTGCGTAAAATTAAATTTTAAAATTTTTAGCAACGAAATCTTACCAAGCTTGATTAGTAACAGAAAACAAAGAATCATTTATATAATCTTCCTATTCTATCTACACATATATTCAGTTAGTAAAGTGAAAAGATTGAAAAATTATTTAGGATATGGGTCTATGCTAATAATAAATTACAGGTACGTAGCCGTGAATTTAAATTTGGCCATTTTAAAATTTTTGGAAGAAATATTAGAGAAACTATAAATTTATGTAAATTAGCTATTTCAATCCCTAGGTTATACGCTAAAAATTACATGAAAATGATATTATTTGTATTAAATTTTATTAAAAAAATTATAAGCAAAGTGAAAAACATTGCCAACTATTCTAAGAAATCTTGATAAAAATAATTACAACATTAAATAAAATGAAAAAGATGCTATATATTTGATTTCTAGAATAAAAGACTTCGTTGTTTAAATTAGCCCCGTTGCCCACTTCAAGCACGGTTAGGGGAGGGGGGGGGGGACTGATTTTAATGGGGCCTGGAATATAAGAAAGTGTATACATTTATATATTTCGGAGTTTCAGGTGAGCAAAATAAATCCCAGGGGGCCTAGCTCTCTTGCCTCCACCGTTATCGCCGGGCTTGGTTACAGTAATTAATAAGGCTAAACATTTTAAGCTTTAAATTATAGAGTTCTTATATAGTTACGTGCTATAAAAATATTTGCCTAGCTCAAAAATGTATGGGGCCTTATTCAAATGACTGGTTACATTGCTAACTCTGATCAAATATAGCTCAAATTTGCATCATTATAACAGATAAGTGGACGTTAATGAAAAAAAATAGATTTTAAATATCCATTCTAATCTAAGACGTAACCTTAAAACAAGAAAAGTAATATCGAAAATTTACTCAGAAAACAAACAAGTCAAATAAATACTATAAAAAAAGATAAACAATACAGAAAATTGAAAATTATTTGGGAGGGGGGCGAAATCACATTAGGAGAGGGGGGCCTCGCCCCTGGTTTGAAACTATAATAAGAAAATTTCAACTTGATTTTGTAAATTCTTCATCCATTTTCAAATTATAATGTTAAAAATTCAATTAGTAAATATCTTGACATTGTTAAGAAAATAGGTTTTATTGAAAATGTTCTTTCTTAATCACAAATTAGTGGCAAAAGACATTTTTCCGGTTTAAGAATAATAGAACCTGATTTTGGATATACAGTGAAAAAAGATTTGATTGATTCAATACTTTTCTGAAATATAATTCGAAGCATAAACTTCTTAAAGAGTGAACACTAAATTGTTTATTTTATAGTATTTTTTATTAATGTTGAATAAAAACGTGAAAAATTAATTTCATTCTAAAAGTTTACACGTTCTAATGTAAGAAGTCATTTTTAAAGTCAATTTTTTTAAATTGTGAGAAATTTTGATGGATATAAAAGCTAACTTTTCTGCACATAGACAGGTAATGACATTTCTTTATTTTAGATAATTATCACAACTGGATAAGCGGTTTTATAAAGAGTAGGAGAGTTATCAACCAAAATTGTTTACTCTATGTAAGAAAACTGGTCGCAAATCAAGTGAATATCGTTGAAGATAGAAAAGAAAGTTTTATTATTTACTTTTAAAACACTGAGCAATAAAATTGAGCAAACATTTTAAATTCTTTAGAAAAGATTTAAATTGATACAAATTTAGAAAATGTATTAATTTGAGCAGATGGTAGGAGAAGACGAGAAAGAAAAAATAAATTAAAAACATTTCTCAAAGGCTTAAAAAATTGGTTTAAATGCGTAAAAATTGCGAACACACGCAGTATGGGCTGGTGTTAGTATGCTCATGTGAAAAAAGTAAAATATCAAAATAAAGTATGAAAGATAAAACGGGTGATTAAATGCTATGCTTGAGGTAAATTCTGAATAATAAAAAAGACATTGGGTAAAAACAAAAAGGGTCATCAAAGTAAAACGGGTGACTGCTCTTCGGCGCAGACGTTGTACTCCTGGAACATTAGCTCTAGTTTGGATTTTGTGAAGTGTTTGTTGGTATTGGTGGGTGCAGGGTTGACTGCGGGTTTGTTTGAGGAGTCGAGGTAGGATAAGAGGGAGCTTTTGCAGTCGTGGTGATCGAGTATGTACTTGGTCATGAAGCCTATCCTGCACTTGGCACACGTGTTGAGCGCTTTGCAACCGTGAGACTGCGACTTCATGTGTCGGTTCAAGTCGGATTGCGTCACTCCACTGTAATTGCACGTAAAGCAGATATACGCTTTGATTCCTTAAGTACATTCAAAATCCGCTTAGCAAAGGCCCAAAATTAGATAATACAGTTATCTAATTTTAGAAAAGGTTTTAAAAAAAGGCCTTAGACGTGCTTATTTGGACTTCCACTATGACATTTTTATGGAACCCTATCCATAAATGGTTAAATTTAGAATTTACATTAAGTCTTGATCAGAAGCAGTGCTGTAGCCAATACAAATGTATTTCTATTTTAATTGTTTTAAATACAAATTTCATGTATTTTTATATTCAGAATAGGAAGCATTGGCATTTGTAGTGCAATTTTAAAAATGAGAATTAGAATCCAACCCTGAATTAAAAAGTCATTTATATTTAATATATAGTGATGAAAACATGCATGTACTTTGCACGAGTCTACGAAACTACCTCACTTTAACTAAACTTTATAGGTTTGCTAGTTAATTAGTAAAGTAGTTAGTATAGATGTAATTCCATTATTTATACATAGGCATGGGAGAATATACTAAATGTTTTCTAGTGTGTGTCAAAATTTTTCTTTAATTGTTTTCAATGACTAAATCTTCAATAAAGGACGTCGATATGTCAATAGTCCTCTTTTTTTCTTTGCATAAGTTTTTGATAATCTTATTACATTATATAAGCAATACCATGTTTTTTATTACATACAATTTTAGTTCAAAAGTAAGAAATTTTTTCAACAATTAATATCAATTTTCTAAGGGGGTCTCAGTTGATCTATTTGCCCCATTAGCGGATGCTAATGTCCATAGGGTAGGGGATCATGTTGTTACGACTTTTCACGAGGGACCTAAAATTTCATTCCTTGTTTAAAATGATTTAAAATAAGCTTCCTTAAGCCGTTATAGAATAAAATTTATCTGAACAAATAAAATATTTGGTTTGTACGCTAAAACAGAACGCAGAAATTTTGTTTAGAAGTTATTGAAATTATTTTATTTGGTTTGCAAGCTTAATATATAAAAGCTATTTCAAACCTCTTAAAAACGAGCTTTTTGTTTGTAGATTCTCTTACTTTTTTAATTACAACTTTGATTCTCATTCTCAATATCCGATTCTAATTCTGATTAGTAAAAGACATATCTGTAGATTACAAGCGAGTTTAGCTAGCTGTGGAAAGTAGTAGCTTACTGAATCTGTGCTGATGCATAATTTGGTGAAATATGCATATAGTTGTTTGTTATAGCTGTCAAACACTAAAGGGATGGCAGGTGTACAATTACATCACTTCTGGTTCTAGGAAATAAAAAAATCCACATTTACTCGTGGTTTCTACTCGATATGCGGATTGTCATCAAATTGTGTTACATCGATAGGGAAGATAATTTGAAGTTCTCATTTATTACTTTGTAAAACTCTGCTCGTGCTCGTAATGTGAGGCAGCGAAGCTTCCAGCTCTACAATTGTTGAGAGAATCTAACTACGATTCTATGAATTTCTATCGATTCTGATTATAAATCAGATTCGGCCCAACCCAAAGTGGGATTATTAAAAAGTTGACTTTTCTTAAACGAACAACTTAATAAAAAAAGACTATCAACTTTGTTAGAAAATAAAGTTAACGCCGTTATTATAGATAGTAATATTATTCTTTTACAACAGCGGGTGCCAAGCTAGGCGAGAGGTTTGGAGTGAGAGATGAATAAAAGAGGAGGGGTGATTAATATCTCTTTAATCTAAAGGTAATATCCAAATTTTATGCTTTAAAAAATTTTGATACAGAAAAGCAAAAACACTTTTTTCTCCATAATATAATCATTAATTATAAGGTAGAAAGATATTTTGCAATTCGCGTTAAAATGTGCAGAGAATTGGCAATGGGGTGTTTTTCTACTAGAAAAGAAATACTCGTCTAATCTTGTAATAATATTGTTAGATGGCCAGCTTTTAGTTTTAGTGATATTTTGGTAAGTTTTGTGACTAACACTTGCCAAAAAGAAGGGGCTTACGCTATCATAGAATGAAGTAATATAGAGAGTAAAAAATTACCTTTGTGTCTTTTCATATGAACTTTGAGTTGGCTTCCCGTGCGACTTAAATATGAACAATACTTGCACTTGTAAGGCTTCAATTCTAAAAATGAGGATTGCAATCATTAGCAAACATTTACTCTGTATCTTTTCAATAGCATTAATAAATCATCCAATCGAAAGAACTTTAAAAGCTTTAAGCTCAAACATAACGAATCTCTTCTACAGGTAGCATAAAGATCGGCTTTGCTTGTATCGTATGTTAAAAATTGCTTAAAATCCTGGCGTAAAATATTCTTTTATTCTTTCTATATAGATCTAACATAAAATAGTTTGCGTAATTAAAAAACTAGCTGAATAATCATTTCTAACTAAAGGTACCATAAAGGTAAGGGTACCATAGAGTGTTTTCATCGAGAAGGCACAATTGCGCCGCTTGTATCGAACTATAAGGAAAGCAGGCTTGATGGGGGATCGAACCCAAGACCTTGAGTTATCGAATCCAGCATCTAACCAACCCTACTCACGCCCATTATTTAAATAACGCAGTATTTAAGAATAGAAAAGTTTAATAAGATGACGATAGAAGTTAGCAATAATTCACTACCTGGATTCTAAATGAATTTAGCTAATTAAAGAATTTTCTAGGTGAATAAGCAACATCCAGTAATTAATAAAAAGAATTTAACACCAAACTGATGAATCAAGTTTTAAGCGAGCAAATATTAAACTCTCTGCATAGCTGCTATAGAAGCAAATTACTAATGAAATTTTTTTAACATTTAAAGTAAGCAAGGGCAGGCTAATTGTTAACGAAAAATGGTTAATTAAGTAACTAAATGCATAATTTGTGAGTAATTAAGAATTGAATGTTGTAAAAGTGGACACAAATCACGATCAATTTTCAAGGCACCATGTGACATAAAAATAGGTTGTGTATAAATTTAACTGATACAAAATTAAAAATCATTCCTTGATCAAGAATATTTTACTAATTTTGTCATATTTGAAAGCATTCATTCTCAATTCATTCCTTAATCAAAAATACTTAAAAATCTAATTAAAAATATATCAAAAATCATTTAAAGGTTCTATTTCAAGATCTTCGTTTTAAACCAAGCATCACTAATTAAAAGTTTTATAAGGTTTTTGTTGATAAAATGTTTAAATCGAGATTGTGAAAAAAATATATATAAAATTCTCAAGAATTTTTTAAATCAAGGAGATGTCTTTGGGTGAAATTTGCGAACCACGAAAAACATGATATTGCACTTTCTCACCTTTTTTGTGTAGAGACATGTGTTGCCTAACTTCGCAAATATCGCTAAAAACATTTTTGCAGTAGTTGCACGTTAGAATGTTTTCTTTATTGCGCAGCAAATCTTCGTCGGTGCTTTGAGAATGCCTTAAACGAAAAATAGAGTAGATTAGACTCGCTGAATCTAGAGAGACCGAGTGGTGAGTGTTGATTTTCAAGGGATAAGCCCATAGATCGAATCTGATGGGTATATTTTCACTTTTAATGTCATTTGACAATGAAAATCGTGACTTTGAAAAAATATACTAATTTTTATCCTCATTTCTTTCAATAATTTTAATAAATTGCAAAAGAATCATTAAAAGGTTGTCGTAAAATAAAAAAATATGATTTTCCTTTTTCCTCAAAATGGCGCGTACAAACTTAAACTGAATATTTTTGCTTATTCTTTTGATAATTGTAGTTCGTTTTTTACGCAGTATAATTTTTTCTAAAACATTTATTTTGTAATCTTGTGAAAATAAGAGTTTTAGAATCGCTAAAATAAAAAGCTAAAATAAGAGCTAAATATCTTTCGTTGGTTCAAGTTCATGACTATGCCACTAAGCATGGTATATAGGGGAGGGATATTTATAGGAATAAAGATTACTCGCTAGACAAGGCATTATCTTGGATATCATTGGGAGATTCTCTTTGGGAAATAGCATTTTTGTTCGAAAGAGGAGTTGAATCACCATAAATGCTGTTCAGGTGATAAGCGCCCTTGTTCGCTAAAAGGGAAGCTTCGTCAAATCTCGTAGACGCATTCAACGGATTTGAAAAGGAAAAGGCAAAGCTCTGAGGCAAAAATGGGAAGAAGTGGGAGAAATAGGGGGCAGTTGTTGGTTGTTCCAAGTTGACGTAGTGGTTCGCGAATTGCGCGGCCTCGCTGTTTTGCATGAGCGTGGCTTTATGCAGCTGCTGAATTGACTTCTTTTCCATGTTCACATCCTCCACATCGAACTTTTTCGTCGAACGAGCGCCTTCTCCAGCTCTGCTCTCGATATTCGTATTTTTTTCCTTTAAAATGACTTTTTTGGATGCACTGCTATTTCTGATTGCTGCTTCTTTTTTGCCTTTTACTGGTGGGGTAGTTTTGGTTGAAGATTTACGAAATCTTGTTGAGGAATTATCGTTCTTCTTCTTATACTTTGAACTGCTTGAAAAAGTTCTTCTGACCTAGAAGGTAAATAAAGCTCCTTAATATACTTTAAAATATTTTATATTATAAATGAAGTATTAAAAAGATTGATAGTCAGTTACACATTTTGTTGAGCTTTAATTTTGTGTAGCTCTTAAATATCATTCACGTTAGACTATTACAAAAGAGTTCAAACAAAAGGCCTGCTTTCCCATTTTTTTTACTCCGAGATTTCTAGCAATGGAAAATTTTAGCTATATTGAAAGCAGTAAATGCTCAAACCAAAATAAAAAATCTAAAACCAAACTATTATATTTAATTTGGGAAATATTTTTTGTCAAAGTAGAATTTACATGGTGAAACCGAACTTAAGAATCCTAGGAAAATCTCAAAAATAAAAATTGACCAATTTGAAACATAGGATCTCCTGGAAGTGAAAAACCGCAATAATTACCAGTGGTCCGTATGGACCACTTTACTATCTCCTAATCTATATGGCATAATATGATTTAGAAAGTGTGTGAGATATTCAAAATAAGAGAAATTAAAACATGATAAAATCAGAAATGTGAACAGAGATAGACAAACGACCTCACATGAACAAAAGAAACACATATAGGAGTGCTTTTATAATAAAAATGTCTTGTTACGTCACTGTATATGATTCAGATTCTGATAGGCTAGTTCATTTAAAATCTGGATAAAATTAAAGACGAGTCGAGTTTGGGGTGATTATACTGAAAAATTTAGGAATGCTTCCCTTAGCTTTTTGGGAGGTCCATCGCCGAAAAAACAGCCTTTTAAAAATAAGTTTAAGTTCAAGGCCAAATTTTATAGTAGCAGAGATTTTTTGAAACGTACCACACAAATACAGTAATCGTAGAAAAATAACAACTGGTGTTAATATGTATTTCCATTTTGATTTAAACCGAATAAAAATTTCCAAAAAACCAAATAAAGTGTATTAGAAAAATATACAGTAAAATCTAGAAATATCAATTATGTGCCTTTGAAATTTTTTAGACCTTGTTCCTAAAACTGATATAAAATACACAGATATATGCCGATCGTTGGCGAAATCCGTCCATCACCGAAGAAAAACCCAACCGCCGATTCTAAGAAGAAGCACCAACAAGCAAGAAGAAAAATTAGGAGGGGCTAAAGCTAAAGAAATTATTAGTCTCAGGGTGCAGATATCTCTTTATTGTATTTTACAATGCTTTTGTTATTTCTTTCATCGGTATTCTAAGGATATAGATTATTATAGACATAAATTAGTTTATAAATTACATTAGGACAAAAACGTGAATCATCATCTTCTCTTTTCACAGTGAAAAAGTTGTTCTCATCTTCGGTGGAGAAGGCGCTCTTATCTTTAGAGGACAGGTATGAAAGATCAATGGGGGAAGTGGTGTCGGAAGCTGATTTGCCACTGCTTAATGACTCGCGCAGGTTGGGAGGTGTGGATTCGTTGCTTTCTGCCATGCATTGATTAACCGAATCGGGAGCGGATGACGTTTGTGACACGCTGGAAAATATTTCTCTGTATACTACGTCGGGATTGGTGATTCGACGAGAGTCTGTCAATATCTTGTGGAGAATGGGGGATGAAGAAATATTGTTGTTTTCCGCTTCGAGAAGGGAACTATTCGAAGTTGACAAGATACTGTTGTCAGTGATGGGTGTTCGTGGCACAACGTGATTTTGGTTGATGTGCTGATTCAAGTGCTGGAACAGTTTTTTGCGGTTGGTGAAGAATTGGCTGCAAATAACGCATTTGAATGTATACGCCATCATAACTCTATCGAAGTAGATGTGAGACAAAGTGACCAAATCTGCCAAATTGGCGCAGGCATCACTCAGCTGCATGCACTTTGCCGCATTTCCCTCAACTCGTGGGAAAGAAGCGGAAGATAGTGGCGAAATAGGCGAGAGATTACACGAAGTTTCGTTGAGATTCGAAGAAGCATCATGGGAAGCGTTTTTGTGAAGGGATGAGCAATTCAAAATGCAATGAGGTAAAATGTTGGCAAGGGAAAAAAAGCGTTTTTTACAGGACTCGCATTCAAAAATGAAAGAGTTGTCTTTTTGCGCTTTTGGGCAGCAGTCTTCCTTTGGAGTTGAGGGTGCGTCTTTGAAACAACTCTCACACTTCAAGCAAGACAATTTCACGGCTGGAAAGGTGTTTTGGAAAAAAGCCTTTTGCACTGAAACAGGTTAAAATACGATAAGATGAATAGTAAAAAGTGCACAACTACCATAAATTCTGGCTAATAAGCCCACCTTCGAGACTCCATTTTTATGTCAATTTTTGGCTTCATTAGAGCTCGTGATTATGAAAGATCAGGGACACCACCACAAGTTTACATCTGAAGGAGAGGCACTATACATCGCAAACATGTATTTGTTTAGAGAAGATTACTTCAAATTTTGTTTTCAAAGTTTTTTTTGCATGAGAGGCAGACTCTTATAAAAATTTTGCGCCTGACTATGAAATATATACAATTATTAAACACCTCAGCATAAAAGCAAAATAATTTAGAATTTTATATTCATACAGTAGCATTTTGAATTGCTCCCAAAAGATACTTGGTTTGGTGTTAGATAATATTTTTACATAGAACAGAGGATTAGCTTATCTGGCGAAGCTATGAAAAGTCTAAGAAATTAAGCCAAAAATTAAACTCGGATTATTGCAAGGAACCTAGAGTATTGGGTGAGAATCAATCCAAAGAAGGAATTTTTCTTAGCCGTGTTTAAATTAAATTACACGAACTCTGGAAGAGATGGCTTAAAAATATTTCGAGAGATTGTATATGCTTTTCCAAAAGCTATATACAAATACTATCCTACATTTGCAAATAGTGAGTTTTTAGATGAGAAATTTTCAACTTTCAATCAACCACAAATTTTGACTTCCAAACGACCATCTAAAATTCCAATTAAACCATTAGGAATCGATATCGACACCAATGTTGAACATTTCTTTGGTGACAGCCTCCTATTTCAACCATTGGACTTACTATTTGTTAGTTAGTTACTTAGCTAGAGCATTACTTACTTCATTTAAAGGTCAATGGCATGAATTTTTCCAAAATTGGCATCGTTGAATTTAGCGCAAGCTTTAAAACCAAAATTTTCCCCGAAGATCATTCAAAGGCGTGAAAAGCTTTTTTACTAAAGACTAAACACATATTCACATTTCAGCTTAAAAACATCATACTGTCGAAATGTTTTATGCTTTAAAGCTCCTAGAATCGATTCGTTAATCTCATAGTATTGGGTTTGGTTAAACATTATTCTGATAATATCCTTAGGCAAATTAATTAATTATCACTAGAGAGAAAGAGAATTGAAGAAAGAAGTTTGTTTAATACGTTAGCTCATAATGTGAATCATAGCAAATGCATAAAGTATCAAAAGATAGCAAAATTGTATTTCAAGGTCATTACAAAACTCTAATACCGCTAAGGTTAAGAAAATTTATGTCTAAATTTGATATCTTTTTTGTTATAAACAGGTAGGTAGATATGGCGAGTATAACGGCTTAGAAAAAAAATGAACACATCAAAAGAAGACAAAAACAGCTTAAAACTTATTTTCAATGAAAATCTCCTCATCGCGTGGCTTTAAAACTAGAATGACTATAGTTGCGTTTTTGAAGCATTTTGAATTTATCCTTTTATTCCGGTGTTTTATCAGAGGAATGTTAAAATTTTCAGAGTTTTAATTTTTTTTACAAAATTGTGTTCGTAATTTCATTTAAATCTTTTTATATATTTTATCAATATTTTCAATAAAAAGTTTAAAGACATTCATCATATTCTTGTTTCTTTTTCTTTGCTTCAGATGAATATTTTGCTTACGGTGTTTTGATTAACATTTTTTTGCTCACTCAAGTGCTAATTGAGATAAAATACCTTGTGGCGAACTATAAGCAAGGAAGATCTGATGCTTGATTCGAACACAAGACATTGTGATATAGACATGAGTCTTCTAGACAAAGCGTTCGCAATCTATGGCACGTGGACCAATTAACAATGACAAGCACACAAAAATAAACATATGGTTATAAGAGGAGATTTCATAATATTTAATTTACATTCTTACATATGTTTATAATCTATTTAAACCATGTGAAGTTAGCTGCATTTGGTACAATAAAAAATACCACTGAACAAAAATAATTTTAACGATGCGAAATTATAAATTTCAACAAAATTAAACTTGTTCAGCGTTCAAAAGTCTTATTTTTTGAAATCAGTTGTATCTTCAGCAGTATAGATAATAATTAATACGTTAAAACTTATCATCCTCCATGCCATTCCTAATCTAAACAAAGATACTCTTAAAAACGGGTTCCATATTTTGAGTATCTTCTATTCATTAGTAGACTACTTTTAAAAGATATTTCTATTCAGTATTTAAAATTTCAAAAAAATTTTATTGAATTTTGAAACTTAAATATTTGCATTCATTTTGACATATGGAGGGATTAATAAAATGTTATAACGAATCCATTTGTCAGAACAGTTTGGCACTTCTTTACCAAAAGAACTGGTCTAAACAACCTGTTACTCACGCCACATAATACCAATCAAATATAAAGCAATAAATTACTTTACAAAATGATTAATATAATAATGCAAGCCAAGTTTTATTAGAAATGAATTCGATGTCAGAAACAAAATTAGCAGACATCGAAGAGAATGTTTTTGTTCCAACTCTGCAGCGCTGATTGTGTTGATTGTGACAAAAAATGAGGGATACTAACATTTATGAACTCATATCGTTATCCTACTCACTCTCGCTGTCATTGAAGGATTTTGATCATTTCGATAAAAAGTATTCAAATTTCCCCCCTTTTTCTTACAGCGCATGAAATGGTGAAAGGAAGCATAAAAAGGTGACATATATCTTGAATATTTTACCTAACTTCGATTTAAAATCGTGTGGTGATTTTGTGGATGTAGCAGAATGCGTATCACTTCTTTCCGAGAAACTCGAAACTTTTGTATTGAAAAAATTGAGTCTGTTGGCTTTCAACTTTTTACAAAATTCGCAATCCTTATGACTTAGCTCTATAAATAAGAAAAAAGGCATTTGTATCTTTTATACGCAACGGAAGAAAAGATAATGGCATTCATTCGCTAACTACAAAATAAATGCTTTCGCGTTCCATCGGAAAAAGCTTTGAAGATTTAGTGATAAAATCAGAGTTCATGCGACACATTGGCAAAAAAATAACAAGTTGTTCGTTTTATAAAAAAAATCTAAGATTTTTTAAAAAAAAATTTCATGACGGTATTGCTTCCAAGTGAGGAATAATCTCCTATAATAATTGGGCATTTTAACAAAAACAGGACGACATTTTATAACAATTGCGGACAAAAAAGGACAATTTAGAAAATAAAGTTTAGCTAAAGGTAAATTCAAAAATTTTTTAATATAGTATATAAAATGTTATAATAAAATTAATTTCAGCATACGTATAAAAAAAACCAAAAAACTTTTTTGTAGAATTTTCATGTTATGCCGCTGTTCGCAGGCAACAGGTAAAAAAAGTGTAAAAAATGCGATACTCCAATTCTCTTACATTTCCCTTTGTCTGTAGAAGCGTTGAGGAGGTGAAATATTACATTGTCCTTCTAATCTCAGCAGTAAAGATTTTTTCACTATTCGGCAGTTTATCTCAACCTATCACTTTTTAATGACGCTTCAGCACCACTTCAAGAAAATAAAGGTCCAACTGCAGGACTGAAAAGAATTTCGTCACCTAAAACAGGATCTATCTTCAAGTCTTTACAGTTAGTTTGAAGCCGAATCTCAAACATTTTGAGCTTTACCATAGCGGTTCCTTTTGCACCCCTTATTTCCGACCATATTATATTAGCCAAAAACTTATTCTCAGATGCAACTTCATTTTGATGATGATGATCAAATGATGATATGAATGATAGAGCTTCATTTCGCAACAATGTTCTTCCTCAACAAAAATTTCTATATTATTGATTTTTGTGATTAACGAAAGTTTATTGTTTTGTAAACTATTTAAGAGTTTGCGTTAAAAGTTAATACGTGTTTTAACTAACGATTAGTGGATAGTGGATTAGTGGATTTTATGTCCAGCTCTGCCATCACCTACACACAAGCAAATATAAATTTTTGAACGTTCACACAATAAATATGAACAAATTTGGTGGATAGTATATTTTAATGATTGAAACATAAAATTAGAAAGCATGGCGGGATCCAAGGGAAGAGTAAGTCTTCAAATGAAAGATCTGAGAAAAAAAACAAAAATATAAAAAGGAAACAAAATGAATACTTTTATGCAGTCTTTTATGATGTTGAAGAAAGTCGAGATTTTGAAACGTTTTATAGCAAATGGAACAAGGAAACATTGATTAATTGTTTACACTCTAAACAACAACAAAAATATGAAATCTCGACAAATCTAAGAACTACCCATTTTTATCACAGCGTGTACGTACAGAGGTGTGTGAGAAATGTAACAAACTTCAAATGGATATACAGATAAACAAATTGGTAGATTTATTCGATAGTATTAAAGTTGCTTAATATTATGAGTTTCTTACTCGAGTGAATTGAGATGGTCGTATTTTATTCGAGTGCATTAAATTTTTTTAGTTCAAACAAAAAAAAACTCGTATTTATTAGTTAAACTGTTTTTTCAACTCTAGTAATATATATTGGTGAGCGCATAGGGTCTTGATCCAATCGATACTATGATCATAAACGATCTAAAAATCCAAGATTTAGCTATTAAAATTAAACATACTCTTGCACCCTTGACTCATAGTTATATATAAAATCAATAAAGTTAATATAGTATCCTTAGTATTAATTAGTATCCTTTCATTGATACGCTTCAAAAAATTTAATTAGGGCTTTTCTCAACAATGAAATATATAACGAGTTCTAAAATCCTGTCTTGGTCTGTAGACGCGGTAGCCAAATATGGTTCTTACAACACCACGTGGCCCCTATTTGATATAATTTTTTCCCGTCATTTAAATTTATAAATCCTAATATTTTTGGATATCTTTTAAATAAAAATTTCTATGTATATATTTCCATCAGAATTATTAAAGCAAAAGTGTTGTTATTTCATTAAAATGTATATTATTTCGAAGAGTTGGTATCGGAGCAAATTTTGTAACTTACTTTAAATTTAGTTTATACACTTAAAAATTTTGGGGGAGGTCATTTATGTATGATCCCTATTGATGAGATTTTTGAAATTCCAAATTCTTTATACGCAATCAAGAAGTATATATGTATGAAGCTTGACCCATTTAGAACGAGTGTTCCCATAGGAAACGCAGGCGAACGATATAGAATTAAATATGAATTACTGAAGTCATTTGCGTCCTCTTTGGGAACATTGATACTAAATGGGTTAAACCAACTTGGCTAGAGTGTCGGACTTACACATGACCTGATTTTTCGGAATTGTACCAATTTTCTAAGAGGCTTGATAACGTAAACTCGGGAGATATAGAAAAATCGGATCATATGAAGACAATATTTTAGTAGCAAGTGAAGAACAACCACACCGCATGACCCTTTTGAAGAACCACCACCCCAAATAGTTTTCCAATAATAGTGTACAGAATATACAACTGAAGCAAAATTAAAAAAATTTATTTAACAATATTTTAGTTTTTTTGACATTTCCATACAAAACCATCTATAGCTTTTGAAGATTTTGTCCAATTCATTTCACAATTGCATTCTAAGCAAAAACACTTTGTTTCCAAAAGTTTTTGAGTTTTCATCCAAGTAATAACATATAAAGAATTTTGATTTAGTAAAGGCAAAATAAAATCTTGAAAATTCATTTTATGAGAAGAATTAAAAAAACAAACAATAAGTATACATCTATACTATTATATAGTTGACTTGCAAAACAGGATATTGTTTCAAGATTAAATATATACTAGTGATTATATATAGTATGTTTTCAGGAAATCCGATTAAAACACTTTGTTTAGTATACGCTCGAATTTAATTATACAATACACATTTCAAAGATTAAATAAATATAAAACTCAACTGAAGAATAGCCACCCTAAAAATTCCTCTTCTGAAGAATAGCCACCCCAGAATTATTGGGGTGGTTGTTCTTCATATGATCCGAAAAATCTAGTTTTCATTCAAGTATTTAACAAAATCATGTAAGTGAATTGTAATAAATAAGGTCTAAAAAAGGTAGCTATTATATATTTTTTTAGTTTATATATATATACTTTTTAAGCTATTTTTTAATTGTGAGTATTACATCAGATGGAAATGTAATAAGTACGTCATGATAAGGAATAGAGCACACAACCACTTGATCAATACCCAAGACTTCCAATAAAGTCAACTGCCGACATATGATGACAGACTTTTAACAGAGGGCAACTCACGGCTCAGAATTTTTAGTGAGGAGCAAAGGTACTTTGCTCAAGTTTTCAGTTCTAAATGTGTTTCTTTTGAGGAACAAGACAAAGTCAGATTTTAAATTTTAGAGAGGACAAAAAATGAAAGGGAGGACATTTGGCCCTTAATTTCTCTAGTGCATATATATATAAACGTTGCATGATTTAAAAAGGCAGCATAATTTTTTATTTAAGGGTTCTTAACTTTGAATTACACTTTTTAAAAGCTTTGAATGATACGACAGCCCCCATGCATTATAATATATTTTGTACTTTGATGTTACACGTGGATAAAATATCAGTTGGTTATTGATTGTAGAGCAATGTAGGTGAAATGTAATGTGGATATGAAAAACGTACTTTTTAGGAGAAAGCGATAAATGTTCACTTCGTGCAAGAAGGCGTAACTCACGACAGTTAGCAGTGAAGTAAAAAAGTGGTGAAAATGCAAAAGAAAAACACTACAACACAAAAGCAACCCCTTGTTGACTGATGATGATAGAAGAAGTAGGGATAATAATAAACGTGTTTATCATCCCTATCCCGCTATAGGAGATATGGAAAGCGGGGAATAATGTATGAAATGCAGTTGCCCACATTCATTTCATCTCACAAAGGAATGGACTGTGCCATTATTACACAGACACACACACACACACAAACAGAGGGAAGTATAATAGGGCGATACATGTTCGGCGTGGAGGGGAGATAGCCAATGCATACACCACACACACACCACCAAGAATTCCTTTATTCCTTGGTGAAGGGCGCGCCAACAACATGTCACGCAGTGTGCGTGCTTACAATAGAGTCAAACCCAGAGCTAACACACACCACGCATAGTGTTCGGCTTAGGATGCCGCGTAGAAGGAGGTAAAAAGGCTCTGGCCCAATGCAACAAGCAATTTGTATAATCAGTCATTTCGTGTAACGACTAGAAACCATGTGAAAGAAATGAGTGATTAAGATTAAAAGTGGCATACACTTGAATGTTATTGTATTGTGTGCATGTGTGCTTGTAAATTGTAATCTTTTTTATATAATGCAAATGAGCACCAACGCAAATAGACCCACACTGCACACCGACTTCATGAAGACGGGTCGAACTAAATACCACAAAACACCAAAAGATCAGCTATTAAAATACTTATTTAAAATTATAGGTTTTTCCCTATATCAATTACTATTATATACATTAAAAAAACTAGTGCATTATTAAAGCAGTATAAGCTTTACAGTAAAAGTTATTAGTAAAATATAACTTGCTAAATCTTGTATTAAGAACTTTAGTAAGATTATTGACATCCTAAAATTCGTGACTTACATTATTTAGTTAATCAATTTTTGATTATTTCAGCATTATTAGGAAAAAAATTAATGCAAATTTATGTTTGATTCAGCAAGTCATTTGCTTCTGAAACGAAGTGTGCTATTTTAGATATATTTAATAGGACTTAAGTAAAAAAACCTTACTTACAGTGGTTCATTAGCTCTGGTTTTGAAAATATATCATGGATTTTATGTGGAAACATATGGCTATTACAACTTAAAAAAATAACGCATTATGATTGAAATTTAGCTATTTTTATTTATAAGTGTATGGTCATTTTCGAGTATATTTTAATTTTATGATTTTTTTATAAATAAAAATTTAATTAATTTTTTTACAGTAGTTTTATTCTCACTTTGTTTCCTATATTATCAAAATATTGAATTTACAATGTCTCGATTTGTCTTCTTAAAAACAAGGCAGAGCTATTGGGTTCTAGACCACAAGAATGGAATTTACTAAAAACAAATGTTAATATCTGTTTGTTTAGAAATCGTCAAATTTTTTTATTCTTTTTTCGTACAAAAAGGGGAACTAGTAGCGTGTAATGATGTTTCAGCCTTGATGTTCCAAATGAATATTGAATCCAAAGCTTGTGAATGGAGGTTCTTCATTGATTCTTCTAAGACAAGTCTGAACAATGGAAATTCTATTCAAATTGCATACTCACTACAAATGAAAGAAAGTTATGAAAACATGAAGCTTATGTTGGAGTATATAAATTACAGAGAGCATCAATGGAAACATGTGGAGATTTGTAGTAATTGTGATGAGTTTGCAAAGCAGCTATAGTAAGTACTGTTGCTTTTTATGTGAATGGGATAGGTGTGCAAAGAAATTACATTATAAAAAACGAATGGGCACCAAGAAAATTGTTAAATCCTGGTGATAATACGTCAGAAATCCTTCTCTAGTTTCCCCCGATAAGATCATTTTACCTTCTCTCCACATCAAGCTAAGAATCATGAAGAATTTTGTAGAAGCAATTAACCGTGAAGAAGAGTTTCAATATATAAAGCAAAAGTGGAAGGGATATTCTAGTTCCACAAATTTGAAAGCTCATTGCAAGCTTTTTGATTTAGCTTTAAATGGAGAAGAAATCAGCAGAAAAATCTTTTGAATCTGTGATCAAAGAGTTTTTAGAAAACAGGAAAGATAATGAACATATTGCGCTTGGCGAAAATCTTTTGATAGCAATGAGAAAACTGGGGTATATTATGTCACTGAAGATGCATTTTTTGCATACACATCATAACTTTTTTTCAGCGGAGTTGAAATTGGACGGAGAAAGTCTTCAATTTCAAATATTAAAAAAAGTTTCTTTTAAACAAAATTTGAAACGAATTATAAAAATAAAACTTTTGTTTTTATTATTTAAATATATTTTTAAAAGCATATTGTTTACAAATATATTGCTTATATTTATGAATCAATGGTGAAATGAAAAAAAGCTTAAAATAAAAATAATACCTTGATATTTCAAGTTGAATAAGCTCCAAAAGTTAACTTGAAAATTAGGCAAAAGTTTTTTTGAAAAGGAGCCTAAAAGGCTACAAGTACAGCATCTATCTAGATCAGTGGTTCCCAACTGGGGGTCCATGGAAGAATTTCAAGGGGTCCATGGAAATTCTACTTCAAACTCCTTGCTGAATCTCTTTTAATATACTTCTATTTTCCAAATCAATATAAATATATATATTTAGAGCTTTTTTAAATAAATATTTTCTTCCCTTTTTTAAAGCTTCATATTTTGAATGTTAATATATCCTTTTTATTAGTTACAATATTTTTGAAAAATTTATATTATAATTGGAAAAAAATTTTATTCACATTTTATGTCAGGCTTTACGATTTTTCTGATTTCATATGAATAAGCATACGATTTAATCAGATGACTAGAATCATTTTTTGCATAAAAATCTTTGATTAATTTTGTTGGCTCAAACTATTCAGTTGTAGGGGTCCACAGGTAAAAAAGTGACTGAAAAAGAAGGAACGGATAAAAAAGGTTGGGAACCACTGATCTAGATGGTGGGTTCAAGGCTTTAAACAACGCACTGCCTATTAGAGTACAGGACGGGGTGGGTATACTCACGTATTGCGGGTACTTACACAAAAATTATTAGGGGCGATGCGGGCGGGGCATCAAGACATGTGATGAGGGTGTAAAATATTTTGCTTATCTCAATTAGCATTCATATATAAAGTTTATTGCTTAGTCAATTATTTTGTGTTTGAAATTAATGTGTGATACAAATTAAATTGTGCAAAGTTCGTTAAGAGGAATTTGTAATGGCAACACGAGATTTCTTCAAATTTCATTGATTACGCATATTAAACTTATATTTGAAATAAAGTAGTTTTGATTACATTATCGACAAAGTCTCATGCTTATTATAAAACTTGAAATTTTCAATAATTTATGCATAGTTTAATTTTAATCATTTTTTAGCTTTAAAAAATTTTTTGTTTCCATTATCAAAGGATTTTGGCCGCTAAATCTGGTGCTTAAATTAAAATTATGAATATTTTGTTTAATTAATATATTTTAGATTAACTTTTCAAAAACAAATTTTTGTTCAATCTTAACCTTTTTCAGTTATTTTTAAGCAAACTTGAACTAATGTGCTTGCGGATCTCTATAAATTTGATCCCACTAAAATTTTCACTACCATCAGCCATTGTAGTAATGTCAAAAATAAGGGGCGGATCTAGAAATTGGCATAAGAGGGGGCTGGACGGGCGGATTTTACTAAACCAGAACTCAAATTTGAAGCATATAAATTTAAGCTTTATCAAAATTTTTAAAACAAAAAGAAGAATAAGAGTAACCTTCGCACTACGGACCATGGCTTTTTACTCCATCTTGTAACTTCGATAGAGTTTTTCGCCTTATAAAAAATATGTAAGCATAGGAAATAATTATATGTACTTTTTAACTAGACGATACAGGATTACTTTTGATAAAAAAAAATAAACATAAGTCAAAAAGTTGTTTTTTTATAAGCTTTTATTCAAGGAGATTTTTTTACTTAAAAAAAAGGCAAAATTTTTTCATAAAA
The DNA here is from genome assembly GCA_030549495.1 of Nectonema munidae. NCBI lineage: Eukaryota > Metazoa > Nematomorpha > Nectonematoida > Nectonematidae > Nectonema > Nectonema munidae. The sequence goes on along the minus strand of JAUIRK010000871.1, from coordinate 261,218 downwards.
ATTTTTCAATTTTTTTTACATTAGGTGACTTTATATTTGTTTTTATGTACAATATGGGTAAAAAATAAACAAAAACAAATTTATATGATAATTAACAAAAAAAGATTAAAAAAAAAATTAACGCCATCTGCTCTAAAATTATTTATATGATTCAGACATCAAAAATATACAAAACAATAGGACTAAACGAAACAATAAGATAAAAGAATTAAAAATATTTGTAGATGAGCTGTTAGCAGTTAGGACAAAGCATTTTTGTATGATTTTTACATATATATTTATGGCATGCATCACATTTTCTGGTTCCCCTTTTTTTTGGTTTACAGAATGATATATAACAATTTCCCCTAGAGGTAGAAGAAACCTCTCGTCTTTCTGTAATATTTTGAAAACCATAAAATGATAAAATACTCAAAATTTTACCTGGGGTCAATGAACTCTGCGATCTTAATTTCATAGATGTTTCAGACAATTTTAGACACAAATCTCTTAAAAAATATTTTCTTCCTCCGGCTCTGGTTGATGGGTATATGTTTGGAGAATTATACTTAGATATTATCCAACTATTATGGCATACAATATCTAAATAGTTGGTAAAAACGGCATAAGTCCATTTTCTATTAGGCTTATAGCATGTATAAGCCCTTAACATTTTATTTGCCATATCAACACCACCCTTAAAACTATTATACGTTAAAATTGTTTCAGGAATATTGTCTGCCCCCTCTGTTTGAATACATCCCAAATGCTGACTGGATAGTATGTAAACTACTTTGAAATTTTTGATAGCATGTTTACGGGGTATGTAAGCAGTTATAGGTGCATGTGTAGTATACAAAAATCTACTTTCACATGCAGCTAATCTCAATTCTTTGAGATGTTGTGGTCTTAATATGAGGGGTATAAATCTTCTATTTGCTCTTACTGTACCTAAGACAGTGTAATCCTGACTTGTTCCCCATACACATAAATTATGTGATGTAAAGAATCGGTCAATTACAATTCCACAGCCTTTAGGAATATTAGCATCACTGACTAGGCGCTTTACTATATTTTCGCCGCTAAAATACGCTCTATTTTCCAAACCTGAAACTTATAATTCTGGTTTAAGTATATAGAAACTTCTAGCGTCATTGCAATGATATACCTTCATACCATACCTACCGGGCTTGGAAGGATCATATATTTTTACTGGGGAGGCTCCTCTGAATTTTACCAACTGCTCATCTACAGTTACATAGTCTGTTGGTGTAAAATATAAAGAAAATATATTATAAAAATGATTGTGAACATATCTAATAGGAGAAATTTTATCTTCGCTATTTCTTTCACTTCTAACATCAAATCGAATAAATGTGTGAATGAGATAAAACATATCTCGGGAAATAGCTGCTTTCATGAAAGGTTCTCCGTGGTCTTCAGAAAACAAATAACTGAGCTGGATAGATTGACTTCTTGATTGCCCGATATAAAGTATGCAGCTGAAGTAGGCCAAAATATCATGAATTTGAAATTTCTGATAGGATTGGAAAAGACTCTGATATTTAGGAGTACTACTTCTAAAAGTTTTTTATAATACTTATATCTATTCTAATAAAACAAAAATACCAGGGCTTCGAAGCGGGAGCCAGATTAGAAGTCCAGAGCAGCTAAAGCCGAAACGGTTTTTTACTAGAAGTCAGAATTATAAACAAAATAGTGCGACTAAGTGTCTAGCCTCAAGTAAGTCTCAAATACCTTTTTAGCTTTTATAAATATACAGTTCGTTATAAGATTTTATTTGTCAATACAAATTCATAAAAAACAATAAAATAAAAACCTTATAAAAAAACTAAAAAATATGATAAAATAGATAAAAAATCATATAAGTATATATAAAGTTTAACATTTATATAGATAAAAAAATACTAAAATTTTAATTAATTCAAAAATCCATAAATGAAGAAAAAATGCTAAAAACAGTATTTAACTTGTTTAGCAAAAATGAGGGATATCGGAGCTGGGGTCAAAAAATACGTTTTTCAGAAATTGAAGAAGAAAATTATAAGGCGGCCCCGAAGCCCTGGGAAATACAAGAGATAGTATCGCTAAAAACATCAAACTTACGCAAAGTTTTCATCCATTCGCAACTTTGTGCATTTGTAAATATAGTGAATAAGACTTTGAGTCATAAAAAGCTGAAAAATTGAAAGGGAATCATCTAAAACTTCAGCTCCGTTTTTCGGACCAGGAGGAACAGACTGAATATTTCGTATATTTCTGGACAGTGTTCTTCCAAAAGAAGCTTGAGTTGGCTCCCAAGAATACACAGTTTCATCAGGAGCAGTCAAAGAATTATAATTTTCATACGAAATCGAAGATTCTGAAGAACTTCCAGTTATGGATTCAGAAGAAAAAGAAAAACGATCCTCTAAGTCTGAAGGTTCACTCATTATTAGAAATATGAGAAGAAACACTTGTGATATTATGAAGAATTTTTATACAAATGCCAACAGCTGTAAACGTGCAATAAAAGTACTGATGCTTATGTGGTAAATCGATTTACGTCTCTACGGTTCAATGTAAATAAGGCCTATATAAAATAGATCACACGTGTGATAAATTTATATCACAATATATCACATTCGTAATAGTCTTCTTCAATACTTCTTTTTCATATCATATCTTCTCTATAAGAAAATTATCATGCAACTATAATATTATCAAATCATCTCCACTATCATCATCATGATAGTCGAATGGTTTCATCAACATCATTCTAAACAAGCTATAAGAAGCAATAAATGTTTATAATAACGAGATATTGCTCTTGTATACGTTTATTTGATGATAATAATAGTGGAGTTTTTTTCCATTGCTCCGTAGTTCGAGGGGTATACAAATCGTCCGTAGTGCGAAGGTTAAAACGATCCTCATTCATTGAACTGCGAAGTGAATTGATGTGGTAAAACTTGATGTGTTTAAATAATAAATTTACAAAGAAAAATTGGATAATATAAAAGTAATAAGTGTCACAATTAATTACGATTGAAACATAAAAAACTTTTTAGAGCTTCTCACTTTAGAGAAAGATTGAATCTAAAAAACGAGTTGCAGAAATCATCATAATATTTGAGTTCTACGAAAAGAATTAAATCAAGTAAACTTTTCAAGCAATTGACAATGCAATTTTAGGCCTTTAAATCCGCCAATGAAAAATGATAACAATTCAAAATTTCTATGAACAGTGTTTCATATAATAGTAAGAGGACATCTGACAGCCTGAAGCTTGACCGCTTATAACTAAATCTTGTATTATTTAGATATAAGCTCCAAAGATCACGCAACTTTATAAATTTTGTAAAATGAGTTAGTAAAATTTCTGTAATGGAAATCCTTTCCTTCATACGATACATTTAATGTTAAAATCCTTAACAAGATCCAAAAAAGATTTAGTAGACAAAAAGAGTTGGAGATTTTAGCTTTCTCTCATGGTATATTATATAAAGGAGAAGATGAAGGATATAGAAGCAAAGATATTTAATTGATAATGGAGAATGATGTGCAAATATATATAATACATAAAAATGGTAGCCAAATTTTGTTTTCGATGAGCCACATTCGAAAACGCGAAAACATACATCAAGTAGTATGCTGCGTGTTTCAGTGTTGAAATAGGGCAGTGATGCAAAAACATCTCCTCATTTCGCATACAAATCAAATTGACGAATGACATCAAAGGAGACATTTTGTGTGAAGGCCAATCAAATACGATAAGAGGAAGGAGCACATCTCTCCTGAGTATTTGGACGCATACACATTCATTCATTCATCAAGAATGCGATGGCAAAATGACATTTTGAAAGATGCGATGCGTGTTGCCTCCACGTTGAGTCATATAAAAGAGGTTACAAACTTTAACCCTAGAAGTGGAGCTTTGGGCGCTTTTGAGTGAGTTTCCTTCTGCATTTCCATGAGCAAAAGACAAAACAGTCACAAACACGCATTTGATAAAAAGGTGATTACGCGCTTTGTGTGAGTGATGAGATGATCACAGTGGCGTACCTACAAGATGAATATTGTCGCCCCTCAAAATGTTAAACAACACTTCAAAACGCTCAAAAGATAAAAATTGGAATAAAAAGTGTAAGAAGAAATTGTTGCATTACCAATTAGGTCTAAAACATCTTGCTAAAATTTATATTGATGATATACAAATAAATTCTGAGCCGGATACCAACGCCCCTCTTGGTAAGCAATTGAATGATCATGGTGGTGATGGAGCTAAGTGTAAAGTGGTGTTGAAAAAGGTGGTTGTTTTAGAGTCACTGATATCCGGTTACAAAATGTTCTCAAAACTGGAAATTTTTAAAATTTGTTTAGAAAAACTTTATAAATCTAAATAAGATGATTCATTATTTAAAAAATAACATTTAAAAAAAACTTTAATTTTTAAAAGTGCAGACTTCAATAAAAAATATGCAAAATTAATAAATTAATACAATTTTTTTAGAGTGAATACATTAAAAAAAATTAGCCTCTCAAATCTCCAAACAAAAAATTATCCATTTCATTTATTTGATACCTTTCTAGGAAAGCGAAATAAACAGAATTATTGTAACCCGTTAACGCCCCAGAGTCGACTTTATAAAAATAAAATCGTCTGCGTTTATCAAAGCTCTTTAATACAAATCTTCTGCTTTACATTAGATATCGTCAGATTATTCTGGTCGTTAACGGGTTAGTAATTTTAACGCAATAAATCAAAATGTTAATTGGCAGGAGGGGGGGGGGGGGTGATGCACCGTGGCGTAGCCAGGACGGGGCTAGTGGTGCGGGGTCCCTCTATTTTCACTAGGTGCCCCCATTTTTATTCTCTTAAAAATTTAAAGCTATTATAAATCTATCTACAATTCTGAAGTGTTGACATTTTTTCCCAAAAATCCCACTTGACTTTTAAGCTTCTGAGAAATTTTTATTTTTTTTTCGAAAAAATGTGCCCCTTTGTGCAATCGCATTTTTTATTTTTCGCTACGTCACTGGTGAGGGAGACAACCAATAAGTACAGAACTTATAATATTGTGAACTTATTTTTCTTATTTATGTTTAAAAATATTAAAGAAATGGAAATTTTGAAAGCAAAGAAATAAATATTTTTTAAAATATACTTATACTGAATTTAAGCAAATGATTAAATATTATATTGATTTTATTTGGTCTAGCTAATATTTATTTTAAATTTTAAAAAAACGAGGAAAGAAAGCAAGGCGCCTGACGAAACGAATGTCCTTGAGTGGGATTGATGCCTAAGTACGCGACTGTGTAGATTGAAAAAGTCATAATATAATAAGACTTACTAATAAAAAAGAATATTTTAGAAACTGAGAGAAGCGTGTGTTGCACTAAAAATGAGAAAAATACATAACACTCTTAGTTTATCGATTAGCGTCTGTTGCAGTAGTGCATGTCAGAAAAGAAAGAGCGCATAAGAAACGCGCGTATCTATGATGGCGATGAACAGTAATGATGACGAAAGATGTTGATGCATGGATGCAGAATTTGGTGAATGCTGGCTTTATTTAATAATTAGGTGCAGCAGAAGAGAAGAGAGAGGGACAGGAGAGAATGTGAATGGATATCATAGAATGCATTGAAAGCGCGCACGTATACACTTACATACGTGGCATACGCGACACGATGATGAATGCATGCTGATTGTGTTGCATGAGGCTAGTCACTCTATTATTATATTCAGGTTGTCAAGTGAATTTACATATGCATAGAGAGCGCGTGAAATGCGAAACCTTTACATAGTATATTGTAGAATTTAGATGAGGGAAGACAGTAAGAGAAATATATCCTCTATAGAAGAGAAGTAGCCATTGTGAATGGAATTTAGTAGAGTAGTTTTATACAGTCGATAGAAAATGTATTCAAGAAGTACATAGCAGATGTAGTTATTGATTTGAGGGTAATGATGATGTGTGATGATGATGATGTGATGATGATGATGAGATGATGATGATGATGATGATGATGATGATGATGATGATGATGATGATGATGATGATGATGATGATGATGATGATGATGATGATGATGATGATGATGATGATGATGATGATGATGATGATGATGATGATGATGATGATGATGATGATGATGATGATGATGATGATGATGATGATGATGATGATGATGATGATGATGATGATGATGATGATGATGATGATGATGATGATGATGATGATAATGATGATGATGATGATGATGATGATGATGATGATGATGATGATGATGATGATGATGATGATGATGATGATGATGATGGTGATGATGATGATGATGATGATGATGATGATGATGATGATGATGATGATGATGATGATGATGATGATGATGATGGTGATGATGATGATGATGATGATGATGATGATGATGATGATGATGATGATGATGATGATGATGATGATGATGATGATGATGATGATGATGATGATGATGATGATGATGATGATGATGATGATGATGATGATGATGATGATGATGATGATGATGATGATGATGATGATGATGATGATGATGATGATGATGATGATGATGATGATGATGATGATGATGATGATGATGATGATGATGATGATGATGATGATGATGATGATGATGATGATGATGATGATGATGATGATGATGATGATGATGATGATGATGATGATGATGATGATGATGATGATGATGATGATGATGATGATGATGATGATGATGATGATGATGATGATGATGATGATGATGATGATGATGTAATGATGATGATGATGATGATAATGGTAATGATCTCAGTTATATTTTAGGTAAAATAAACAGAATAAATATACCATTCCAGTCAGAAGGCTTCCGTTTTCATAAGTTTTATGAAACTATCGGCGAACAATATAGAACTTTTCTAAGTTTTTTCATTAGAGAAGAAATTTTGTTGAATTCTAAATTAAATGAAATTGATCCAAATGATGAACGATTACACACTTCACTCGAAAATATATTCCTTGGTGGAAAAATGATGTCTCTTCTTATTTTAAAGAATCATTGTCACAACCCGAAGAAAAAGAATTCAAAACTAACTGCTTAATGTATTTGAAAGAAATATGTATTCATATCAAAAAAAGATTTGTTTTTAATGAAAACAGCGTGTAGCTAACTTAAAGGTTTTAGATATGGATATTATCGCACAAGAAATTCAATAGTTGTATTTACAAATTTAACTTCATATTTTAAAGCGATGATTCAAGACGAAGATATTAATCGTGATGACTTGTACGATGAATTTCAAGCCTTCAAATTTTTAGGTATTAATAATTTCAATTATAAAAATATGGAAGTTCCAAAGTTTTGGTATAAAATTCGTGAAGTTGAAGATATCTTTAACCGCCCAAAATATTTAAATTTGTTTAAATTTATGACAAACATGACAATACTGCCTCATTCTTCCGCATCGGTGGAAAGATATTTTTCTCAACTTAACAATACGAAGACGAAACTTACCAATAAATTAAAAGCATCAACTACAAGAGATCGAATTTTAGCACGACAACATATAAAAAGGAATGGTGGTGCGTGTATTACATGGAAACCAACAAAAGAGCTTTTTTTCAGACTTGCAAAATGGAAATGTGCACAAAAGATATCTTAATAGACTCAAAAAGTGATTTAAAAGTTTTTACAAAAGATTTTACGTTTACAACACTGTTTTTAATGATCTTGGGTTTTTTCATGTACTCCTTGATTCTTTTATAATAAAATCTTTGGTTTGTTTGAAATTTAAAGTGGCAACACTGCCATACATTTTGTGTATGTTTTTATCATACGGTCGCGATCACTCAGATATCGATAAACTACTACATAACATTATGCATAAAATCAAGCAATCAAGAGTGCATGTGGAAAAATTTATATTTATACAAAACAAGTTTTTTTACGATCTGTAATGATGAAATAAAATTGTAATCAACACTCGAATGGAATCAGATCATATGAATGTAAAAAACTTGCATTTATAAATTGTGAAAATCAGTCATATTGATGTACTGAACTAAAAATATGATTAAAAAAATATAAAAATCGTAAAAATGTTTTTATTCTTGATTTAATTGAATTTCAAAAACCATAAAAACAGTATCACACAAATTCTAAAAAAAGATGTTTAAATACTATATACAGTGGCGTATCCAGAAAATAAAAGATTAGAGAAGGAATAGGGTAGATAAAAAGGTTCAACCAAATAGTTAGGAAATGGTGGAATTTTTTAACTCTAAAAATTTATAATTGGAAAAATCAAAATAATAAAATTGGCGCCATGATATGTGAAAGTGATAATATCTTGCGGTTTAGAGTGATAAAAAATTTCTTATGCTCCAATATGCATGGATTTCAACTATGTTTTACATGCTAAAGCAAAAGAGTCTCGACAAGAATCGTTTTTCTATTTTCCATACCTCATGTTTCTAATTTCATTTTGAGACAATGTTATAATGAAAAGTTGTAAAAAGTAAATAAAATAATTTTTGCGAGCTGTTTTGAGCTTATCAGGTTTTCAAAGAACATTTTATTTCTTTGTGTATATATGTATGTGTATTACATGCACAAACTGAAATTTAACAAAAGGTCATTGACCTATTTTCAGTCTTTTTATTTATCTGAATAAACTATTAAAAAATATAAGACCAAAATTGAATAAGAATAGAGAAAGAATTTTCAGTAAAAAGTTGTTTATCATTTGTAAGTAGAAAAAAGCAAAAAGTTAGTGACATTCTTTGTTTACTACAACTGTATAAGATGTAATTCATTTTATAAAATTACTAAATTATTGTCAAATCATAAAAATACTTATTTAGAAAAAGTCATGAAATTATAACCGAATTAATAATGTAGTTTATGAATACTTGTTAATTTTTTCATGAGGGGGGAGGATTCTGTCCCCATGCCTTAAATACGGTTAAGGAAATTATTAAGCGAAATTTGAGAAATAAAATTGGAGTTAATGAAAAGTAAATTAAAAAATTTTATAATCAAATATTTTCTCCTTCAGGGGTTGCTAATTGTGATACAAAAATAAATTTTGAACAAAAAAAGGCTGATATTATTACTAAGTATCGAAATACCATTGGAATGTATTTAACTCGCAAAATAATACCAACAATAGAAGTTTATGTTTTTGGAGCTCGAAATAAATTCAACTATATACCAAAAAATTGGACGAATAATAATTCAGAATCTCAATGTCTTCAAAATTGAAAACCGAAAAAACTGGTTGAAATTATAGAGATTTTAAAAGATGAAGCGTTCTATCAAAATCAAATGCTAAATGCTGCTTTACACAGTAGTGGTAACTATCAACTAATTGGAGAAGCTTCGAAACTGCTAACTTCAACATCAATGTGTAATTGTATTACTACCGAAAATAGAGAAAATTTAAAAAGGAAACTGATTAATTTAAACAAAACTTTATTTAGCAAAAGATTTGATATTTCATCAGATGCATACTTTATTACTTTGAGTAAACCAAAGTTAGCAATGAAGCCAGGTCAAAGAAAAGTAAAAAGGTAAATGTTAACTTAATGAATTATTATTTAATTTCTACTAATATGTTTATGAAGATTTAGAAAATAGAGCTAGGTATGAAACATGAAAAGTGTGAACACTTTTACTCAGAGGTATACACTTGTTTTTTTAAAATAATTTGACAAAAAATTTCAAAAATATTTTATTTTTTTTAGGATGAAGATCAGTAAGCTTCAAATTCAGAGAATAATAAATATTACACAACTTTTAGTGTTTAAATAAAATTTCAAACTTTTCTGGTTTAATTTATTAATCTATCTAAAAATCTTGTTTGAGGATATCACAAAAATAAGAATATACTTTGTTCTAATTTTCTGTGTTTTGTTAATCTTATTAGTTATTAGGATGGGAGCATATTGGCTGAATTATCCCTTCAAATTTTATGACTTTTCCTAAAATTGTTAGTTGCATATTTTGGTACCATTTCCATGGTAGTTGAATGAAACTCTCATGTCAAATACTGTCAATCAAAAATTAACATTTTTCAACAAAACTTTGACATTACCTGTAGTTAACTTTATAACGTAGGGTCTTTATTTGATACTCCCTTAAAAATTTATAATTATATAGTTATGAACGCCTAACACTTTATATATTTAATTTTTTCATTAATCATGGCTGCTTTTTAGAAAATGCCAATCAAAATTTTAGTTGATGAGAAATATATCTAAAAATTGATTTCCATAAGGAATGAGCATCACCACTAAATTCCGCATGCTTGAAAATATATGTATAAAACTTTTTGTAAGAATAAAAATTTTAATTTTGACATGGGCTATCATTATATTTAAATCATTTTTTGACAGGTTTGATAAAAAAAATGGACATGACCACTGAATTCTACATACTAGAAAATGAGTATATATATGTAAAAAACTTTTTTTATTATAAAAAGTTCCTTTTTTTGAGATGAGTTGCCATATATAAATCTATTTTTGACAGATTTTGAAAAAATGGACATCACCACTGAATTCAGCATAGTTAAAAAAATATATATCACATTGAGAATATATGTTGACTTATTTTTCATTTATTTTATATATTTTTAATTTTATTAATATATTATATGCTAATTTATGGGAATTCAGGAAACAGAAGCAAAGGGCTTTTCAGCAAAAATGAAGTATCAGCACAGGCAGTTTCCTAGCGATTTTCTGCTCTTCCAAAAATGACTATATGCAATTTTTCATACAAATTTCATGGTAGTTTAGTGACCCACGCATGGCAAAAATTGTCAATTAAAATCAAAAGTCATATTGCTTAACAAAATTTTGACATCTGTAGATAAATTAAAACTTAATCCCCATATTAGATACACTCTTGAAAATTTATATTTATATATATTGTTTTAGATGATGAAGTGTGATAACCTTTTATAATTCAACAAAGATGATCATAAAATTAGACATTAAGGAATAAAGGAAATTTTGTACCAAAACAATGGAGGTCCAATCGAGATTCAATGTATTGTCTTTAGTTAGCATAGGCAAAGGAAATTAAGGAAAAAGAATTGAACAAAAAACACTAAAAGGGTTTTGATTTCTAGAAATATAAAGAAAGAAAGGAATCTGGTGGATTTCTGGGTCTAGTTGGAGTAGACGTTAAAAATCTTTATTATGTCCTTTTAAACAATTATCATAAAATTTAAAAAAAAAGTGGATCATTTTTTTATTCAATATATTATAAGGTATGATAACACATGAATAAGAATAAAAGTTTTAAAATATTTTGAGTAAAATAAAGTCAAAATATTGGTTTATTATAAAAATGATGCAGGTATAACCTATTTTGAAGGTTTGATATTGATAGGTGAAGAAATTTATTTACTAATGTGGATTCTAAACAAGAAATATACATTAAAAATAATTAAAAAAACATAGTATGTGAACAAGATATAATAAAAAGAAAAAATTTGTAGGATAAATACAAGCCTTCTTGAACTACTTAGTATTACCCGGTCTTCTTAAAATTTGTATCACTAAATCTTTTTCTTAAAAAATAAGTTTTATCATAATTTTTAATAAAGTGGATAATTTATTTATTATTCAATATATAAGATATGATGAACCATTAATAAGGGTATTAAAGAACATTCAAAAATTTCAGGTGAAATAAAAAAATCCAATTCAAACATTGAGAGTTTCTGCAAACTTGATTTGAGCTCGTCTTGAATTGAGATTTGGCTAAAATATATAAAATTGAAATGTATTGTTGAATTTGGAGACAAAGTATAGGCAAAAAACACATGTATTGTTGGATTAACCGCATATTAGCGATTGATATAGTATTCATTACTTATGTATGGATTGACAAAAATACCTTCACCAATAGAGTACACATTTAACTTAAAGGTACAATTAAATTCATATAAATTTGGAAATGAATATTATTATAAAACGCGCCTTTTATAGCAATATTTTTTGCAAAAACTATCTCTAATATTAAAAATCAATATTATTATAAAAAAAGGTGTCCTTATAGCAAGATTTTTCAGTATTTTATAAAAAAAGGTATTTGTAATATTAAAAATCAAGATTGTACTTAATACTATAGTTAAAATATGTATTGGATCCCTACATAAAAAATCGTTTAATTTTAAGGCTTCCATAATATCCATCTTAACCAAATGTTAAACTGCAAGTTATAAAAGTTACATTTTTTGAAAAAAATTTATAAATTTTAAATTTGATAAAAAAATAAACTTTTAAAACTTTAGATTTTTAAAAGTAAACTTAATTTTCCTCTGAAAGCAAAAAATATTTAAATGTCTTAAAACAACAAATTAACGTTCTTTTGGTTCAACTTATTTCAAAAAATTACAAAAAGTGAAAAATTAAAAAACTCATATAATTTTTAGCTAACTTTTTAAAATATCTTAAAAGATTTATCAAAAAATATTAATTTTAGAAAATAATAAAATTTCAATAAGCAATATTGATATATTAATTTAAGCATATTCAAAAACTAAAGAAATTAAAAAGTTTAACAGCTACTTTAAAAGTTTCTGGCATAAAGTCTCGAGATGACCCAAAAAATATAAATTGTGTGCGTAAAGTCATATGAAAATTTATAGGAAGGCAGACGATTAATTTTCGGATAACTACCAAAATATAATGCCCATAACTATAATCGGATTCAGGGTGTTGTAAAAAAAATAAAACTTTAAATAAAAAAATAAAAACAAATTAAAATTTTTAATAAAATTTATTTTTGCTGAATAAGATAATAAATTTACTTATGTGAAAGTGAAAAAACAGGTTTAAAATAATTTAAACATTTCTGGCTATTTCTGCCCATATTTTAGTAATACCCGATTTTTCAAAGTTCAGACGTAGTCTGTCACAATCGTCTCCGTCAACATTTCTTAACAAAACCTAATTTTTTAAGTCAAGATCATCATCTCCATCGTCATCACCACCATCATCATCTTCTTTTTTGTGTCTTTACTGCATAGTGGGCAGGGCCTAGGCAGCCCCCTTTAGATCCGTCAGTGGTTCTGCTTATCTTTGTTTATTATATAGTCTTTGCTTATTTTTATTATAGAAGATAGTTGTAGATTCAAGCGGTTCCCAGGAACTTTTTTCAAATAACAATTTCTTTTTTTCGTTTTGTTTTTGTGCCATGTGATATTTATTTTAATTGTCTATAAGACTATTATTTTTTGTAACATGTATTTTATAATTTGTATTTGCATAATAAATTCTTCTTAGTTATTTTTTAAGGTAAACGTGCACCGTAAAGAATTTTCAAGGCTGGATTCACCGAAGACGTTTAGGTATTGAGGCACAGTCTCTAAGTACCTTACATCACGACCCCTTAATTAAACTTAAAATTCCAAAGTTCAAATAATTATATATCAATGTATTAGGAACATGACAAACCTCATGAGTCATTAAAATATGCCGAAATTACTATGAGAAGATATTATGCATTTAACTAAAACGTTTTATGCTCGAATATTTTCCACATATAATATGGTAAAAGTAAAAGTCCCGTGGAGTGTTTATATCGAGAAGGCATAATTGTGCCGCTTGTATCGAAATATGAGAAAATTAACCTTGATGCGGGATCGAACCCAAGATCTTGAGTTATCAAAACCCAGTATCAGGCCTCCTTTTTTTTTATTTAAAAAAATATAGAAAGAAAAAAATAGAAATATATTCGGGAAATATGATAAAGCAAAAAGTTTTATGCAGTTGAAATTAAAGGAAAAAAGATGGGTATCAAAGAATAAAGATGAACTAAAACAGTAAATGGATGGCATAGAGTAGAGTTTCCTAAAAAAATTATAATTATTATTGTTCTAGAAGTCAAATATATGATTGAAATAAATATTGAAGCATTAAAGCAAGATATTGAAACTAATTTACAATAAATACTATTTGAAAAACATTTAAATTATGTACTTTTGCTGCTCAGTTTACAAAAACAAAAAATGTCCGTTTAAAAATTTAAAATCAAAACTGAGGTTTTTTTATTACTCATTTCAGAAATTTTTGCTTATTTATTTCCTATTTTAATTCTTAAAAATTTTCTTAATTGAATCTGTTTTAAAATGATATTTTCCTGAAAGTTTGCAATTTTTGTAAAGTTTCAATCCAACTTCAAGATATTTTTCAAACTCCTTTTAGAACGAATGGAACATCATTTTACATTAAAAAGTCGTCTGCCTTAAGCTATATTAATTTTTTTTATTCTTAGCTTTAAATGGTTATAGAGACATGCTTTTTTTAATTTTAATTAAGACAGACTTGCTCTACTTATGATAACATTACTTTATATAATGTTGATATTTTCTTCAAAATAATTGCGTGTAAATCCTGTATATTAAAATAATAATTGCATCAGAGCTGTAGACAGAGGGGGCAAGGGGGGGCTGAGCCCCCCTAAATAATATAGAAAGCCCCCCTAACTAAAATGGAAAGCCCCCCTTTTATATTTTTTCTTCAACATTGTTTTTATAGCATGATCTTTTTCTTATTTTTTTAGCAAAATTCCCTTTTTTTAGAAAATAAAATAATTTGATATAAATTTATAATTACAAAATTTAAAATGTTATGAATTCAGTGTTTAAATGAAGTGTGATAGTTACAATATGCACAATTTTTATCCAAAAATTTTTTAAATAAATAAATGATATAATTAATACTGTGTAAGTTCATGATTATTTGTTTAGCTATTTAAACACTTTCAGAATTTTATGGATAAATTTGTAATAAAAAAAAATAAGAAAAGCGAAGCAAGCTCTAGTAATCTTGATTCTCTTCCTGCAAAGAAGTTTCGACAAGAACATCAAGAAATAATCTGTGAAGATAATGTTGAACATAATAGTATTACTGATTTAAGTAAAGATAGTAGATCGTGTCCAATTATAAATTTTCCAAAAAAATCGGATTCACGTTCATTTCAGAAAAACTGGTACAATTTATATCCTTGGCTTGAATACTCAGTTATGAAAGACGCTGCTTTTTGCTTTCCCTGTAGACTTTTTGCCAAAATTAATCAAAGAGACACAGCTTTTACTTTGAATGGCTTTTCTAACTGGAAAAAAGCAAATGAAGGAAACAAAGGATTTCTCAAACATCAGGCATCATGCTCTCACCTTGACTCAATGGCAGCTTGGAAAGAGAAAAAGCATCGTTTGGAAAATGACACTTCTGTTTCGACTCTCGTTTGCAGAGGTGCAATAGAAAAAAATAGATATTATTTGAGATCAATTCTTGATGTAATTAAATTTCTAGCAAGCAATCAATTGGCTTTCAGAGGAACATTCAACGAAGATATATCTAAGGAAGAAGGTCTTTTCAATAACCTTTTTGACTACACTATTGAAAAAGACGGCACCTTAAAAGAAATAATTAATTCTCATGTTCAACAGAATGCAAAATACACTTCTCCACAACTGCAAAATGAAGTTATTTCTACTCTCCATTATATGGTTAGAAACTCTGTTGCAAACAATATTAAAGAATGCGATTCAGGTAACTTTTCACTTATGATGGATGGCACAAGAGACAAAACTAATACAGAGAATATATCAATCGGTATCCGTTATGTTAAAAATGGAAAAATTCACGAATCATTGCTAGACATTGTTACGCTTCATCATAATGAACTCGATGCAAATTCAATTGCTTCAAAGTGCATAGATATTCTGAACGAAACTGATATCGATTCTGGAAAACTTCTTTCTCAATGTTTTGATGGAGCAAGTGTCATGAGTGGGTGCAACGGTGGAGTACAAGCAATTCTACAACAAAAACTAGGAAGAAAAATTCCCTATGTTCATTGTCTAAATCACCGTCTTCATTTAATTATTATTGACACTTTTAGTAATAACAAAATTATCAAAGACTTTTGCGATCAGTGTAAGTCGTTGTATACCTTTTTTCGACGTCCAAAAGTTGCAAAACATTATAATGGAATATCTTTGAAAAGATTATTAGAACAAAGATGGAGCGGACATTATCAAACTACAAAAGCTATCATCTCTGAATTTTGTCAAATAAGAAAAACTTTAAAAACAATTATAAATCTCAGAGATGCTTCTATAGATGGTGGAATTGTAGTAGAAGCAAAAGGATTTTATTCAACACTTTCAAACATTAAATTTACATTTGCAGCCGTTTTAGTAGAAAAAGTTTTAAGTTTGATACAACCTGCAGATAAAGTCTTCCAAAAAAGAGAAATTGATCTTGCTGCAGCAATGGAGATATCAGATAGCGTTTTTGCTGAGATAAAAAAACTAAGAAGTGAATATGTTTTTGAAGATGTTAAGAAAACTGGAGAAGAGATGATTGGTAAAGAAAATATTGAAAAGTTAATTCGAAAAGAAAAACTTTTTCTAGTTCTCGACTTAAAAAGTTATAGTGACTTGTCCCACTGGACAAAGATTAGATAAAATTATTTTAGTTCTCAAAAGTTCATTTTTTCGCCATGATCACATTTTAACTGAATATGAAAAACGCTTCAATCAAAACTCATGTTTGTATAAAGAAATTGCTTCTATAATAACTCAACTATCAACAGAAAGCTTCAAAACTAAAAACTTTCAAGAAATAAGCAAACTTATCAAAATTCCTCCAGAAGCCGAGTTATTAGTGGTGCAAAATTATCTGAAGAAAAAAATGTTTTGTTTACCATTCCAAATATTGTGAAAGTTCTTTACGAGCAAAGAGAAGTTTTCACTGATACTTACAATTTTGTTGCCAGCCTTGCTTCTTTCCCATGTTCTACAGCTTTATGTGAGTCATCATTTTCGACTCTATCAAATATAGACACTCCACAAAGGAGAACAATGTTGAGTACTCGCAAAGCGAATCTCTCAATGATTGGTTTTGAATCTAAAAGGTTGAAAAACATTGATTTCATTGAATTTTGCAAAGAGTTTTCAAAAAAGTCAAGAAGATTAATTTTGTTTTGATTTTAATATTGTTTTATTTTTCAAAACATGTAAAGTAAAAGTTTGACACTTATTGTTTATAAAAAAATTTTCAAAAAGTCATTTTTTTGAAGGCAGGAAAGATAAACCACAAATATAAAAAAATTTTTTGTAAAAATATTTAGCCCCCCTAAATTTTTTTCCAGCCCTCCCAAGTGAAAAGTTCTAGCTACGGGCCTGAATTGCATGCTTATAAGAATCAAACATCGCCGTCCCCTTTAAATTGAAATAAAGTTGGTTCTGAAACTTAGTTTTGATACCTAAGGATAACTTTATTAATTGAGTTGAATTAAACTAAGTTTATATTCAATTTAAAATGAATTATATTATAGTATTTGTAATTTATTTTAATTATGAAGGCGAATTTAGTTTAATTTCTTAAGTTTTAGTTTAAATATGTAAATTGAGAGTATTTTTCAAAACCATTTTATGCGAATAAAAGAGTGGAATTTTTTGTCGCATATGTGCTAATTTCTAGCATAAAATATAACAATTTGCCATATTGTTTATCTTTTAACACTACACAAGGGATCCTTTATAACTGCGATGGCTGCCTCTAAGTCACGAACCCGTCTTATAAATGGTGTGTGTTATAACGAATCTAGCTGAATACATCTTATATGACCATCGTTATAAAGGTAAAAGTACCGTAGGGTGTTTTCATCGAGAAGGCACATTTGCGCCGCTTGTATCGAGCTATGAAGAAAGGAGGCTTGATGAGGGATCGAAACCAAGACCTTGAATTATCGAATATCAGTATCCAAGCAACCTTACTTCGGCCCCATATAATGGATCTAACCTTTCTAACTAGATTGGCACTATGACCACCACTTTATTATAATCCTTTCAGAAAAAGTTTTATGTTATTTCTCAACCATGAAAAATTTCCATAAGGTTAAATATATTTCATTTTTAAGGAAACATGTCAATTCATAGATTTAATTCAGGGAAACGCAAAAGGTCATAAAGCAGCTTGCATGATTTTAACCAAGGGAAAGAGCAATGGGTAGGTGAAATATAACAAGACATGAAACAAGGGAGGAATAAAGAATATGCAAAGAAAGGTTCTGTTGGACTGATATAATTATATCGCTCTAAAATTCGATTGCATCAAGCTTCTGCCCTTAAACTGTTCTTGATTTATATGCTAATGAATGAGCAGTATTTTTATCATTTGAAAAGTGTGCGGAGTTTATTATTCCCATACTATTTTATTGTATCAAACCGGTACAAATTGATCTTCAAAATAGCTAAGAACAAAATGTAATATTCCTTACAAAATTAATTAATATCAAAATTACATAAAAATTAAAAGATGAGTATTTTACACTAAAAAAATCATATTTAGAGCTCATTTTCCATACTTCTTTTTGGGAACTAGAAAAATAGAAAATGAAAAGCTTCGCCTTTTCTAAATCTTCCCTGATTCCGTTGCGACGGTAAAATTGTAATACCTGGTAATCCTATACTAGTGTTATATAATATATATTCTTATTTTGCAAAATACTCTTAGTATTATCGTTACACCAAAAAGACTTTTTAACCTTTTAATGTCAATTCATTGGTAGGGGTGCACTGAATAGTCTATCCGGCGGGATACCCTGTTGCATACTGACGATTATTCAGCATCAACACAGGATACTTCTCGTATCCGGCCGGATAATTATAAAACAAACCAAAATAAACAATTACCTTGAAAATGATAGGAATAATATCTGATTAATATTTAATAGAGAAGTATATTTGTATCTTCCATTATGGTGAAGAAACAGGAGATCTCTCCTATTTTTGGTAACAGTGCTGTGTGTATTTCTCAAAAATCATTTGTTTCTTTCGAGCAGTGGGGTGTGGAGTTAGAGCTCGACTTCGCTGGCTGCCTGCCTCATCTACGATATCTTTCTTGAGGATAGTCATTGTTATATTTGCCTCTTAAGATCTAACAATTTCTTGGAACCACGCCATGAAGTCATCCTGGCTTCTACCTCCAGGTACTTCTTCACCGGGACAACCAAGGTGAGCAGCTTCATCAACTGTCTCCACCTAACAGTATGAAGGCTGTGGTGCTGGAATAGTTTGCCAAGGAACAAAGTCTTCTCATGTGCCTTGTGGTTCAAAAATTGTACTCTGAAGGTCAAGTACTCTTGGTAGAACATATAACTGAGTCGTTATGATATCAATACCAGAACTAGAAGCACAGAAGAACCTAGCATGGAACGCAGACAGAAGTCTCCGCCTTGTCATTTTGATGCGTTCTTTGTCAGTGTCCTTTTCAAGGTATCTTGCCAGAGTGTTTACATTTGGGATAACAGTGGATAGAGAGCATAATTCGGCACTCATTTCAACAGTAAGCTGGAGGCTGAAGGATGGTGACAACTTGTTCTATAATTTGCCACTCAGAGGAAGAAAAATTTGGCAGCTCATCATGATCAGAGAAGTAAAGCTGCACATGCTTCTTTAGCTTTTGGAGCCGCTTCAGCATATGGTATGCACTTTTTCAACGATTCGGAATATCCTGCACTAGTAGTAGTGGTTCCTTTACCATTTCACTTCCAGTCTGCAGCTTGATGGCCTTGAATTCACTGCAGACTTTGTGAAAATGGTCAACGTGGCCCATCTACGGCTTTTCACTAACACATCTTCCACAGGTTTTTGAGAGAGAATGGCATCTCTTATGATGAGTTGAATGATCTGTATTGAGCAGTAAATAGGCTCGATCTCAGACAGATTACTTCCAAGAAACATGTTTTCTACACCATCTCTAACGAGTATAAGTCTTCTTTGAGCATCTATATTCCAAGACCCCCATATGTTCTTGAGCTTGTCAGCAATGTTCACACCTGTATGTGTATCGTTAAAGTGGGACGCATGTAGAACTGCATTTTTCCGTACATATTCCGCAGTGATCTAGTGAGCAGAGAGAGACATCGACGTTTCATAGAATGATGAACATGTCCAGATGTCAGATGTGAAGCTAACATGACCAACTTTTGCGAGCTCAGTTGCAACATTTTTTCGTAGTTCTTCATAGATGCCTGGAAAAACGTTCTCAGCGAAGAATCTTAGGCTAGGTATGACATACTGTGCCTATAAATGGGTCATAAAACCAATAAGGCCGTCATCTTCAGCCATGATGAAAGGCTGGTTATCCAATGCAATCGCGAGAAGAATTTTTTTGTGAATTTTTTTTAGCTCTAACATCATTAATGTTCCACAACTTCCTTTTGTCGAACGTTTCCTGTAATGACAACTGGTCGATTTTTCTTTTCCTTCCTGGGGTCATCTTGGATACATCATATTCTTCAGAGGATTCTTCTTGGCATCCTGGTATTCTTTATTATGCAAAATTTTCGCGTGGTTGTGCAAAAGTGTCGTGCTGAATGACTTACGCTTCCCACTACCACTTATTTTTTTATTACAAACCATACACTGTGCAGAGTGATCGGATTAATCATTAATTTTGAAAAGGCTCCAGATGAAGCTCGACATCGCTGTCAACAATTTACCAAAGACCAAAATGGAGTGAATTAACTTTCAAGATTACTTCTTATATATAAAGGAAAAGAACGCAACATATATTTGTTTCGTGTCAAAAATGTTTGCATGCACGTTGTGTTTATGTATATGCGACTGATAAATGAGCAAGCGCTTATTTCTGTGTACGCGACTGATGAAAAAGAGAGGTATGGCAGTAATATCATTGCGTGTGTATTTGAGTGTAGTATGGCATTCCCCACGCTACAAATTAAGCAAGAGTGATGATGATGGGAATTTTATATAGGAGACCAACTAATTATCAAAATTTAAAAAATTTGTTTTTTTAATGCTAGAATTAAATAGCATACTCATTACTCATTCAGTTAAGTACTATTATGAACGTAATGTGGTTACAAAACTCAAAACATCAAAGTCAAACACTGTTGGTAAAATATATGATCGATATCAGGCCCCCTTACTCGGCCGGACATTCTTAAACTATCAAACCTATGATAGTAAATTTCACAATCTGGTGCACCCATATTCATAGGTAATGCATATTTTGATTTATCAAAAGATTGAACCAATATTTTAGTGTTGCTAGATTTTTTAAACATGAAACAAGAACAAATTTTTTTTATTACATAAAAAAATAAATATGAAAAATACCTCGTAATTAAAACATGGTTTACATATAAAAAGATGATCAAATCATATTTTGAGTTATGTTAACTCCTTTTTTGGGGATACAATGTTAGTAAATGAAAAAGCCGAATTTTTTATCCCTTGAAGGTCAGAATTTTTAGGACTGATGGTCTGCTTTCCTTTTTAATGGAATTTTATATACTTAACCCCATTAGTGCTGGGCTAAATTTGTCCGCTCAAGTGCTTGTGGGAGGGGGGCATAAAGTGCCCCCCCCCCTATTTTTCTCAGATATTAATAAGTTTTTATAAATATTTTTAATGTTACATATATATTTCAACTATGCTAAATTCAGTGATGTTCATTTTTTATCAAAATCAATCAAACCTGTCAAAAAATTGATTTATATTTGACATCTCATCTCAAAAAGGAACTTTTTATCTAAATAATTATATAAAGTTTTTTACACATATATACCCATTTTCAAGCATGCTGAATTCAGTAGTGATATTAATTTTTTTTATGAAAATCAATCAAACCTGTCAAAAAATTGATTTACATACAATAGCTCATCTCAAAAAAGAAACTTTTTATCTAAATAATTATATAAAGCTTTTTACACATATATACCCATTTTTAAGTATGCTAAATTGAGTGGTGATATTCATTTTTTATGAAAATCAATCATACCTGTCAAAACTATTTATAAAGAAGCTTGCATTCACTTTAGCAGAAGAAAGTATCAAAGTTCGAGCTTCCATAGTTGAATTACCAACAAGCATAAAGAATCTTTTATCTTTTTACGGATTTTCGCAAGTACAACCTCACACAAGCCAAGAACCTCTGAATAAAAAAAAAGAGCATCCTGTCATTTTTGTACTTCGAGGAAAAATAAAACGACAAGACAATGCGAAAAGTGTTAATGCCTTTTTATGTAAGCTACATTCCTCTGTATTGTGCCCTGATTGCAAGTAGACTAATTTCAAATAAAGTAATGTTTTTTTACAAAAATATTTAACATTTAAAACTTTTCTATTAACGCCATCTACAAACAAAAAACCTACAAAATAACTGTTTATACAAAAAAAAGTATATTTTTACTATATAACTAATATACAACGATTTTTCGAAATTTTTTTTACAGAACTGATTTTCAGGCATACATTACTAATTGAATTGCCACTTTGAGATATTTTTTAACCGTATTAGCCAAAATAGAGTACAGAAATAAAACAAGCATAGTCGATTTGCTATAAAAACAGATAATTTATTTGAAAGAGATTTTATTTTTTTGGAAATATTTTTGAAGAGAGTATCTAGAAGTAAACCCCAAATATGATTGATGCTTTCAGATGTTTTAAAACCATAAATGCCAAACCTGAGTCTAAAAATGAAACCAGCATCTTCCATTTGGCATAAAAACAGATATTTTATTTAAATTTCAAAAATATTTCTGTAGACATTAGACGTAAATGGAACTGAATTTTGAATTTTGGAAAAAAATATTCTTGAAGTTGATGAACACAAATCTAAAACTATAAAGTTAATGTTTTTATTGCAATTTTTTGTTAAATAAAAAGAACATTTAAAATATACCATTTTTACTTCTAAATTTTCTTTTTTTAGTTCTAAATTATCTTTTTTCAATCCTAATTTGTCTTTTTTAAATTCTAAACGCTCCTTCTAAAATACAAATTAAAATGGAAAAAAAAGCAATTTAGGACTTAAAAAGAAAATTTAGAATTGAAAAAAGACAAACTAGAATTTAAAAAAGACAATGTAGAACTAAAAAAGACAAACTATAATTGAAAAAAGACAATTTTGAAGTAAAAAAGACAAACTATAATTGAAAAAAATACAATTTAGAACTAAAAAAGACAAACTAGAATTGAAAAAAGACAATTTATAATTGAAAAAGGAGAAATTAGAACTGGTATATATATATCACCTCCCCCTCCCTCTCCTGTTGTGGAAGTCCAGAGACGGGACTGGTTGTAGTCGACTTCGCTATAAACTAGGGGTCGGCAAAGTGGTCGATATCGACTCCTGGGGGTCCATAGTAGATCTTTAGGAGTCGATAAGATAGAAAAACCTACCAAATTTTTCTATGCTTTTTTTATTTTATAGTAGTAATAAATCTCCTTTTTCTTTTAAAACATAGTTTAGCACATTGTATAGTGTAGGATATATGAAACATTTTTGGTTTCTATTTCTCTCTTAATTGTTAACATTGATTAATGCTTTTATGAAACATTTCTATGTGGGGTGGGGGTCGATGTGAAGACAAATGTTCTATGAAGGGGTCGACGGGTAAAAAAAGTTTGCCGATCCCTGATAAACGAATTATATTCTATTTATTTATGATCTCGCTAGTTACAGATTTGTTATTATATAAAATTTGTTCTTCATAATTTTATGACAAATATGGTAAATTGTTAATTATTTTGCATCTATTTTATTAGCGTTCACTTAATCTTAAAAAAGCATCGATTTTTAATATAATCATAAAAGAAACAAATAAATGGAGTATTATGAAAATGGGCTAAAAAGTTTTAAAGGAGAAAATTTTATAGAAAGTTATTTGAAATTTGCTCGTGGATTAGCAGATGAACCATACAACGAATTGATCCTAAATCAATGCATTAAGACTAGCTTCATTATTGGCAATTTCAGTGCCTGTTTACTACATATTACATTTTACGTTGACAACTTTGGCATATCACCTAGATCAATAGCGATATCTCATCTCATTGGCCAATTAGATCCGTCACTCACTACGCAAATAAAGGATATTTTTGTGTGCTCTGACATCCTGCAAGAAAAGGAAGAAAATAGTATGACTGTTGAGAGTGAAAAAATGCTGTCGCTTTACCACCGACATCAATATCTGTGTCGCGAAAGTTATAACAAAGATACACTTGAATCGTACCAACTGCCTGTATTTCGGCAGTCCAGGAGTTCCATTTCTTCATTCTTAGCAGTTCTCGTTGATACAATGCACAAAGTGGACTCAGACGAGGAAACTACAAGGTCACTTTACATCACGTGCATATGCCTTGATATTTGGATTTCAAGAACACAGAAGGTTGATGCTAGTTTGCGTGAGAGCACTGCCTTTAATGAAATCACTCCTGTCTATGCAGACGAATGCGAAGTCATACTCCCCTTCTGCAAAAAAGGGAAAAGAAAGAGCGAGAGCGAGGAGTACGTTGTGAAGAGGCGCTCTGCTCGCGTGCAAAACGTCTCCGAATACAATCAAAGCAGTACAAGCATTGGAAAGTTGTCCTGCTTGCGCGAAAAGCTCACCAAACTTCTGCTTCCTATGCAGTTGCTGCGCAAGAGCGATGAAAGTTCTCCAGGTCAGCGAATACTGACGGCTACCTTTGAAAAAGAGTCTGTGATACTTGAGAAGTTTGTCAAGTTCCTGAAAAGGAATAATAATAATGTGATAATAGAGATCTTGTACAACCTTCTGCGTTTCATAACTGAAAATGATGCTAGCGATTGTAGTTTGTCTTTTTCGTGTGACTTTGTTTCTGGGTATAGGAAGTGCCGAAAGTATTTTTGTGATCGCTATGACATTCAGAGAACGACCAATTTCAATCTTATTCTCAATGTCATTGAAATGCAAGTCGACCATTTTTCCTATTCGTGCTTATTTAGCAAGGACTCTTTTGACGCCCAGTATACTTTTCTACCATTTAAATTATTCAAAGCTAATAATTTGGCGCAATGTGAAGCAGTAACTGTTTTCACCGAAGATATTCAGTTTTTGGACAGTTTAGCGCTTCTCAATGAAATCGATGAAACTGATGAAGAATATAAACAAATTCTAAGATACTTCTTTGTCCGTCTTCAAATAAGCGTGTTTAATCAAAATAATTGTCACTACGATACCTTCAAATTAGCATTGCTTGAAACATTTAAATTTTATCGTCTTAAGTTTGGTAAAGATATCAAACTTGAACTGTCTCACTGTCTTTGTTTTAAGCAAGTATCACTAGAAAATTTTCCCAAGATAGATTCTATTTTGGTATCCCAAATATTCAACTCTATTGAACCCATTCCTGATCTAAAAGAAGAATTGGTAACTAAAATTACACAGTTGAATCCTTTGTCATCTTTTTTCAATATTAGTTTTCATTTAATGAGTTATGATGAAATTAAAGATGTTTTAAATTCAGAATTCACTCAACAGATTTCTATGATTGCAAAGTGCAAAGACACAAAGAAAAAAGTCGATATACTTTGTACTTTGATAGAAGAAAATATCAATTATTTGCTGTTTTTACGAAAATCCGCTTCTAAAAATTCATTCACCATATCCTACTTCAACAAACAGATTGACAAAATTTTGGAAACTTTCCTAAATTTAATACAAGAGGAAAGTGATGTTTTTTCCCATGTCATCAACTTGGATGTCTTGATCGAGAAACTTTTCCACAAATTGTTCCATGATGTTGATGTTGGATCTGGAGGCTGTCTTAATAAAATTTTAGTGAATCTAAGCATTTATCGAATTTTATTTTACATGATAAAATACAAGTCTAGCTTCCTCTCCACTAAGAATATGGTCCTGAATCTTCGACAAAGTAATCATTTTATCAACACCGACCAGGAAAATAGTTGTCAGAGTAGTGAGGAGAGTGTTCTGCGCTCCATGATGCCGGTTCACTTGCAATACTTGGTGCATGTTCACGCTTTTTTAGGAGAAAACGAAGTCTGCATGCACCAAAGCGGCAAGTTTATGCACCTGTGTATCCAGGCCTTCAATGAAGAAATTCAATCGCTTGCCTTCATTAATGACGGTGTCAGTGACAATAGTGATGACACTTTTTACTCAGAGTTGCTGAAGGAGCAGTTGGAACAGTGCTTATTCTGTATGTATGATATATGCTACAAAAAATGGAAATCAAGTAAGGTTAATTTGATTGAGCACAACTCTCATCGATTGAAGATATCTTCCGCCGTAAACTTTTCTCCATTATTCAATCTACTAAAACCCTTCAAGCTTCCAACATTTGCGAATAAAGAAAATACGATTAGTTCCGAGACCAAAGAAATTTTTGAGCACATGATACCATTCCTAACGTTGCCTAAAAATAGAAGCGAATTAACGCATAAACTAAGAAAGCTAATCAAGGGGGATATGACATCGGACACATTTTTACAGGAATTTGAAAAAAATAATGAAGTTGACGAGCCAATAATCAATGAAATATACTATTTGATAGCGGATTACTATTTCAAAGTTATGCTAACAGATAAAGCACTTTACTACTACACAATCCACTTATCCCTTCAACCCACTAACTTTAATTCTTGGTCGGGCGTTGCATTAGTGAAAAGTTCCCAAATTGAGCACGAATTGCGCATCATATCCTTTGATTATAAATCGTTTGCTACTAAGAAAGTCACCACTTCAAACATGGAGCCTTCAAGGTATGAACTTACTGATCACACGTCAGATGCCGTTTTACGCTGCTATCAAAAGGCTCTTGAGTTAAATGCTGAATGCACTTCTCTTTGGGTAGAGTTTGGTGCCATTGCTTATATGCTTCATACTGCAGCTTCGCATAAGATGAAAAAGAGGAAAATTTTTAGTCTTAGCGATGTTGACGTTAAAGCTCTTGCTATCTACAGTCTCAAGATGCTAGAACTCTCTTTGAACGCGTACCAAAATGCCCACAAAGTGTCCGGGGGAGAAAGTGAGGAACTGTGGTTGTACTTTTACATGCAGGGAAAAATATGTGAAAAAACTGAACAGTATCCAGAAGGAGCTCTTAACTTCTATATTAAAGCTATTGAACATATTAGAAGTAAACATCCATATTTAAAATTTAAAATAAATTTTCACAATCCTCAATCCTTATCAGTTGAACTGCTAGAATTAGAATATCGAGTTTATAAACTTATTTCTAAAAACATTGTCTCTAATAAATTGAAAGAAAAGCCTAATCTTATTCCTTATTTTGAATCCATACTCCAAAGTATGCAAAAATATAATCCATCGAGCTCTGATAGAGATTCTGCTTCGACTTCCATACAAAATCTTATCAAGGAAGAGAATTTTGAAAATCTAACAGATTTCACGAATACACATTTGAATCATTACGTCACTAATAAATCATTACAAATCTTAAATTTGTGTATCAATGGCTTCTTTCTTTGTATTCATCGTTTACCCAATCACTACAAAAGCCTTTACCAATTGGCTAAATTGTTTATGCATTTTCCACCAATTAAATATCTTAAAAAAGCAGCAGATCTCTTTCTATCTCCTTCTATATCACACATTTCTCCTTATATGACTAAATTACGACCAGGATTATTTTACGATAAAAAATTGAACAATTTGTTTAATAACATTTGGCGCCTTCCAGTTGAAGAAGTTGATCGACCTGGCTGTTTTCCCTTTCATATGTTCAAAGCTGCGATACTCTTATTGGAAATACTTTATTGTAAAGGTGACTTGTGTACCCTCCGTAACATCATCATCAACATGTTCAAGTGTCCAGACAGCGATAAAACTTATATATACGAGCATGATCGCCTTGAAATTGCTTCAATCGCTTTAACCTACTCATCCTTGATTTTTAAAGAGTTGATTCATAAAAAAGATACCTGTATTCTTCCCAAGCCACAAGAAGTTAAAACAGGCTACATCTTGGACGCCTACAAGCTTTCGTATTTAGCTCAGCGACATCAAATTTGTCTACCTGATCTTAACAAGCACTTAATTGATCTATGTTTAATCATTCAAGGCCTTGATCCCCACACTGACATTATGAGTTTGGAACAAGCGTACAAGTTCTGTCAAAGTAGGAGTAGGAAGTTTTAAGGCATTGCATTCAGTTTTACGAGTTTTTACTGTGAGAGTCGTACAATGAAAATTCAATGAACGCTTCATCCTGAGTAAAAATGCTATAGAAGTGGATTTTTTATTCGGCTATTTTTGCATTTGTGTTATATCGATGCTAGTATTCATTAAAGTGTGTCTTATTTTTCACTATTCAATTTTCAAGGTTGATTCCTAAATTTTGATTAATTGATAACAAGCTTCAAACGTTACCTTCTTTTTATTTTTATGGAGAGAACAACTCAGCTGTCATATTCCTAAGCGTGGGAAGATATTTTGAGATCGACTTTAGGATTAAATTATTAATTTTTTCAGTTACTTAATATCTTCATTTTGTAAATTGAAATTATATAATTTATGAGGAAAAAAATATACTTAATCATTTCTTTCCAATGTACCACTAAATTAATATTGTAATTGGCAAATGATTTTACCTGTGGTATATTTCTGCAAGGTGGACAAATGTAGGAAAGATTTGAAGAAAAAATTACTCAAAATTTTTTCAATATAAGATTTATTATAATTAATATTATCTATTTTGTATTCAATGTTGTCTTAAATATATTTTCAACCACAACAAAAGGTTCCAAAAGCATTACTTCTCCTTGCTCTACAATTTGATCCACATAGTATGGAACAGCGTTTCTCAACCTTTTTACCTTCGCGCAACTATTGAAATATATTGATTTTTTCCAGTAATTTCTTGTACATTTTTTTACAGTGTTTTAAATTGAAAAAAGGGAATTAGATTCAAGACAAAAATAAAGATGTTCTGGTTTAAACGAACAAAAAAAATGCAGCAAAAAATATACCATAATTAAAACACAAAGTCCGATGAAAAAAATCTACATACGAGTTCTACATAAGATCCTTACTCCTCTTTTATGATACCTGATAAAAATTTTCTATTCATAAGAGCATGTAAACTTTAATGTGAAAAATACTTTATTTCATCTCACTATTTTTCGCTTAACTCTCTTCCCAGGGTTACGCGGAACACCGCTTGAGAAACACTGCTGTAGAAACCTGTATGAAAGTAAGATGCAGGTTGGAACAGCTCAAATTTTCTAACTTTTTAAATTGGAGTTACTTTGTAATGGAGATAATGAGCACTCAGAAAAAGAAACATCACAATTATTAAAACCAATAAAATTAGGTTGATCATTAAAACCAAGTTTACTATGCATAATATCTAAAGAAACGAATACAGGACAGGCTAGTTATAAGATTATACGACTAAATAGCTAGTTCTGAAATAGCTAGTTCCAAAATTGCTAGTATACCAAAATAGCTAGTTTACGAAAATAGTTAATTTGGAACTAGCTGTTTAGTCGTAAAATCGTCTCTTTCGACTAGGAAAAATTAGGTTTGGAAGAACACGATCATAATTTGTTTCTTACAATAAAAACATTTTATTTTTATGAATTTGTTTTTACAACAGAAATATTCCTATTCATTATAAAAAATAAGGGAAACTGTTCTCTTGAGAGGTATACGGCGGTGACGTTTTTTATGACATGAATTCTAGTAAATTCAGATTCGATAAAACCATCGCAAATCAAAATAATATGACATGACATATAGGTATTTATTTATAAAATAGTAAAATAATAGTATTCCTACTCAACATTAGATTGATCAAACACAAAGTCCCATTCCTCACCATTCAAATGGTCATCGTAAGGATCCTCTTCTGGAATAATGTCATGCTCCACTGATGATGAAGGAATATCGTCATCCTCTTCCCATAACATATCATCCTCCGTACCGTCGATCGCATTAGTAATTGAGCATTTTTTGAATGACTTGACAATGATTTTTGGATCAATAGAGTCCCAGGAATCTTTTACCCACTGGTACACTGTATGCAAAGATGCAGCACGCATATTTCCGGCGGCAGTGTAGATTTTTTGACCAGATACCATCCACTCATTCCACTTGGTTCGCATAGAATCTTAAAATGGTTTATTTAACGATACATCCAGTGCAGCCAGGGCCGTAGCGAGAAGGGGGGCCGTGCCCCCTCCCAACTTCTTCTTGTGCCCCCTCCGACTTCCTATTATTTTCTCCTTTTTTTACATTGCCTGAATCACCGGCTTCATCTTGTTATGATTAATGCTTTGAATTCTGTATATGAAGTTTCAAGATGCATTACTGTGTGTAAGCTCATTTACAATTTTATGAGAAAGCCTAATGTTGAGAAAATATATGATGGAGGGAAAATTCAAAGGATTAAGGATCAAAGATGGACAGGACATTTTCATTCAATCAACTCTATTGTCAAAAACTACGAAAATCTTTTATATCTTTTTGAAGAATGTTCTTTATCCGATAATAATCACGAAATCAGTATCGAAGCTCACAGTCTCTCGATGCTAATACAAAAAAAACAGTTCATAACATAACATATTTTATTAAGCAAAAAGAAGGTTGTTCAAATCTATGAAAATTGCATCTAAAAATAATAACTTTAAATAATGAGATATTTGAGTTTTCATAAGACAAAATATCACAAGTGTAAAAACTTGAGATGACTCCAATGAAAGTCGAATCTATTTTTAAATATATTTAATGTTGGTGCATCGACAATATTTTGAGGTGAAAACAGTTCATATTTGTTTTGAATCTCCTGTTCAAGGTTCTTAAAATTTTAATTCCTATTAACACTTATGCACAGTTACTTTAAAATACTCATGATATACTTTTTTAAAATTTAACTTCTATGATGCACGAGAGAAAAAAAATCATATTTAGATTCATATACAAAAAATATTGATACTGATGAATTGGTCAAGAAA
Source organism: Nectonema munidae (assembly GCA_030549495.1). Classification (NCBI taxonomy): domain Eukaryota; kingdom Metazoa; phylum Nematomorpha; class Nectonematoida; family Nectonematidae; genus Nectonema; species Nectonema munidae. The sequence goes on along the minus strand of JAUIRK010000871.1, from coordinate 230,409 downwards.
TTTTCTAACAAAACAATAAGAATTCAACTTTTTTGAGAGAGCATGTAGTTTTTCCAAAATGAGATAAGTTTTTTTTCTATAAATAATTGTTTTATTTATTCATTACTTATTTTTAAAAGCATTAAATTGCCCAGGGTGTTTCAAAAAAATGAAATTCCGATTTTTGTTTCAGCTGTATGCTGCCCTTTTTCAAATTAAATAATGGAATATTTACACAAAATTTTGAGGTGATAACTGAATGTTTAGGGGTTGCTCAAAAAGTTTGTTTTTTTTTCAAAAAGTTAAAAAATAAACAAATTACATATAAAATTTATTTATATTTTCTTTTCAAAAAAATGAAACAAATGAATTTATACTTCTGAAAAAATGCAATAGAACATAATTATTTAAAAGCAGAATTTTTGGTAATGGTATTTCCTTCCGGTGCTCTTTTACAACTCTTAAAAGAAACTGTCGCTGAGCTTGATATTTAGTAATCACAGTATTGAATTGTTGGATAAAAGAAATGGCCCGCTCAGCACAGTCATTCATAACCTTCAGCTCTCATGCTGCTTTTTCGAAGCGAAGGTATATTTCATCATTTTCCCATAAAGACGGATCTTTCGAAAGGAATTCCGGTTCTGACAGAATCACAGGAAATATGTGTCTTGTTTTCATTGTAAAAAATTGAGGGAGGGAAATTTGCGTCGAAAATGTTTTCCCATCAACCTTCTTCAGTCCTTTTGGCTTTGCTGGCAGAAACATTTTGTCCACCATTTTTCGCTTTACAGCAGCTGGGATACGATCGTCGAACAATGAAAGTCCTACAGCTTCTTCTGAAATATACCAAAGATGACGTTTGAAAGCTGCAAAGGAAACATTGGCAAGTTTTTCATTTTGGATTCCATGTTGCATGAGTTTCATCATATCCATATCGTTCTTGGCAGCATATGGACCGATCGGCAACTCATTCCAAAAAGGCACATAGCATAGGGCGACGAACAGGGAAATATCTTGAACTGTTTTAAGTTCACCTTTCGTTAGATGAAACTGATCACGAAAGAGAAACATTTTTATACAGTATATAGGTTTTGCCATCCACTTCGCATGATGGAAAGCACCTGGAGCACGAAAAAATTCCATCCGGTGGAGTACCTCCAAGGAAGATGTAGGCAAGAGTTATGAGTTCCCGATAATCATCTCTTGTTGCATTTAACCTCAGGTCAAGCTCAAGACGTTGCATTGCTTCCTCATGAAGAAAGGACCAATCACCCACGAAGTTTGCCAAGATTTCTTCATCTTGCTCAGCTGCCTTGAAGTGTTTTTTGTCGAGGTTTCTCCACTGATCTTGAAAACGTGAAAATAATGGAATAATTGGACCGGATCCAATTTTGGGAACACCAAGGAGGATCTCAGTACCATCTCCTATGGCAAGAATTGCAATTCTTTCAGCTTTCTTCCGACCAGAGTATGTTACAGTTATCTCAGGTAATAGCTTACCGTCACAATGTATGTATCACGGGGAATTCTTATCATGGTGTCAGACTTGATTCTGGTTGCTACTTCTTCACGGTTCCTCTTCCGATACCGGTAGATCGAACTCGGAGACAAAGTGATTTGTTTGATGTCAATGCCAAGAGACTTTGCTTGAGCCCCAAAAAACTTTGCTATGAGACACGCCAGTACGATCCAGAGCCGCCGTAACTTCAGGTTTAAAAAAGACCTTTTTGGAAATAGATGGACCTGCAGCAAATATAGAATGAGACTTCTTTCTTTTGGAGTGACTATAAACGTGCAAGGAATCATCCACTGAAGACTCTGAAGACAAACTGGAATCAGTTAGTGTCGATGAGCTGATGACTTTGACGGTTAGTTGTTTTTCTGCCTCAGATTTTTTCTTGCGTTTGTCTTCCACTTCAGCCTTTTTCTTCTTCTTCTTCTCAAAAAACTTGAAATGATGCATGTCAGTTCCAGCCATGCTCGATTGGGAACGATCCTCTCGCTGACTCAACAAGAAGGCTTTATCTTCCTCATTTTTCATCATAACTAGCGCATCCTTGTGAGCAGTGTCAAAAATTTCATCTAAGTCATCTTAAGAACGTCTCTAAGACGATTCTTCTTAAGACCTACGTATTTGTTAACCAGATCTGTAAGCTTCTTTTTAGCGTAAAACATCGTTGTTGTAGGAATTGGGACCTTAGTCCAAAACAAAAAAAACTGCTTCCACAACTGCTTTCGCACTCTTGGGCTTTGTACACTTCAAGTTGAGGTGATGGAAAAAAAGTGCTTTAGGACTTGACCATTGGACGGAAGAATATTCAAGTCCCCTCATCTTCCCCTTGTGCCCCCCCCCCCTAACTTTCAATTTATGGCCACAGCCCTGAGTGCAGTACAGATGTTAATCCACCTGGAATCAGCGCCATATCTGTTTTTTCGATTCTAATGCTTTTTTGTAGTATACGTTAAATGTGACTTAAACATGTCCTACACTAACAACGATTTGGGTTTTAGCATAGCGCCTGACCAACGGGCCCGCACTTCGTTAATCAATTTGATACATCCACTGTCGTCCATCCTTCCTTTTACTTGTACATGAATTACGCCTCCTGGCTGAAATTATTTTTTGGCATCGTTTTTCTTTTAAATATTATCATAGGTGGCAGTTTTGTTGCATCAGCGAGGCATGCCAATACGACCGTGAAGTGTTGTTTTCGTGCCCAGTGGTTTTCACCAGAACTGTCTTCTCTCTTTTTTTGTTAATTGTAGTGTTGCCGACAACATCAAAAAACATGGGCGTTTCGTCCATATTTCCAATATGAGCCATATCGTATTTATTTCGTTTTCTTTGATTGATGACAAAGGTCTGGAATTTTGTGATCTTGTGGTCCAAATCTCTTGGCAGCTGTTGAGCAATTTTTGTCTTTTAACGAATGACCAGATTATGACGATGCATAAAACAGGAACACCAACTGACAGTTGCCTTGAAATCCATGCTGTCTTCTTTATTCTTAGCTGCCCATTGTAAAGCTTTCAGTCGGATATGGGCTTTTGTTACGATTCTGCCACATTGACGTTCAGATAACACCCATGTCTCTGTTTCCTCCTCTAATTTTGGCCATTTTTTTTGATTTTGACCATGATTCACACATTTGGTTAAAGGCAAATCTTTAATACTATTTTCTGCCTTCCTCCAATCTCTGACTAATTTTTACTTATGCAATAATGGCGGGCTGTTGTGCTATTGCTACTGTCTTTGGCTGCTTGGACGACTTTTATCTTAAACGCTGCACCATATTTCCTCCTTTTTTGTGGTTTAGCAGACATCTTGCTTGTTTAACGATTAAAAATTTGTAAATTAAAATTTTCCAGCTAAGCGTAACAAGGTTAGACACACCAGTTGAAAAAAATCAATAAATTTCTAGACAACAAATCAATAAATAATCTAGACAGGAATTCCATAAAGTGCATAAAACGTAACACTTCTTCTTTTAGTGAAAGCCTTTTTTGTCAAGCAAGCATGCCATGCTGGCAAAACGAATAAGTCAGCGTGAACTTCACGTGAGTGAGAGCGCAAGATTGAGTCAGCAAAAATGACGCAGTTGATTATTAAATATTATTTCTTTTTACCTTTAACCCATTTTGGACTAGCGATTCACATTTGAATCAGTAAAAAATATAGCTTTTTGGACCAGCGATTCAAATGTGATACGTTAAGTTAAATTGATATAAAATTATAATTGATTACAAAAATGTTATGAAAGTTAATTAGTTAGTTTTTAAACAGGTTTTCCCGTGTTCCTCCATAAAAAATTCTCCTTTTAAAAAATTTTCTCTCATTATTTTTATTATTTGAAATGTGTGAAAAATAATTTATTCCCACTAACACAACTTATCATATCATTAACACTCTCCGATATCTCTTCCATCATAATTTTTTTTCTCATCATGCGTAAAGAGGGTATAGGAAGCCATACATGCACTTTCAAGTCACAGATGTTATGATTAATGTATTTTGTCTCAATGTTTTAGTTGATGTATCAGATATGAATCGCTAGTCTTTTCGCAGAATTCATACTCTTTGCTTTCACTCTTTAAAACATCATAATCTTCATCATTTTCCATAACATTTGTGCTCTACTTCACTTTAGCAGCTCTTCTTCATATTTACGGATCTTCTTAATAGCTTTTAAACCTATTAACAATTTATTACAAGATGGAAAAGGTATTTTTCAACTATCAACCCTACTTTTCAAACCTTGAAAAAAGGATAATTGTTCATTCAAAAACATATAATATAAATTTTTAGCATGGTTTTTATTCGACAATATTTTTATCCTTTAGAAATTAGTAGATCGTATGGACCAAAATATTTTACAGTACAGGTGCTCCATACGCGGAAAAAATGGTATTGGCCCATCGTTAGTCATCTGCTTGATATGAGTGTCACTCAGTCTTGGATAATTTATAGACTAACGCCAAATGACAAGTTAGATCAACTTGGATTTAGAAGGCAGTTGGTTGAGTTGCTACTAAATAAGTACGGCATTCTTCCTCGTCCAGGGAAGGCATTAGCTGTGAGGAACCCCATTCAAGAGATTAGATACGACAAAATAGGACATTTTATGTCACCGATACCCGATAAAAGAAGATTGCGATGTTGACATTGTCATTCGATGACCCCTACTATTTGTATTAAGTGCAATGTTGGAATACATGTGAAATGCTTTATTGAATATCATTCAAATTAATTTACATCTTTTTGCTTGTTTTCTTTTATATTTTTAATAATTGTAAAAAAATTTTTAATTGTATTTTTTGGTTTTACTGTAGCAAATAAAGTTTTTTACTGATTTCAAATACTTAAATGTCAAAAATATACATGCCTCTAAACAACTATTCAGACTACTTGTTTTCTACTGTATTTTTCAAAGTTTAACTTAAAAAATTATATAAGTAGACCTTTTAAGTATCATTTCTTCACAACCTACTTTTTAATGTTTAAAAGCGCAACATATATAAATAACATATTTTCAAACAGTTAAGACAAAATGATTATTTTTATATATTGTGCATCTGATAAAATTTTTAAGGAATAAACATATTATAAAATTTTTTCTTTATGATTTTATATGTAATAGAAAAATAAAAAAGTGTTTTTAACTTTTTAAACTAAAACATAACTAAATCTGAGCCCCATGGTTGTTAGGGTGTACCTCTCAGCTTAACAGTTGAAGGTCAGGGGTTCGATCCCCAAGGCTCCCAACTCTAAAAACAAATTCACAAAAACTGTGATTAACCATCTTAAGCATATAGCCTTACGGCTGAAAGTGCTTTGATATCTCCAACCAACATAACTAAATCTATACTGAACTAAAAGAGAAAATATGAAATTTCTAGAAATATGTTCATGGGCATGAACAAGAATTTAATAAAAAAATATTTGAGTCACTTTTACGTGTTACATTTTAATTTGAAAAAAACTATGATGAACAATATTTGTTACATTTTAGTCTTATTTTCTAATTATATATTTTCAGTAGTGACCAGCGCATCATATAGGATACGCCTATTTTTGTACAGTTAAAACTAAAATTAAAATTAAAATTAAAACAAATAAAATAAAATTAAAATTCTCTATTAATTATTTAACAGCCAATGTCCCATAAATAAAACGTAGACAAAACCGAATTTTTGATGGAATTACAGAGGAATTGACCAAAATTGTCTACCATAAGTGCCCTGGTCGGTTAATTGCAGCACAAAACACAAATTAACCACACAACCAACCTCTTTACCACATTTTAAAACTGCTATTTTGTCTTGGGCAATTGATGCCAAACTAAAAACATCATTTACCTGATTACATGCTTTAACAATAAACCAAAGATCTACAAAAGAGCCCTCAAGTCCTTGGATTATTTCCAATTAAAACACTCTTTCCCAATCCACAGAAGTCAGAAATAAAAACTCCTGATAAACCTAACTATCTTCAAAGAATATAATAATATACAAAGAACATTACATCAAAACTCTTTCCCCTTTTCTCAGTTCAACTCTTCTTCGCACTCACATCTCCATACAATTTATAGATTTGAAGTTTTTAACTTGTTTCTTCTAGTTAAAACCGCTGTCTTTGACAAATCTACTAATTCTCTATATGGAAGATAGAATAATTTTATCTTATATATATAGATACAAAACAGAAAAGAGTATTCAACAATAGACCTTGCTATACACAAAATGTTAACTTTATTTAATAATTAATTATATTTAATGTTTAAAAAAGCAAGAAAAGTTTTCTCAAGGGGAGCTCAGTGATCTAATAAGAGACCTTGATTTAAGTAAAAAAAAGTCTCAACTTTTAACTTCCAGAAGGAAAAGAACTGCTTAAAACGAGAAACTAAAGTATCATTCAAGAGAAGCAGCTCTTTTTCCATTCTTCAGCCCAGATGACAACCTAGATTTTTGCAATGATGTTGAAAGTCTCCTTTTAGAAGCAGGAATATTGATGTGTTAACCTGCAGATTGGAGGCTTTTTATAGATAGTTCTATCAAGAGTTTTATGTGTGTTCTACTGCATAATAAAAATATATTTGCTTCCTTACCAATTGCACACTCCATGAAAATGAAGGAAGATTATGAGAAAGTATAAAGATGCTTTTAAATGCATTTGTTATGATAAGCATCAATGGTCTCTGTTCGTAGACTTCAAAATCGTTAATTTTTTACTTGGTTGGCAAAGTGGATATATTAAATTTCCTTGTTTTTTGTGTTTATGAAATACGACAACGAAAAAACTCATTGGATAAAAAAAGTCTGGCTTTTAAGAGAAACCTTAACTCTAGGGAATAAAAACATCATAAAACCCCTTATTGATAAAAAAGAAGATTATCCCACTCTTGCATATTAAACTTGGAATATTATGAAGCAGTTCGTTATAGCTTTAGATAAAGAAAGAGGTGCTTCAAATATATTTGTTAATTTCATCCTCTTCTTAGTATCGAAAATTATCAAATTATATAAATCTAGTAAAAAATATGCTAGAAAAATTTTAAAAAATTGGGTGCCAACATGAGTCTAAAACTACAATATCTTCATAGTCATCTCGATAAATTTCCGGGAAATCCTTAGAGATGTTCCATAAGGATAATGGAAGATAGGACAATAACCTGATGGCTGATTATTGCTGGTGTCTTTAGTGTAACTACCCAAAAATGTTGCACAAAAGAATATCTAAGAAAACACATTTGGGACGTAATAATGTTTTTGGTCCTTTGATTTTAATTTTTTAAGGAATTTTTCATGTAATTTTTCTAACATTGTCATTTTCGGAACAAGCAACATTTAATTATCCTAAAAACTTGAAAAAATTTTCTTGCCTTGTGTAAGTAAAAATTTCGGGCAAAGTATCAGGAGGTAGCAATAAAATCTTCCGATACATTAAAAAATCCTGATTCTCACGATTCCGATTAATCGTCCTATTACTAATAAGTATAAATTTGTGGTAATTTTGCAGAATATGTGTATATCAATTAAAACCAATGGGAGCGAATGAGTATGACTTTTATACAGAGTTTCCTTATACGGGATAAGCTCAATGCGATTGTTCGAAGAAAATATCGGAAGTGAAAACCGATTTCAAAGTGTCAGTATCGACCCTCCTATGGAAAGAAACATACTTAGATACTGCAGTGTAGATGTGGTTAACGCATTCAAGAAGAAATAGTATTCCCGCCTTCAGCCATCCCTTGAAAGTTCAATCTCATACTTCGCTTTACCGCCAAGCCCAAAGAAAGCTCCGGTTTGTTGTATATATGAGATCTATAAGAATAGGAAGAATCTTTTAATTGACAATAATAAAGAAATTAAATTAATTATCGACAGATGACTTAGTGGTTATAGCGTGGGTCTCGATCCTGATGATCTGGATTTGATTCCCGATCGTGACTATTCTTGCCATCTGTCCAGATATGGAAGATTATTCTGCCTTGGATGCAATACCAACAACTTAGAAAACAAATGTCTAAAGTACGGATTGATTTGGCCTTAATCACAGACGGACTCTTAGTATGAGATGAAATCAGCTCTCCGTGCCACTATTAATTTGGTTCAACACAAACACCAGTCTACACATGTGCAACGCAAAGTAACCGACGAAATTTAAATTATGATGCATATAAATATATTTCAAATGTAAATTATTTATTTAGTAATTTAATGAGCAATAAGGTTTTTCTATTTTTTTATTTTATGAATTTTTATGCTTCACATTTTGTAAACCAAGCCTCTATATTTTATTATGTAGTAATATATATTGGTTAATTCGTCTGAAAAGTGCCACCCGATAACACTACTTAGTTTTTATAAAACAATTTACCCTGCTTCTTCAAGAAGCGGAATACAAAATAGAAGTTCGAGAAGGAAAAATAATCTTTCAATTCTATCACAGCTTGTTTTACGATTTGTTAAGGACCTTTGCTGTATAAAAATATTGTTAGCGTCAACTTTGTAAATAACAAAAAGGCTATATATTTTAAACATTTAGTTTGTGCGATTTAATAAAATTAATGTTCATTTTTCACTATGTTTTAACCCCTTTTGTGACGGCCTATTTTTATTTCCTCAGTGACAGGGAGCTTTTTCGCTGCCCTTCTTTTTTCTCAAAATCTTAAATATTTTTACAAAATTGTCGTGAAAATCTACAAATAATTAATTGTGAATCTGATAGTGTCGTTTTTTTTATGAAAAGCAATCAAACCTGTTTATCAAGGCCAAATATATAAAACTCAAAATATATTTTAACTTCAAAGATTTTTTGATCTTCAATATGAAAAATAGATATATGGCAGAAATAAATTTCGCAAAAAAAGAATCTTAGAAAAAATTCTACTCCTCCTCTCTTAAAAATCCATGGAATGTGATTAATTCTTTCTGCAAAAATTGCAAAGCTTCTTCTCAACTCAATGCACTCACAACACACCATTTACAACGACCCATTAATCAACCCATCCTTTCTTTCAACCATTTTCCCACAGGACTCCCATACATTTGATAACATAGTAAACCACTCTAAACACAAACATATCTCCTCCTTCTTATCTCTAAACTCATCCCAAACATTTCTTCCAGTAAATCTAACTGAATTAGCCTCTGCCATAAACAGTCTAAATATCAAATTATCGTCAAGCCTTGATCTTATAACTACAAAATATAACATAAAATCCTTCCCTTTATATTCACAATATCCCTTACAATTTTATATCAGTTGCCTAAAATTCTCCTTTTTCCCATCTATCTGGAAAATAGGTAAGTTAATTTTACTCTCTAAACAAAACAAACACTTAATCCTCATATCCAACTGGCAACCAATCACCATCCTCCATACTTTAGGAAAAATCTTTGAAAAAATTTTACGCAAAAGGTTTCTCCTTCATATCACTGTATCTAATTAATCCCTTACAATTTGCATACCTTCCGCACAAAAGTCCAGAATCCGCTCTATATAGATTCTCCTCATAACTCGAAACAAAACTATCATTCAAATTAACATCATCAGCCCTTTTTCTAGAAATCAATAACACTTTCAATTTAGCATGGCATCTGCAATCATTTTTAATATGATCCGACAAAAATACAGAAATTATCTTATAAAATTCATCAAAATTACCTTTTAAATCGGTGTATTATATTCAAACACAATTATCTAGTTGTTATTTATTCTCTCTCACTTTCCACGCCACAAGGTGGGTGCTGCTCTTATATCCTCTGGATTATACTTATAAACCCCCTCTTATATATATTAGATAACAATTCAGCTTTCTTCCATTAACATCCAGCGATACTCTCATCCAACTATCTTCCTCCATGAAGGGTTGACCTTTCAATCAAACCTTAAATGGTCATCCAGCTTCAAAAACCTATACCACAAACTATCTTCAACTATTTCCTCTCTTAGTAAAATTATATCTTATAAAAGGGGTCCAAGTAACACTCTTCTTTTATTTATAAATCAATCATCCTACCTACGTTTAAGTATAGCATTCTTTGATGGGACCTTTCAAAAATCGACAGCCTTTGCCCTATCACAATGACTAAAGGCTACAAAAACCGCCCTATTAGAATCTTAAAATTCTTCACGAACTGCCTTCCTTTAACACTTCATCTCAAACAAACTATTACCAAAAAATATATCATGACACGTGTCGAACTAAATTCCTATTTTAAGTCTTTCTATTTCCATAACACTCTATAGTATTCTATTCAATTATACAGTCTTCAATTAGGAGAAAATTCACTTTACGGTTTGTTTACTTACAATATAGAAATATATTTATATATAATAGATATCTATTATAATCAACCATTGATGCTTAAAATAATTTATTATAGCCAACATATATTATAAGGATAATATATAATGCAAATAAAATGATATTATAAGGATAATAACAAATGCAGTGGCGGATCCAGAAATTGACCATAAGGGGCCAACTTTAAAAAATACTAGTTTTGTTTTTCATCGTTTTGGTAACTTTTTTATTATGGTATTTTTATTATGATTTAGACGTAATCCACTACCATACAAGTCTTGATGCTTTAGGAAAGAGCAAAATCAGTAAGGGGAATTTTTGAAGCCATTCTTCATAGAGGGGGCCTAGTCCCATGTGCCCTGCATCCGCCAGTGATATAATGTTTTTTTAACAAATATAAAAAATCTGTTAATATGATTGATTCATATATTTTGATAAAATTCTATTTTTTTTTCGGTCAATTGTGATTATAGATTTTAAGCAAAGACAAAATATTCTTTCATGCATACAATTATGCTACAGTTTGTAATTATTCCAATTAAAAATTATCTCCACAAATAAAGAATTTTTTATTTTATCAATAATTTCACAAATTGATTAAAATGGCTTTGATTTTTTTTTTCAGGTAAATCTTAAATGCAGTAACAAATATGGCATCTCTACTGATTTAGTCGATAGTTTCTAACTTCTACCGCTTTGAGTTACAAATTCTACGGGTCTTTTTTAATCTCTAGTTGGCAGTTTTGTGCATTATTATCGTACAGTGATCATAAAATAGTAATGTAAATGTTAATTTAAAATAAGTTAATTTACTAGAAAGGCTACTTCTACTTAAAGGCTTTTATTTTTTGTTTCAAATAAGTCTAGTTAATATCCTATGCTCAACATTTTTTAGAGTCAACACCCTCAACTATATCTAGAGATAGTATATCATGTGATAAGATGTAGAATCGGGTCAGGGGCGCACATCCTCAAAATTATTAGAGGGGGGGGGGCGGAATTTTTTTGCTCAAAATTTTCAGTCTGGAAATACCACGGGGGGCCAAATATTCAAGCAATCCTTTAAAATAGAGTGTATACCACGCATACGTGGATTTATATGACTACTTTATATTTTTTCACTGGCGTAGTCAGAAAATTGATGTTGGAGGGGCAGACAAAGAATGGGGGAGTAGACAATTTTATAAGTGAAGCAGACATTTTTACCAAAAAAGAATTAGCACATGTAGTTAAAGCAGATGTATTCTAAGAATTTCAGTAATGTTATATCAATAAAAAATTTTTTTTATTTTTATTTGAAAATTATGAAGTATCACACAAATTAATTTTTTGGAAGTTTTTTTCAAAAAAGTTGAATCCTGGACTTTATGGAAAAAATTTCAAGATTTCATTGTTGACAATTTTTTTGTATACTCTTTCAGATACGAAAGAAGCATACGATTCTTCTTTCTTTTATGCAGCATTGAGCATCGTTGACTTCTTAAAACTCTTTTCAGGCAAGAAAACGATCTTTCACATGAAGCTGTACGGATTCCAATAGTAATTGTACCTTTGAATGAAAATTAATTATTTTCAAAATATCTATTTTTTGAAGTTTTCAAATTTTTACCTACATGCAGGTTATACAGACTTTTGAATGCATCTTTCAAAGCATTCAAAATATCCTTTAAAGTTTAAACAGTTAAAGATTGCCTTGTTTTTTTTATGCCTTGTTGCATCAAACTCCTTTTTTAAGTAGTTTTTTGCAACCAGATTCTGACTTTTAAAATAAGCGTCAACTACAATTCCGGGATGCTTTAGAAGAAATTTTAGTGTCTCCACGTCCAAAAAGTTTTCACTGCTTGCGCTTGGCAATAGGTTTTCGATACTTTTAATCAACCTGTTTTGTCCTTCTGCAAACCTATCAAGAACCATTTTAAATATTCAAACATGTATGAATAAAATTTTAAAGATTTGATTTACCTATTATTTATTTCTTCAATAGTTATATCGATGACTTCATTGAAGATGCTGAGATACTCAGATCGATTGTCACAATTTGTCTGACCCCTGGAAGTCATTACGATATTCTCTTGAAACTTTTATATTTCTCACAATTTTTTATCAAGTTTCCGAATGAATATCCATCGTTTCTTATTTTACTTAATTCATCTCTAACTGAGAGCACACGCTTGAAGGTTGAAAAGGCATCACTGTTGTGCCCCTAAAATTTCAAAAAAAAGCACATCGGTATCAGCCTTAAAAACAAAAAGCACGATTTACTTCTGAGTATGTATTGATAGGAAGCAAAACTTTGAAAACCTTATTAGAATTTGTAAAACGAAAATAAACTTCTTTTTAATTTGCAATAAAATGCTTATTATAATCAGGGTGCGAGGTAGAAAATTTTCACGGGGGGAAGTTCTGCTGTGTGGAGTCACGAGAAAAAGAAGATTCATGATATTGCAACATATCAAGGAAAAGAATGGAAATTTCTGAAATTCAATCAAGCTTTAACTGTTTATGAAGCAATTAAAAACTGGAATATTCCGGACAAGGTTGAAGCAATTTGCTTTGATACAACAGCTAGCAATATAGGTCGATTTAACGGTGTATGCACAATTATTGAAAAGATGTTAGATCGTAGTTTATTGTATTTTTCATATCGGCATGATAATTTGGATTAAGTTTTTAAAAGTTGTTTTGATTTGTTGATGGGTTCGGCTTCTTGTCCAGATATGATAATTTTCAAAAGATTTAAAAAAAAAACTGGCATACTAGTTACAAGAAATGATAAAGTTTCTGATGTTTATCTTTTCAAAACTATAAATTTTGCAAAATATCTTCTTTCTAAGGAATAAAAAAAAGAAGAGTTGCTGGAACTATCATTATCTTTTCGAATGCGAGGTCCTGTGTGTCATGCTCGATGTATGTTAAAAGCTTTGTATGCATTCACAATTTTTATTCTTCAAAATGAAATAGAATTGACATCAGCTGATAAAAGTTCTATGGTAAGAATATGCGATTTTCTTCTTCTTTATGTTCCAACATCGTTTTCATCTCCTGATGCAGTTAGAGCGCCTTATCATAATTTTTATGAACTCATAAATTTTGAAAAAATCGATACAGAAATTAGTGAAGTAACTTCTAAAAAATTTCTAATCATCTCCGGTATCTTGCTCTTTAAAATGTTGCCATATCTTTATTTTATGAAAATGTTCCAAATAATATTAAAGCAAAAATGGCTGATAATAAAATCAATGCCATATAAAAATATGGATTCAATTAAAAAATAATATTTTCCTCAAAAGGAATTACCATCTTTTTTCAAATTCTCATCACTGTTAAATTTTTACCAAAAACTTTTTCACGATGTTTTCAATTGATACTCATTTTCTTGACAAAGATCCTTCAACTTGGAATTCATTTCTAGTTTTAAGGTTTGAAAAATTGAAGAAACTGGTAGTTGTCAATGATGTTGCAGAAAGAGGAATAAAACTTATATGAGATTATGATAGTATTCTAACAAAGCATGAAGATACAAAACAATTTATTCTACAAAACGTCACTGAAAACCGAAAAACTTAGACAAGAGCCACAAAACAACGATTTGAAAATTAATTTTTTAATATTACTTTAATAAAAAACAAAAAGTAACTTATTATTAATTAATATTTTTTACAGTAATGAATTTTTTATGGAAATATAAAAAATAATAATAATTAATAGCAATTATGCATGAAGTATTTTAAAGTAACTCGTTCTTATTTAACCATATAAAAATAAATAAGTGTTGGAAGCAACAAAATTATTTTTTTGTCTTTTTAAGGGCCACTCAAATGCTCATATTTGTAGCAATTTAAACACTGCTTCATATAATAGACATTTTGTGCTATACAACGATTAAAACCGACAAAAATTTAATCGTTATTTTTTTCAAGATGATTTTTTAATTACTTGGCAATTCTAAAAACAACCTTTTTCTTTTTATTTAAACTGTTAAACAATCTCAAAAGTGTTTCCTTTATGGACCAGATTTTGAATCTATTGATTCTTCCTTAGTATAGAGTCCAAATATCAGCGTTACTTAATTCAGAGTTAATTCCTTTAATACTTCATTTCATCCAGGCCCGTGGCCAAGAAAAATTTAGCAAGAGCTAAAAACAAAAATTTATTAGCGATAGATAGGGTTCCAAAATTTCCATATCCTGCTATATCTTTATATTAATATTTATTTCATCTGCCACGTCTAGTTGATGTGTTAAGATCAGTGCAAATTTACAAAATTAATGTTATTTTATGTAAAAGTAGAAATATTATTTTGAGTATTTAAAGCTGCTGTAACAAAAGATTTTTTTCACTGTATGAATTTACTTTTGTATATCTTATACTCTAACTGTTTAGTTTTAGCGTTAGATGAAGTTTAGGTGATTGATTAAGCGCTTTTTCTATTCACTAGTCAAGTGCAATTCCATTGCTATCGGTTGTAAAGCGGTGCCCCAGCTAAATTCATATTTTGAAGCAAATGTCGGCTCGTAGTTTTTTTCCTCGCATACTTAAGCAGCATATGCTGGCTCTGACGCGCGCTCATCGCCAGGAAAAGGCGTATTCGAGCTTTTCAGTTGGAGTAAACGACCATTTGCACAATTCTGCGGACCTCGTGAGCAAAGAGAACAATGTGGATATGAAGTCGATCAGCAAAGCAATGAAGATGTACTTGAAGGCAATACAATACAGGGAGTGTCGAGCGAAGCGCGATGAGCAGGTGTACAGCCTAGGCAAGAGGCACCTAGCCAACATCATGAGCCTCGACATCGAGGACCTAACAGCGAAAGACATTTCCAACTCCTTGACCTACTTGTTTCCCTGCTCCCTAACTCACAAGCTTGCTAAACCCTGCATGCCAGAGCCCGCACACGTTTCTTCTTTAGAAAAACCTAAATTCTCGAACGATGGACGCCCCTTTAGCGCCTTTTTTTACACAAAAAGGATGCGGCTAAACGAACTCATGTTTGAGGCTTCGGAAAAGCTTTTGAATCTGTCGAAGTTCGAAGAGAGTGTGAGTAAGGACCCATCGATTCTTCATGAAACATCGGAAGCGCCCTATTGCCTACTCGATCAAGAAAATAAGGACAGTGAATGGCTTACTTTCGAAGAAGTCCAGGTCAAGTTGAAGGAGAAGCTCGTGGGTCTGGAGTACAAGCAATTTCTGACGTTGTTGAAGAGAATGCTGCACCACAGGTATTCCTCGTTGGAGCAGGATTACCTTAAGAATTTTCGCAAAACTGTGCACCATGAAAAGAAGGTGGATACGCTGCCGAAGATCATGAAGGATGCGAATGGCGAGCTCTTTTCAAGCGCCCTGGCCAAACGCAAGACGGGCTGGGCTCGCGCAATTCTGAGGCCAGATCAAGAGAGCGTCATCAAAATCAACGACAAGTACGACATTCTCTTCTTCAATGACTTCCAATCTCGCGAAAACATTTTGCTTCCTTTCATCGTCACGAAAACCTTGGGCTCCTTCAGTGTTGATCTTCAAATTCAAGACAATCCCGGCAAATCCAACATGGCCGGGGCTAGCCGACTTGCAATTGCCAGAGCTCTAACGCCCTTCATATCTGCTGAAAATAGATTAAAGCTCAAATTAGCCGGACTCTTAACTCCCTTCATGCGAACCAGAGAGCGTGACAAACCTGGAAGATCCGGAGCCAGAGCTAGACATCAATGGCGCAAGAGATAAAACGTTAATCTTGCTTCTTTACAAACTTTCAATAAATTGTCACTTCTAACTGTCGCTAATTACTTTTCCGTCAATGCTTGCTAACCCTAACTCTTGGCGAAGCGAGCACACAGATAATCCTTGGGAGTGAGGGCGTTGTTAATGGCGTGATGAAACTTTATATACGAGAAGATCCTTCAAATTTAAATAGCGTTATTGTTCTATTCCTTCCTATTAATATTAAGTAGTGTGGAGAGCACGATTGGGGTCAATTATAAATTTCAATTACAAGGCTCAAATTACAATTATAATTGCAATTATGGCGCCATTTTTTAAAAAATTTCAATTACAATTATATAATTGATTTTCTCCTCAATTACAATTTTTTTTATCCATTCGCTTCAGCTCATGTCTATCGAGATGGGCACCGAAGGAAGGAAACCCAAGAACAGGGAAATTACCCTACTCTTTTCGAATATTCTATAAGGTGCACAAGCCAATTTCGACAATGTAATGTCCTGCAACATTTGAAACTCCTCGCGAATCACCCATCCAACTGCCAACCCCTCCTGAGGTTGCTTAACTTCAACAAATATTTAAAAAAAATGAAAAAAAATGAACACTTTTTCATGAAAGTTTTATTAAAATTTAAAATCACTCCAGCTGTGAATTACACCTGAGGAACATTAATTCCTCAAATCTGGAATCGGATAGACGGCATCGGCCTGACCTGATAATTTTGCCAGCAAGTGAGAAAAGGCGTTCCACAGGAGCAGAAGATGCAGGGATACTCGGATACCGAATGGCTAGTGCGACAATCGTACCACTTTATATGACAGCTGTGAAGAATTGTTGTTCTCTCTATCTCTATGAACTTATCGCTTCTTCACAACTACGCGTGTAGTAGTAATATAAATTTTTCTCATCATCACCACATGGAAGTCATGTGTGGGAATATAGGAAGGAATATTGAAACAATGAAAAGGGATGTGATTTTTTTACCAATATCTCAGGAATATACAAAAATTATCTGAATAATAATTAATTGCTCTATATCAGTGGTTCCCAACCTAATTTATTTTTCAAATGCACTAACACAGGAAACATTAAAGTGTATTGAATAAGAACACTAACACCAACACAGCATTTTAGTGTGACTTCTGGCATTGTTTGCCGTTCACAAGTCCTTCAATGTCTGTGGGAGTTATGGAGAGCGCACATCGAAGATTCGCCTCCACTTCCAACTTGTTGCGTGCCTTTGTTTTGAGGTGTACCAGTGCAGAAAATCCTGTCTCACACAGGTAGATCGAAGAAAACTGGACTAATATCCGCAGACGATTGGTCGCAAGAAGCGGGTAGGTTCCTCGAACTTGCGTCCAAAACTCTTCCAGTTCCATATTCTGGAAGGCATTCTTCGCTGTAGAGTCATTTTTCAAGTCCAGGAACTCTTCCTGCCACGCTTCTGGCACATCATCAACGTTCCTATGAAATGGGTCTCTGATAAGCTTGCTCTCGTTTGTGATCCCCAGGAAGTAATGCTTGAATTCTTCCTCCAAGGCTTCGAGGTGTTGTTTGATATCATCGGCTATTGGATCAGGCAGACCATCTTCCATATCCTCCACACATTCGTTTAGAGCGAGGAATGAGGAAAAACTTCCACTCTCCGCTCTTTTCTTCCACAGTTTCAGTTTAGCCACAAAAGCTCTGATCTTGTCCGACTCAAAAAGAATGTTGGTCCCTTTGCCCTGCAATTTCCTGTTGAGCTCGTTCAATGCGCTGAAAATATCGGACAAGTAGGACATCCGCACACGGAAAAATTCACCCTTCAACGCCCCCAGAAGCACAACATTCTCTTGGGCTCGAAAGAAGGCTACCACCTCATCAAACAATTCCAGGACTCGCTAAAACATGTTTCTCTTCGAGAGCCACCTCTCCTGAGTATGAAACAACAACGATTCGTAGTCAGCTTCCATGCCTTCACAGAGCCGACGGAACAGCCGAGTGTTCAGAGCGGAACCCTTGATAAAGTTGACGACTTTGTTTACAGTCTCGAAATGCTGTTTGAAGTTCTTGGGGAGAGTTCTCGAAGCAAGCGCCTCTTTGTGGATATGACAGTGTGTCGCTTCCACTGCCGGATTCTTTTGCTTGAAGAGCGTGACGAACCCCGATCGAGAGCCAAGCTGATGTTGCTGTCTTAGAAAAAGTCCTTGATAAGGTCCATCACATCCTGAGCTTTGGTCGTGGTCTGGAGAGGTTTGCAGAAGAGGAATTCTTCTGCAATTCCTTTTTCGGTGGTATAACGAACAAAGAATAACAGCTGAGACAGATTCGCAACATCTGTCGATTCGTCGAGTTGAATCGAAAAAAACTGCGACCCTCGAACATTCTGAACAACTTGGTTCTTGATACTCTCAGCCATATCATTGATCTGTGACCGAATGGTGTTGTTTAAAAGGGAAATCTGGGTCATCTTGTTGTGTCCAGCCTCACCAAGGAGCAACTTCACGCACTGCAGCATACAGGGCTTCACCAATGTTTTACCAATTGTGTGATTTCTTCTCCCTCGCATGTATGAGACTTCGTATGACGCTTTCACAATAGCGTCCGTTTGCTGACGAAACGTTCCAGTTAAGTCCAGTCTCGTCTTCAGATAATTTTGTTTCAGCTTGAAGTATTCACGATTCTCGTTCTGTAGTTCGGGATGGTATCCTTGAAGGTGTTGCTTTAGCTGGAATGGCTTCATGCTACCACTCCCCAAGGTCTTTTTGCAGATGACACATTGTGACAGATGTTCCCCGTTATTCACAACGAACGTAAAACAGAAGTCTAGATATGCTTCTGAATATATCCGTTTTTTCGACATGATCACTTGTGGATCTGAAAAGAACAAGAGAGATCATATTAAGACATGTAATAGAAAAAAACAAATTAAAAAATAAGAAAGAAAATAAAACATAAAAATGAAAGCGGTTAAAGTTCAGGAAACGTGTAGAAGAGAACAGAAGGCTATTACTGGAAATTATTTTCTGATAATTTTAATTCCAAACTAGAATTTCCCCCCTGAAACACCCAAATTTCTCCCCGTTTGGGAACCGGTGCTCTATATAGATACGAATTGATGAATATGAAGGTAGCCAAAGGAAGCCTTTGAGTCATAGCAGTTGAGTAAACATTGAAGCGGAAATTTATTTGTATCACACGTGCAGTATAGTAACATATGAAAGAAGCAAAGAGCGGTAAGCTCAAAGAGTTAGGGAGAGAGAGAGAGAATAAACCTTCATGAATGTCATCTATAAGATTGATTGAAGAATGCTAGGATTGCCGATGATTCTCCTAGAACCAAAAAATTGTCAATTATCTTTTCAATTACAATTTCAATCACAAGGCTCAAATTACAATTATAAATTCAATTATGTCTCCAATTTTTTTTCAATTTCAATTACAATTACGGTGTAAAATTTTCAATTACGCAATTATAATTATAATTGTCCCCAACCCTAATGGAGAGTAGTGTTTTTGTCCAAGAATTTAAATTTAAAAATTTGCAAAATTTTAATTTAGTCAAAAAAGTATTTTTGTTTAAGTTTTTTAAATGTTATGTTTTATTTCTGACTTTCTTTCTTTTACAGATCAACTTCTTGCATATTTGTTTTTTATAAGTTAGCAGAATTTACAGGCTCGAGATCGAAATTTCAAGGATGAAAATATTTTGTCAAAATTTATCAATAAAAAAGCTTGATTGTTAAAACAGGGGTGCACATCCTCAAAATTTTTGGGGAGGGGAGGGCGTACTTTTTTTTTTTATAATTTTCAAAATTTATTATAAAAGAATTTTTGTCCAATGAACACACCACCATTATTACCCGACATTATACTTGCACTGTAAGCTCTCATTCCCACCACAACTGCACAGATTTTATAAAGTCAATTTACCTTGTTTGTAATTCTGAGTGCATCAACCTTCTAGCTCAGTGGTTTTCAAATTGGAGTCCGCGTGCCGCAAAGAAGTTCCATGGGGATCGAGAAGAGGATACTGAGTGAATCTTTTTTCGCAAAATAGTCTACCCATATTGGGATATTTGCCAATAATCACATTTAAAAAGAATAAATAAGTTAGTCTTTGAATTGAGTACAATTTTTTTCTTTTATTGCTTTTTAGGCCGGATTTGTAAATGTGCATTTTTCTTAATGGCTAAAAAATGAAATATGACGACTCACACTTGAAATTTCGTTTTACTGCATTAACGTCTCGTGGGGAAGAGGAACATAAATGTCCTATGTTTTCTGAAGTGTTAGAATTCCATTTTTCGAAAGCCAGCCAAGTGAAGCTTGCGCTGGTAGTGAAGCACTCGAGTTCGGTAAATAAAATTATTGGTTGACCAATTACGCAAATTTATGTTTGATAGATAACATCTTAATGTTTTTGCAAAATATAAAGTATGGTTTGAAAAGTTTCAAAAAATATCTCTTGTCAAAAAGTCCAACAACATAGCAGAATAGTTGATATTGTCTTGCTGCACAAATATATTTAATGTGCTAAGAAGTTCTAAAGTTGAAGCATATCTTCCTGTCGAACGATACCGTTAGGAGGCTAATAGGAGAGATGTTTGATGACATGCCAGGCGTGGTTTTATTGATTGGGAATTCGATTTTCAACTTTTTTGCTCAGATTGATGAAACTATCGTGTCTCAGCCTTGCGTTTACGTACAATATGTATATGCCAAGAACCTGGTAGACAATTTTTTATTTTGCAAAACTCAGTAATAGAACAACTGTAAGAGAAGCATTTGACAAAGTGATACATTTTTTTACAGCACATGATATTAAGTCGGAATCTGGCTAAGCAAAAATCTCCAGATGTAATTGCTACCCACGCAGTTCTTGACAATTAAAACAGTGTATTTCATTAAACAAATGCTTCAACACTTGTTTGTTTTCAATTGGAAAAAATTTGCTGCACCCAAACGTGAGCTGGCTTTCCAAAGGAAATTTTCCAAGCGATACTATGGAAAAACATCTATCAATTTCTGGAAGGCAGACTAGACATGCATGTGGAATTTTCTGATGTCTGTTTTTGTATATTTCTATCATTTTTAGTCAACATATTTGAATATATGAATTCCGTTAACTTTTCGCTTCAAGGAAAATGGGTCAGAGTACTCCATTGAATAATAAAATCACAGCTTTTGAAATGAACCTGGGATAATTGCATTTTTTGATAAGAAAAATTTTGCTAGATTTTCGAACATATTTGTTGATGAAAATGAGATTTTCATTAATAAAAATGTCCTGGAGGTCATGAAACACCGTGAGCATGCCAAAAATTTCTCTTTATTTTCTTATTCTACAAAAATTTGAAAAATACTATCAATTTATCAAAAACCCGTTTATAATCTCGATTAGTAATCTGGCCTTAGAAGACTTCTTAATTCAAGAACAGTTTATTTATTTGGTTAATGATTGAGGAGGTGCAAAACATGTTTTTGTAAAATATCTCATAGCAATTTTTCGATTGAAACGGGAGAGTCCTATGCTTGGAAAGATTGCTCTGAAAGCTGATTCGATTTGCCACTTCATATGAGTTTGAGCAAGCGTTTTCCGTGCTACTTGCTATTGAAACCAAATAACAGATCGGAAGTGAGTATTGATATAAAAGTTGCATTGGCCAAAACAGCCAAATTTAGATTGTTCAGACAATTTTTGAATAAACAATGGTGTCGATTTTTTAGTACAGTGGTTCATATGTTGATTTATTTTTTAATGAGACCCTAAAATTATAATTAGACCGCTATGCCCAAAATCTCTCTATTAAGTGCGTCGTCTTGGTTGAGTCCAAGCTTTTGCAGTCGCTCCTTCGGCCCATCCCTCCATCTCTTTCGTTGTCTGCCTCTGCTTCTTGTTGCATTCACTTCTTTTTCCAGAGCTTGGCGCACCACATCCTCTTATTTCTTTCTTAAAACATGCCCGTACCACCACGTTCCACTATAGCCAACACACTTACCTCTACGCCCGTCTTTCTTCTAATCTCTTCGTTTCTTATTTAAGTTGTTGCCAACATTTTTCTCAGCATCTTCATTTCTGTCGTCATTGATTTTCTTTCTTCTTTTTCCTTAAGCTCCAGTATTCGCATCCATAAGTCAGCACCTGTGGAACAATTGTAGTTTAAATCTTCACTTTTAGTTTCATCGGCATTCTTTTATCGTTGAGGATCACTTTAACCTCTTTCCATTTCAGTCAGCTGGCATTCACTCTTGCTTGGACGTCCTTTTAGCTTCCGCCATCCATAATTTGCGCTCCTAATTATTAAAATTTTTTTGCCTGCTTTAGCTCCTTCCCGTACCCATCTATCACATGCGTTACAATATCCTCACTTTTGCTACATACCATGATCTCCGTATTTCCAGAATTCATCTTCAATCCATATTTCTCTAAACTCGCTTGCCATTTTATGATTCTCTTCTGTAATTCTTCTTCGTTATCTGCTAATATTGCTAAGTCATCAGCGAATAAAAGCTCCCAAAGTTCTTCTTTTCTTAAATGTTTTGAGAGCTCATCACTAACCAACGCAAACAACAATAGACTCAATGCCGAACCTTGATGCAACCCTATTTTCACTTCAAAGTCCCTCGACATTTCTTCCGCCGTATTAATAGATGTTATTGAGTTATTATACACTTCTTTAATCAATCTCACCAGTTTTTCGGATACTCCCTTTTTACGCGAGCACCAATAAACTACTTCCCTGGGAATTGTATCATATGCCTTCTCTAAATCCACAAATCCGCAAAAAAGTTACGAATTTCCTTCAATTTTCTTATACATATAGAGCAAAAAATATTTGAAACAAGTCATAACTTGAAAACTTATCTTTAATGTTCGGTTTTATGGCGTTCTTCTAAACCAGATTCCCAAACCTCTTTCTACACGACCTCTTTTTAGTTTAAAAAAACATCACGCCACATTTTTTCTTGAATAATAATATATGTTAATCATTTTTATACCAAGATCTATTCAGAAGTAGGCATGATTAACTGTATTATAAAAATATTGGTAAAGGATTTTTCTATTTTTGAGTAAAATTAATCTCAGAAATTCCATAACTTTAGATTTTGGAGAATACAATGCATTGCGCAAATCACTTTGAACTTCAATCAATTTCATTGCTTGGTTTTTTTCGGAAAGAGTGTTAAAAATTCTGTTTCTCAAAGATATCCTGTTGAAAAAAGAAACATATTTTTAAGGTTAAACAAACTTATTCTTTTTTAAGCAACTTTTTAAGGGTTTTATCAAAGATAAAACCTAAACCAGAAAATAACTTGATATATATTTTTTATTTTTGATACCAGTTTGGGAACGACTGTTCTAAACAAAAGCTCGACACAACAGGCATCACACCTACTTTCTGGGCATTTGATTGTTTCTTTATTCCCCTTCTTGAAGTTGTTTCTTCCTTTGTGAAACAGTTATCGTTTTTTATCTTTGAATTCTAAACCAATTTCTTCAAAGACAATTCCCTCAAACTCATTTGTGAAATAAAATTTACTGCAAACATCTGCAGGGTCCAAGTCAATAAAAGGTTTAAGAGGTGTAATAAACTTTAGAATTTCTTTATTTAAGTTTCCTATCCAATTTATTCTTTCATCAACCACTTTGTTGTCAAGTTTTCACATGAGTTAACTATACTATATTTAGTTTTTTTCTATACGAAACGATGTAATTTGAAACTTTTTTTTCAATATTTAAAATTTGTTTGATCATAAAAATATTCCATTTTGTTCAACCAAAACGCAGTCACCGGTGCATAAAACATTATCCAAAATTTCTTCTTGATTACGATCTTTATTTATCTTTACTCTTTCTATCATGCTCAATCGATTTTTTTACAAGTTGACTTGAATTTAACCCATTTACGGCCAATGTTCCTATTTTGAAACATAAGTAATTTCATCTTCGTCTGCTTTTTTCATTGACTTTGAATATAAATCGTCTGCATTTTTTTAGATATCGTCTGCTTTGCTTGGCCATAAATGGGTTAATTACTCCTATTAATGTTTCTGTAGAATAAAAAGTTATCTATAATTTATAATTGTTCACCTCAAAATTTGTCCTCCATCCCTAAATGTTTTTCATTTAAAAGTTTTTTAACTCCAATCTTGCAATCATTTCGATTTCGACATCTCAAAATAACTTTTTTCCTCAATGGATCAACTTTGACTACATACAATTAAAAGGCATCGTAAAAACCTTTCATCCAACGTGCACATTTTCAAATTTCAAAGTTTCAGCATTCCTTTTGGATTAGGGAAATCCAAGCACATTCGTTTTATAGGTCTTCAATTTTTATGCCAATTAAAAGAATCTTCTGAAAGAAGAAAATGAGTTAACCGCATCAAAATGAGACATTGTACACGCCTTCACATCTTATTTTGGGATTTCAAACAATCGTTTCTAAGGATCATCTTCGTTTAAAACAAAAAATAGAGTCTGAAGGAGAAAAACTTTTGATTTGGCTGCAAAAAAACAATGTATCTTGAAAGGAGCTTGTACATCATGGTAAAGTGTAGAAGGTTTTGTATAAAAAAGCATATAAGAGACACAGGAAATTTAAGATTATATGAATGCTTTAGAATTAATTTCAAAGAAATAAATAAGTAAGACTATTAGTTTGAATTACATACCATTTCAATACCAATTTTTATCACCATTATATACCCGCTTATGACATCATTTTTTAAAAATGTTGGTACCCCAGGTCAAAGATATGATGACCAAATATAATTGTTATTTATATCAATCAGTTAAATATTATAAAACGAGAAAAAAATCGTTATTGGCAATTTTCATTCACACCATGGGGTTAAAAGTCAAAAGAATAAAATATCCTAAACCTCGCTCAATTTCAACAAATATATTTATGGGTAAATAGTTCAGTTTATCCAACCTATTGACTAGTCATCGGCTGATATATCAAAATTTTCTATGATTGCGATTAGTATAGCGAGTAAAACCTCCTTATATTGAACAATACAAATCAAATCTGTGTTAACCCATTTCGGGTTAGTGTTCTTGTGAACTCAAATTTCCATTGGAATTTAGTAGGGATGATTAAATCAAAATCGTTTCTTTGCGTGAACTAAAATGGGTTAAAGAGAACTTAACGGAAAACATCAGAAGTGGTCTTTGTGAACGGGGGGGGGGGGGGTCGCTGAATCAGGATTAATTGGTCGTTAAAGCCCGTTTGACTGTATTTCAATAAGATAAAATAGATGCATGTATTCATCAGAGCTGCTGAGGCGGAAGAAAGAACATTTGCAAATTAGGACTAGTTTGCCGTAATTGTTATTATACTCTATAAGCATTATAAGCTTCTTATGGAATTGATAACATTTTGAGCATGCTCAGAACAGTTTAGTATTTTAAATATTTGCTATAAATAGTATTGGAAACATTAATTTATAAAGCTTTAATAAAATACAAATAAAATCCTAAACTCTTTAAAATGACAATCATTAAAGTTAACTTTCTAAAAGCACGCTACTATTCATTGAAAGGTAGTACATACCCGTCACCAAACTGTATTCCTTATTCAAATTGACCATGAAATATAAGGTATCCATAAAACTTAAATTCAAAAACTTAAATGACATTTTATTGCTCTCTCGCTGTATATCTTTTTAAAATTGGTATTGTGTGACATCTTTGAACTCACTATAAACTCACAAGCCATGCTATTTTTAATATTAGGCCTTTTCTTTCTTTTTTTACTTGAGTTATAAATTCTTTTTTGTTACGTTACGAAAACTTTTTAAAATATTTTTTATATTTAATATTTGTTTTTGATGTTGTGGTATGATAAATTTAAATATAATGTTAAATTATATTACTTTTAGCTCTCTTTCTCTTAAACATTTGAATCGAATAAGCATGTAAATTTTCAATTCGCCAATTACAATAAATGATTCAAGTAGTGCTTCAAAAGTCTTTTCAAGATAATAACGGGGTGTTAGAATGGTATATCATAGAACTTCAAGGTCAAATCAAACAGGAAGAGACTAAGGATGGTAGTAGATGGATTGGAAACCTGTATTTCGGTAAGGACGGAAAGCCTATCTTAATCATTGGTCATCACGTTTTGCACGGCAAAGTTCTTGACCTTGAAAAGCCGTTTGCTGTTATAAAGAAAGTGGGTGATAAGGACAGCGAGAAAGAATTTTCAATTGTGGCTCTTGTTAAGAAGAAACTTTTGTTCTGCCAAAAACCACTTCCTATCATTTCCAAGATTCCATTTAAAAAGCTGAATTTGTGAATCAACTCCTTCAAATCCTTTTAAAAGAGAACTCCAACTCAAGTGTGGAACCTGGCTAATCAACGTGAACATGCATCATATATATTTTTATTCCTGACGGAAGAGCACTTATCTTCCGAATAAATAGCTCTTCAAAAATTAGACAGTTTTTATGGAAACTGAAATACAAAATAATAAATATGTTTACTAAATTGTCTCTAGTTCAGCGCTACAAAAATTCTTTTATACGATTTTCTTTATCTCAATTTTCTATTAATTGAATTAAAATCGATCAAATGCCTTTTAATTAAATTTATTTATTTTTTCATACCTTTATTAGTTTGCATTTCCAAAATCTTGCAAGAAAGCTAAAATTTTTTTGTAAAATAAAATATTAACTTGAAATATTTGCGTAAACAAATTTTTTGCCTTTCACATAAGATTTTTTCTAGGATCAAAAATTTTGAAATGACTTTAAAGAAATGAAGCTTCTAAAAAGAGATAAAAGAGTGCAAAATACAATTTTTGATAACGATCTATCACCGTTTTTGGATAAAAAGTGCACAGTGCATGCCATAATTCATTTCGTATATTTAATATGCTTTGGCATACTTTCAAATTTAATTACGTTCCCTAAGTCATGAAGCTAACCTGCAAGCTTATTGAGTAAAACGACACAGACGCTTGATTGAATTTAGCGTTTATATCTTGATTATGTAAAATGGTGAAAAAAAGGTAAAATAACATTCACTCTCCATAATAAATTTGATTAATTCAAGTTTGAAATTATGTTATACAATTTCAAGGAAAAGTTTTTCTAGATAATTTTTAAGCATTAATATCTTCCTTAACTCATTTGATCCTTCCTACCGTGATTTTTGAATGACGCAAATATCTTGACTTTAATATACTTTAATCCCGAATTATTTAATGCCGTTTGCTTTTAATGGAATCAAATGGGCAGTAAACTGGATAGAAAGTGTTGTTGAAACGTAAATTCTTATTAGAGTGACGTGTTTTCATTGTGTAGCCTAAAGAGATATACGTCAACAAAACGAACTAAAAGTGTAGGGGGCGAGGCGGGCAGTCCCAACGGATGACACAATTTATATGGATTAATATATCATTGATAAAGATGCAATATAAATACTGTAGATTTAATGATGGCTGTGCAGTTTGCATACCAAAATTTTAAGTTTTCGGCTTTTGAAGTTTTATTACCGAAATTGATTATGCTGAGAAGATCCAAAGTCGAATTTTGAGCAATACAGATATACGCGCGAGCACTCTAGCAAGGCAAACTTAAAGGTCACTGTTCTAAAATGATATTCTTTTCTTTATTCAATTCGCATGTTATTATATAAGGAATATGTAATTTTACTTTTATGATATTCTTGGTTATTTGATGCAAAAAAATTTTTAATTATTGATTTCCTATATTTTAACAAATATTTAAAAAAAACATGCTTTTCTTATTTCATTTTTGAGTATGCTAATTTATATTTTATTTCCCTCCTTCTAAGTAGTTTGCGCGATAAAAGAGTAAGATTGAAAGTGCTTAGACATTTTGGGTTTGAAGGAGTCAGTAAAAATTACGATGTTCGATTTAGTTACAAAGTAGTCCAGCGAATATTTTGAATGCTTGTAGAACGTGTCTACATTTTTGTTAATTAACTATCGATGTAATTTTTATTATGTAAATTGTAAATAAAGTAAAGATATAAAAAGGACTGGAGCACATGTGCATAAAATTATTGTCAACTACATAAGGAAAAACAGCAAAAAAGCTTTCCTAGTTGAGGTAGCCTTTGCAATGCTTTGAAGTACAAAGACATTTAATTTTTGATTCTTTCTTTTCTTTCGGAAAATTGTAGTCATAGGTGATTTCAGTGCCTTTGGAAATGCCATGTAAAGCGAATAAAATGATTTTTGGCCTGTCGTACAAAATGACTCGTTTTGAGTAGGAATTTGGCGTGCATGAGTGATTTATGAATCTTGAGATGTTGCCGACCCGAGTTGCATCAATGATTCGACTGTGGCTAAGTCTAAAGAGGTAGTTGCATGTTTGTCCACCATTTTCTTTACAGTAGCGTTCATTAGAGTCGATCACTGAGCTTCGAACAACTTCTCCTGTATATTCAATGATTGGTTCGTCCTTATGCATACTCCTTAAGGCAAAGAGGCCAAATCTATGAATGTTGGATTTTTTCACTATTACATTCAAGACATAGTTATGTTTTAATTTCAAAATTTTCTCATATAAGGGAGTATTTTTGGGAGGAATATCCTCAGGTGAGATCATTTTAGCAAAAATGCTCGTTCTTGAGCAATCGTTCTTAGTTTGGAGAGAACTTTTGTTCTTAAAGACCGTTAGTTCTTCTGATAATTGATGAGCATATTTTAAAAGGAATGGATTTTTGAGGCCAAACAAGTCAAACGGAGAAATCGAAAAAATTTGCGAAAAATGAGATGTTGGAGAAGTATGGTTATTTACTTCTAAGATACAGGAACACAATGTATTCCAGATTTGTATTAAACTCATGCCGATATCTGCATATCCATCATCACTTTCCAAAGAGTATAAAAGTTGGGTCGGAACAGTGGAATCCGGGCTACATTCAATTTGTAGGATGTCATTTAGCAAAAATTCAACAGAAAAGGGTAAATCGCAGTAAAATAAATCGGTATATTCAACATGCTGACTCATTTTAAATTTGACTCTAATCAGGTAATTGCACATTTTGTTTGGGTAGAGAGCTGAATAAAAGCACTTATAACTTATGAATGGAAACTTCGCAAAAAGGTAGGCTGAGCGGTATTGAAACGTAAAAATTTTGAGGTTTCCAATATAAAAGAAGTCTAGATCTGCTACCGATTGTAAAATCTGGTTTGGATGAAAACTGATACGGGGTAAGAGAGGATAAAAATTGTTAAGTGTGTCAATGATTTTGCCAGGAGATAGAGATGATAGTGAGTTATGCATATGCTTGTTGCAGTAAATACTCTTACACGTTGAATCAAGAGGACAGTTAGAAATTATGGCGCATTTTAAATGATAAGAAGATAAACAACCTTCGTGCATACAGTAAAGGGAAGCACCAGTTTGCTTACAGCACACACACTTACAGGAACCAGCTAGATCGATCGTGTTTAGGATGTTTTGAAGAGATTGGGAAGATGGAGTTGAACTACTCTTAATGTAGGTCGACCACATGAGGCAACTGACATGACACCAAATTCGGGAATATGGTTCTATGGGAATAAGGCGGTGGTGAAAATTGTGGAATTGCGAAAGCTCATCACTGCTTTGCTTACAAAAAGCGCAAGTTAGTGGAAATGAGTTTTTTTCATTCAGGTACATTTCGTCAAGGAATGATGTATTTTGTGAAGAAGTTTCTCTATTAATTGTTATTTCCTGCTTTTTGAATAGTTTGTCAATCAAGGTATAATTATGATCAAGGCCTTTTTTACTGGAATTAAATGTGAGTCTTCTACGATGATTGACCCCAAAGAAATCTTTTTTCTCATTTCTATTAATGTCGTTGACACTTTTTCTTTTCAATATTGTTTTAAGTTGGGTTTGAATTGCTGTAAGCCAGCTTCGGTGCAAATTTTCATCACAGTTCCAACAAACGTACTCTTTCTGTAAATCTTTATGGCTGAGATTTTTAGTGAGCTCGGAATCTAACGTTGTATTGTGTAAAGATGAAACTTCGCAAGTTAAGTGAGAAATTTCGTGGCAAAGTCTGCACCGCACATTCTCTTTGCTAGATGAATGAAAGCATGGAAAGGAACAGATGACACAAATCGCATAAGTGTTGAGTTTGCAGGCGATGCACAAGGGATAACCGAAGTCGGTTTCATCGCCAGACGAACAAATAATTTCACAGCCTACGCATTTAAAAGCGGAGCAATAAAAACACTGCCAAGCAGGAGATATTTCGGACATAGTAGAACTCGGGCCGAGGCATTCTTTGTGAAAAACACCGTAGCACACGCAGCAAACAACAGTATTTCGAGATAAGTGTTCGCTCTTTGAACAAACTTTACAAAACCTACAATTATGGCAGAGATAGGCATGTGCAGGGAAGGAAGATTTTTTTTCCATTTTCTCAGAGCCATCATCCCTCACACATTTGTCGTGGAATGATTGACAGCACAGAGCACAATACGTCGTATTTTTGGAAGAAAGAACTCCTCCACACAAAAAACACGTTGATACTTGATGGGAATTAATCATTGAGACAGGAAACCCATTTTCATTAATGTCATAAGTAGATTTGTTCAGAGTGATTTTATTACTACCAATAATTTTCCGAGATTCTTGATCTTTAAAGACAACTTGATCAACTATATTCTCTAAAAGAAGAGCAACTTGAATCAAGTGCTTATCATTTAAGCGTTCGAATTCGCTATTCTTTTTTATGTTTTCCTTTAAATCAAGTCTTGATTTGTCAATGATGTTGTTATTGGAGAGAAAACTGAACGAAGACGTGACTAATTCTTCAAAGTTAAAATCTAGCCTTTCTTTTGCAGGCACTTGATTTTTTGAAAAAACAGACTCTTCCCTTAAAAAGAAACGACTGAATGAAACCTTAAAAAGTGGCATCATAGATTCTTACATTTTGACAGTTTCCCATCTTTCGTCGATAGGAACTTCAATCGTCTCTTTATTCTCGTCAACATGCTTTATAGTAGGTCTTTTAGTTGCAACTCGTTGACCCAAACTTTTCCCGAATATCTTCGCTAAAGGCTTTTCGGGATTCGGTACAGATATTTTACGCTTGCAATTTTTGTTGTCTAAACATTTAGAAATAATTTGCATTACTTAAAAATTGAAATACATGAAAATCTTTTCATCAATTTCTGATCAATTGCAGTAACTAATGCAAAGTGAGTAAGGTTATGTTAATAAAGTTTAAACAATGCTGTTATATCTATAAGCAGATCTTTTAAAAAGAAGTGTCTGATTACCTTTTGGAATAAGTTTTCATATAACTTAAAACAAAATTTATTATTTTATAGCATACTGCTGCTCGTCTGGTCTTATTCTATTTTATATGATCAATGAATTTGTATAATTGATTAGGTAACGCAAGCACTCAAGAAATACATGTAAAGTAGTATAAGTTAGATCACTTGAAAAAGATAAGTTCGGCTTTTCATCATCATAGTCGTCTTTGACTTTGCCACGGTTGACTGAGGAAAAGCCAAAACTGAAA
This sequence comes from Nectonema munidae, assembly GCA_030549495.1. NCBI lineage: Eukaryota > Metazoa > Nematomorpha > Nectonematoida > Nectonematidae > Nectonema > Nectonema munidae. The sequence goes on along the minus strand of JAUIRK010000871.1, from coordinate 198,914 downwards.
GGAAGAGCTTTATTATCGTGAGCTGGATTGGCGTGGATATCGCTATGCCTCTTGCGACAGGGCGCTGACGATTTGTTGGATTCAAAGTTAGAGGAATGGTTACTGTCAGATAGCATGCTGTATCTGCGTGACACATGTTTTACACGCGGTCCCTAGAAGGATATGCACAAACATGTAAACTTGCAAGATATAGAAAGACTTCCGACCAAGTTTGCGTAATTGGAAGGTATAAATTCTGATTCTAACTCGTATTCTGCCAGAGTCTGACTCTGACTCCTTTGTCTACATTTCGTAGACAAATATCGAATAAAGTATATAAAAATGATGTCTAGTTAAGTGTTAATGTTAATACTTGAATATAAGGATTTTTATTGATTAAAAAAGAATAAATAAATAACGAGTCCATTGTTAATAATGCGAGTAAGCTTTCAAAAACTGTTAAGGAATCTGATAGGGATGAATTTAACGGTGCAATTAAACTTTTTTCAAGTAAAACACCAAAAATATTATGAAATTGTTTAATCTGAAGCCCGTTATCATTTTGTAAGATTAATCAAAATTTACTGATAAAAATCAACTTCAGACACTAAATAAAATAGCTACTACAGTATATAATGAGTGGGGTGGGCATCACTGAAGTTTTTACCCATGTTAGAAATGGAAACTTTTGCCATGCGTCGTTAAATAGTCTTGTAAGGTGTGTAAGGCGCCCAGGCATCTTATTTCCAAGTAGATGTATTCTAGCTTTTATGAGACTCCAACTCTGCAACCCCGAAATAATTTCAATAAGCTTGACCACTGCCAAAAAATATTGTTAAGAGCATCGCTTATAGACTACCTGGGATTTTTTTAGAAGAGACAACACAAACATGGTTTTTGCATAAAAGTAGCTGTAACTGTTTGTAATATGCGCATGGATTTTCATTCAACGTTGTGGAGTTTTAACGCTGATTTCAAACATACTATTAGTTCTTGACATCACGGACAGTTTTCAAAAGCTTGTTGGTTTTAAGGCATGCATTGTATATAAATTCCAATTGGTGACGTGTATACATATATTTCAAGTACATCAAATTGTATCATTTACCTCTCAAAAGGCCAAGCAGAACTGTTGGTATTAAGACTGAAGGTGAAGTCTCTGAAAAGAGACCGTATTCGAATAATCTATTTTCGGCGGTGAAAGTGGTTTTATAAACATTTTTTCAGAGATTGTTATTTATTTATTCACTCTTCAAAACTAAGTCTATTACTCGGAATAAAACTGGCAGACAAGAACATCATACCAGCAGTGACAGTTTAGCGCCAAGATCGATAACGTCTTCCAATATCATTTGTACATAAAGCTTGCACTGATGAAAAATAAATGTCAGATGGTTTGTGTATATAGTAGAAAAGTTTCCCAAAATCACACTATCACACCAGCTATGTGCAAAAAATGCTTTGGCTGTTCCGACCACTTCACGGACCTTGTACAGGCTCTTCATGATGGGATGACTGGCCGCGCCCTGGACAAAACAGCATCTGTGACTCTTTCTTTATCACCATTGTTCTGAAACAGGACTATGTACTGTCCTCTACCATTATGTCTCTAAATTGGGACAATGATCCACGAGCTTCCTAACACCGATAGTGACACCTAACTCACTTCTTATCAGTTTTCTTATCTTCTTATCACCTCTACATAAGAAATAAATGGAGGTCTCTTCAACACTATGTGCCACTCATTACCCTGGTCACAGTATGGGAGTTACAATATGCTTACGACAATGCAACCCCTGTCGACGCAGTTACCGCCCTCCAGACCACTGTTCACTCCTACTTTGGTCTAGTTCCTAGCCATCCTCCTCAAGACACCAGCAACGCGCGACTCTCTGATTAAGGTCTTGAGACCGTGAAAGCATTCCACTACCTACAAAGCTACTACAATGTGCGTAGATATTGACATGTTTCGTACAGCTCACGCAGCATCCCTCCCCCCCCCCCGTCAGATCTTCTTTTCACAACATGAATCGGACACAAGAGACAAACGAATCAAAACAGCTCAAACACAAGATGCCAATGATGACTACTTCTTGTACATTTACGTAAAATATATCAAATAAAAAATAAGACATGTAGTATTTGAGCAAATTGGACTTAAACTTTTTTATGAAAACTGAATAAGTTTGACATTTAAGCCTCGATATGGATTTATGTGTCACCCCGAGCAAGTCAAAAGATGGCTCTTAGCTAGTTAATAAATAAAATAAAGAACAACATTTTATTAAATACACATATACAGTCAATTCGCAGGGATTAGGTTTCAAGAATAACTACGAATACTTGTAATCTTTCTGAAAGATACGTTTTAGACTATTAATTTGAACATTTTAGCATCTTTTAACCCATTTAAATACTTATTTAAATACTTGTCTATACGAAAATGTTAAGTTCTTCTCTTTTATATAATCTAAGTTTTAAAAATTACTTACAGAGTTGGTATATAATTGTACAGAAATGGAATAAAAATTATGCTCATAACAAAAAAATTAAAACCCTGATTACTTGAGTCCCCCTAATATAGGAAAAATTTTCTTAACATTAAATTTAAAAACATTTGTAGTTAAGATAATAAAATAAAGTAATTGCATAAATTTAACGCATCTAGTATACAATTTTACCTCCGCAAACTTAAGTTGAGCAGCCATTTTAATGAATCAAGAAGAATGGAGATAGCATGCATGCTTCCCCAAAACTGCGAGAAGAGAAGAAAACCTGAATGAAAGGACCGTCGAAGAATTTTAACACGAGTTGTGATCATTTCTATTTACATGCGTGGAAACAGCGGGATTTTGCTCTATATTTCATTTGGTTTAAATATTATATGTTGACGACATTGTCATAGTTCAACAAAGATTTCCTTTCAATGAGAATATAATACAAAAACACTAAAAACCATTTTCAATTATCATACTATAATCAAAATATTCATCATATTTATATCATCATGTTAATGCATTTCTTATGGAATTGGGAGAGGCCCAACAGTAGAATATTTAAAAAAAAACTTTTGATTTAGTTCGAACGCGGCCGTGATATCTGCCCAAGTATGAAAGAACATCCTTCCCCTATATCGATACTGTGAAAGTGAAATTTAAACTCAATTTTCACTGAAACACATTCACATTATCACATGGTATGAAGTATAATGAAAAAATCGTAATAATTTACCTTCCTTTCGGCCAAGTTGTGTTGCACTTGTAGAACACTCTTTTTCAACAGGGCTTGCGATTCCTCATCAGGTTGGAATGACAAATTTTTAACTCTAACGCCACCTTCGAGCCTTTTATAAGAATCTGAAGGTTTAGGATTGAAGGAGTTTGAGAGATTTGAAGTTTCCTGTGTTTTATTTTTGAAGATCGTCTTTTCTTTCCTTTCCAAAATCTCCTCCTTGTAATCGAACAAATTTTTGGTTCTGCACCGTTTCAAGGGAGTCGTTACTCGTTCTATACAACTTTCTTCAGTACTACAACTATTTTTGCGCTTCGAAGAAGCCTTGCAGACATCTATATTGAAAAATACATGCTATTTCAGTATGGTTAAAAGTTACATATGCAGCTTTTTAACATCTCAAATCACTAAACCAAAAAAGTTGAAAAATATTATCTTTTAAGCAAACTTTTTAAATCCACAAAAAGTCAACACATTAAAAATGTGAAACTATTGTTTAATTTATTTTTTCAATTCTTCTTGTCTCAACTTTTTCAGTTGTAAAAATTATTGTGAAAACTAAGTAATTTTCATATAAAAGTATAGAAAAGAATTGTCATATCATAAGAAAGTTATAAAAATCGAATAATGTTCAATGCCACAATTAACAATTCTAATACGAAATAAAAAATATTAATTAGTAGTTTATAATTACTTTTTATAATAAAATTAACTTTATTATCCTGAGAAAATTTATGCAAAATATTAAAAACAGAGACTCAAAATTATTTTTCAGTTTAGCACCAGAAGAAAAATATGATTTGCTTTGAAAGCTTTTTTTTGCATATTTTATGTGTACAATGACTTAGAAGTATTCTAGTTTATCTAAATTTCCATGGACATACAAGAAAATTATTTGATAATTACTTACTAAACTTATATTACTGTGGCCTTCTACTTTTTTACCACCACGCCCCTTTCTCTCCCGCCCCCTTGCATCTACACATTTAATAGCCTACTAAATTATCAAGAGAAATAAAAAATATTTTTAATATATATATTCTTTTTATTAACAATGAATATAAATCAGTGGGATACTGATCTAACTTTTTAGTAATTATTATTAGTATATTTGACATTTTATTTGATTATAAGTGAGATACTACTAGGAAGTGGCTGAATTTACTTATTTGACATTAAAACTCAAAATTAAAAAATAAATCAAGTCATTCAATACAGATTGTAAATACGCAATGACCACAGTATGCATTTCATTCATAAAATTCTTACGTTTTAGAAAATTGTTTATGCGCGCCCCTTAGGTTAAGAATCACTGTTATATCATATATTTAAGAAGTTATGGTCTTTTTTGTATGTAAGTTCTGTAATATGTATGCTTTTAAAAGTTTGAATAATTTTTTAGTTTTAACCAATCAAATTACCCTAATTATATTTAACATTTTTTAAATAAATTTGGACTATTCAAATGAACTGAAGAAAAATAGCGTATTTGATCGGATAATAATAATTGTTATATTCAATATATATATATATACGAGTAAAGTGAGATACTAGGTATAGTTAGTAATAATAAATAAGTTATTGAAAGGACACACCTCAAACTACTCGATTGTTTAGCTTAACCCACTAGAGGCAGCCAACCAAGATGGAAAGAGAAAGTGGAACCATGCACTTTCTAAATCATATTCAGGGGCGGATCTAGAAATTGACATTAGGGGAGACGGGGGGCGGATTTTACTAAACTAGAACTCAAATTTCGAGCATATAAATTTAAGGGTTATCAAAATTTTTAAGACAAAAAGAAGAATGAGAGCATTAAAACGATCCTCATTCATTGAACTGCGAAGTGAATTGATGTGGTAAAACTTGATGTGTTTAAATAATAAATTAGGAAAAAAAAATGGGATAATATAAAATTAATAAGTGTCACACTTAACTACGATTGAAACATAAAAAACTTGTTAGGGCTTCTCACTTTAGAGAAAGATTGAAGCTTACAATAAGTTTAATCGCATGTTTTTAAAACTCGTACATTTTATACTATAAAATATAAATGAGAGAAATTGAAATATATAACTAACCTTTGGATAATTTGTAGGATGAATTTTCGATAGTTTCAAGAAATGAAAGATCATCAACCAATGAACTGACTTTTGAAATTCCTTTGAAAAAATAAAGTATTATGAGCTGAAAGCGAACTAACTTACAAATCACCATTGGATTTCTTCTCCTCCTTTTGATTAAATTCCTCATTAATCGCGTGTTCTTTCTCTTCGGTGTTGCTTTCAAGAGAAGCGCTAAAAAAAGTGTCATAGCTATCAGAAGTACTTTTGTGTAGGGGAGTCGATGATAAGAAATTTTTTGCTTGTTGATCTTGCTCGTGATCTTCTATCTCGTAAATTCGCTTCAAGAGACGTTGAAAGGCTTTATCACATATCATATCAGCATCAACTTTTAACTTCCTCTTTCGCTTACTGCGGAGAATTTCAGGTTGTTCCTCTATTAAAATCAAGGTACATACATTTTAAAAAATATTTAAATCTGTCTGATCGCCATTTATCCTTTCAGCCAATGAAACACTGGTGTCCAATAAAATAAAATTGTCTTCTTCAATATCAAAAGGAGAATCATACGATCAGGTTACTAAAAATATACTCTCGTATAAAGGAAGAGATTGCTATGATTCTAAACATATCTAAATGTGGAATAAATGTTAATATCTAATTCTAAAAATATTCCATCTCTAAAATATGGTATATAGACATATGGCCGACACATTAACCTATTTGATCCCACTGTTTGTATGTTTATATCAAATTACTTAATTGCGTCCCTTTTTCTGAGAACAAATGGGTTGAGAAGAAGAGGAGCAAAAAAAGGTGCTTAAAGTGAAATTTGTTAATATGAAAAAGCAAGGACTGAGAGAGAGGGTTGACGAAGTAGTGAGAAGAAATCTGTTATAAAGAGAATAAGATAAAGCAAGAAAGATTAGAGCCATGACGTATGTGGTGGAAGACAATGACTAAAGTTACGTGAAGAGAAATTGATAATTAGTTTCATTTCAAAGCTGCAACAATCAATACTCCACTACGAGAGAAACAAAAACTCACTTTAATAAATATATTGTATTTTTGAACAACGCACATTTGTTCATGGTTCAAAAAATTATGAAATTACTTATAATGGAGTCCATAAAAATTTATGATAAAATATTTCTACCTGGGCTATCGAATATGAGAGGAATTATCTGACTATAAGTAAACTTACAAAAATGCGACTCTAAATACTTCAAAATTTAAAATATTTCAACTCTTACTTTTGCATTCGACTAAAGAGAGGTTAATTACCTGACAAAAATTGAACTTACTATATTCATTTTTTAAAATACTTAAGAAAATTATTCTTCAATACTTGAAAAAGCCGACTCAAACTCCAAAGGGTATCCCTTTAAAATCTTCGACCCCACAAACATTCTTTCTACTCAAATTAATTTTCTTTTCTCAAAAAGTGGAGCAAAGAAGATATGGCAAATATACTAATGACAAAAGTTATATACTACTATTGCATGCGCGCACATGCGAGGGGGAGGCGAAAAGGCCTCCCCCCCTCCCAATAATTTTTAATTATATCTTTTTTAATATTATTTAAAAGACTTATTTGGCTTATGAGCAGACTTTCCATATTACCTTTCTTGTTTTAAAGCTAAGTCTTTCAATGTATATTTAAGATGCTCCAATTAAAAATAAACGTTCAACTGCAGCTTGAGAAGTAGGAAATGTTCATCAGAGCGTGAGCAGGGTTGGTTGGATGCTGGATTCGATAACTCAAGGTCTTGGGTTCGATCCTACATCAAGCTTGATCTCCTCATAGTTCGATACAAGCGGCGCAATTGTGCCTTTTCGATGAAAACACCCTACGGTACCATTACCATTATTAGATATATCAATACACCGTCATAATAAATTAAATACTTCACTATTAATACTACCTGGACGTTTTATTATTATATATTATATATGAACTGTAATCTTGCCTGTCTTGCCTACTACTCCGTAGATGTTTAATCAGCCCAGCATATTTATTGCATCTCTGGCTACGCTCTTTGCCAAACCCTCTCTCTAGCCTAATCGATAGTACATTTGCTCTCATCTTCTTTATCCCCTTTTCTCTCCTGCTCATTTTTTTCGTACGATTATGAACACTTTGGTTTTCGAATATAAAAATTTGGTTCCTTCGCATTTCCTAAGTTTTATCTTTAAATATATCTTGTTTTGGCAGGCAACCTCCCAATTTTATCATTTCAAAGGGTGTTATGAAACTAAAAAAATTCATTTATCAAATAGTTTGGGATTAAAAAAATACAAAATCTTGTTAACTTTAGGGTGATACGAAAAGTAATAAATTAAATCGCAAAATAAAAAAAAAATTTTTAGCACAGAACTAGACTAGCAAAGTTAAAAGTAACATATGTGGTATTTTTTCCTTATTTTTGCTCACCTGTCCTTTCATAAGATTTTACCTTCATGGAAAAATATCATAGCAATACCTTAATAATAATATTTTTCACTATGTCTCTTATTATGTTTCTTTCAGTGACAACTAGAAAATTAAAATTAATTGACAATTCAGTTATTGGCTCTCTCTCAATTATGTCTCGGGGATCATGCTCATCCATGCCGCTTCGTTCGCAACTGCGTTGAAGAGCAACATTTTGTTTCGGAAACATTATTATCCCGCTCCTTTATCCTATAGGTTGAGTCTATCCTATCTTATCCTAAGCAATAGGCGATTGCTCCGTCCCTCACCCTCTCTATTAGAGGGGCAGATTTGTTAGTAAATGAGGTGGAGGAAGAGAAAAAACAAATTGTTGGCAATATTTCCCCGTTATAGTTATCTATTAGGCCAGGGGCCGGGAACCTTTTTGACTAAAAGAGCCCAAAAAAGACATTTTAAAATCTAATCCTCTGAGAGCCATACATATTTTTAAATACTGATTACAACTAAATGGAAAAAGAAGACCAACAATTTTATAGTATAATAAGACTCTGAATTTATTTTAAACAACATTTGCTTTATCAAAGTTATTTATTAATAAGCAAAGTCTGCATCCTCATCAGCTTTATTTGTGTCGTCGTGATTCGTAATGATGACGAAATTAAGAGAGTGTATTTATCCTAAATGCCACTGATTTATCTGAGAGCCACATGCAGTCATCAAAAGAGCCATGTCTGGCTCGCGAGCCATAGGTTCCCAACCTCTGTATTAGGCGCTCACCTGTCCTTTCATAAAATTTTACCTTCATGGAAAAATATCATAGCAATACCTTAATAATAATATTTTTCACTATGTCTCTTATTCACATGTGATGATAATCTGTTATGTGAAGTGTTGAGATTTAGATGAATTGAAAAATAAGTTTGTTTGATGAAAACTCAAAACTTGAAAGTATATGAGTTACGAGATTACCCATCTCTATACAAGACCTACTACGCATTGCTTCCCTAAGTGCTTCTCCTAAAAGAAACTCTGGTATTGCTTTCATACTAGTAAAAGGAAGATATAATTGAGGATCACTACTGAAAATTGATTGAGTAATCATATAAATTCAGAATATTTTTATTTTCATCCATGAGCTTTGACTTCAATGCATACATACATGTGTATAAGAAGACTATATGTTTGAACATTTTTAATATACGTAGTTTCAATTTATTCATGAGAAAAATCAAAAACAATTGCTCTATGATAAGTAAAAGATAAAATGAATAATTAAAATACTATATTCATATAGAGATTATAAATTTTATATCAAGACCAAAAATTGGGTCGCACCGAGATTTAAGAAACACGGGACTAAGAAGAAATACTTAGATAGATAAAGAGTTTTAAATGAATTAAATGTGAATACAAAATTTTTACCTGTAACTGGTAAATTTGGAAAACAAGCGACATATGGTTTGCTTTCAGAAAGAACTTGTGGCGCGGGGGTGAAGGATGGAGTCGTTTTTACAGCTACGGGTTTAGGAATTACCAATGAATGCGTAGAGAGAGGAAGCGAAGGAGATGTTTTTTTGAAAAAAGCTTTCGTTTGAGATTGTCTACTTGGAAGAGTGATTTGTTGCAGGGAGAGAGAATTTTTTCTTACAACCTCACAGTAATAATTGAAAAAGCGCTTAAACTCAAGAAACCTTGGAAAATCACCTTCTTTGTGCAACATTCTTAAATGCTTTTCCATAATAGCGTGAGAAACGGTCCAAAAAAAACAATTCGGCATAGAGCATATAAGTCCTTAAAAATGAAGCGGCAAATCATCATCGGTAAAGAAATTTTTGAAGAAAACAAATCGTTTTACGCTCTTTTCAGTTCCTGTATATGATGGTGCCAAGAGTATGTACTGAATATTCCTACGCAACCACTGTTTCCTGAAACAGTTTTAGGTGTGTGCGGAAGCATAAACTAATATGAGAGGAACAATTTTTAATTGAACTCGTGTCTATCACCTTTAGAAAGGCTCATTGAAAATAGTTTTCTTATTTTCATTGACCGAAAAATGTAAGAAAAACTATTAGATAAATTTGGAAGGTTCAATCAGACAACTTAGCGATTACACCTAAAAAGATTTTCTTACTTATATTTAATTTGGATGTGAAATTCTGCTGGAAATGAAAAAGTTTCTGTAACAGTTTGCTAGTTTACAAGGTTACAACAAATAAATATTTAAGGGCATAAGCTTTCATTCCTGGACAATTTTTTGAGTATTTTTGACTTAAATTGACATAGATAATTTTATAGCAAGCTTGTGTGAATTGATTTGTTCTGTTGGATCTTTTCACATGCTAGCAAAATTAAGGATCCTTCATGCATGTATGACCTATGAAAATTTTGTATTAACGCTAGATTAATAAATGCTCCTTCATCTTTTAGCTTCAGAAAAAGTAGCAGTAAACAAAAGTTTATAAGTTGCAACGAGATTAGAGAAGACACTAGTCGAAGTCATATCTCATTTGTTGATTTAAATTCCTTCATTTTAATTATATTGTATAAAACGTCAATTTTAGCCTACAGGCATAAAAGATCAGGAAATATACTTTAGGAAAATATGACAAACTTTTTCAATAATTTTTACGCTCAACTTTACTGTAGTAATAATAAGTCTGTAGGTCATTGAATATTCTGTAATGCTTCAGTCAATTTAATTTTAAATATGATCTATCAAAGCTTCTAAAAGAAATTAGATATGACATCTCAAAAATTTCTCTAAATTATATTCTACTGCAAAATTTAAAAATTCAACATTTTTGGAAGTTCCTTTTCTAGGTCTATTAAAATTTTAAAAATCACGATATGCCTCAACTTCAAACTTTTCAATTCCTTCAATGTTGCCATTAATTTTTTCAGAAAAAAAAATTAAAAAAAAAAATTTTTTTAAAGTATCTGAAAGATATTAATTTTTTCAATATTTAAGTGATTCAGTTTGTATTTTTTTCTTATACATATCATAATGGGAAAATTTGTTAAAAAATAAAAACTAAAAATAATTTAAAAATTTTTAATTTTTTAAAGCAAAAAATAAACAAGTGAAACAGAAGGGTAAGGCTGAATGGCGGTCATATGTATTGCAAAATATTACGGTCCCTCGGCTTTCTGCTTGACTCAAGTTGAACAAGGAAGATTCGAAATATTCTCTGGATTTGTCATACTATCTTACTATATTTCTCGTTTAAAAACAAATAACTACTTTTAATGTGACAAAAATTATTTTATTCTAAAAAAAATTATAGTTACAATTTTTGCGTGAATTTATTATATTATTTTGCTTCGACAGACTTAATCTCGAGAGGAGGGGTGCAAGAATAGGGCAAGTTACCTAAACATTTTTTAGCCTTTATGATTCTTGGGGCGCGTCAAAAAGACTAAATACAAGCCCTCATAACTTCCCCATATACGCACATATATTTTGTATATATCTGTCTGTCTGTGTTTTTAGTTTGTATTAACCCCGAATAACTACAGCACTGGTCTTTTATTTCTATACTCAGGTATTAATAGGTTAAGAAAAAATACATTATTATTATACAAGAGAAGTAAATATGCAGAAGGTAAAAGAATATTATAACACATTAGCCAGATTTACCACATGCAACGGCATAGTAAAAAATATTAACGAATACCTTGGGGAAATGAAAATGGAGTAGGCGGAGTAATAGGTGAAGAGTATGCAGGATCAGTAGAGTAGGCCTGTCTGATTAAGACGGAATCGACGGGGACTTTGCGTGAGGGCGTTTTGGTTGTGAAGGCAGCAGTGATATTTGGCGCGGAATTTTCAAAAGAAGACTCTATGGCTTCACACTTTTTTTTATCCGCTACGCAAACCTTAAGATTGAGAGATGTGTGGTAAAGAAGAATCATCAAGCGTCTCTCGATACTTCTGGCGTTTGCACCAGACACGCAGTTGTTATGTACAAAGAAGTAGTGAATTTGAATAACGATCTTGAGCGGCGTCCAAAATTGGCAATGATTAAAGGAGCAATAGAACCCTTGTGAAGTTGCTAAAAAAATTAATCAAATTTACAAGAACACAATTATTTTTGACGTAAATCCTTTCAGGATACTTTTGTGTTGAATTGAATGGCCTTTTAGAAAGTTGACATTTCAAAATAAGGAAAATATTCGGATATAATTAAATTAGACTAATACTATTTCAAAATTTCATTAGAGGTTAATTTCGGAACAACACTAAAAATTGCAAGAAAAAACTAAATAAAGAATTGAAACACGAGACTAGTGCTCCGTAAAAGGTATGTCGTGACAAACTAATATTTAGAGAAGTCTTACGTGTTTCCCAGAAAAAAAGGTCTCGTTGATTTAGTTTTGGAATCCTTATTTACTCAAAAAAGCAGTAAAAAATTATTAATACCTTTCTTTACCCAACTGTTTTTTCGTCATTTCACTTATAAAGTTAACTATTTGTAGTTTTAGACAGGTATATTTTTTAACGTGCTCTTGCTGATCTATCCATAAGGGTTTTAAAAAAGACATTTTAATAAAGAATATCAATAATCTCGCATTTTGTTTTTTATATTTTTTCTTTCTATAACACGTAAAATTAATTTTATTTTTGCCTGACCCTGATAAAGTTTCAGCGGAAGTCAATGTTTTGAGTGTTTTAAATGGGATTGAGATAGGTCATATACCTGTTTCGAGATTGATCGAAAAAATAGGTGAGGCTTTGATGAAAGCATGAATATAAAGCTCCTTACCTTTTGAAAGGGGGCGTTGAAAATTTTCTGCTTCCGTTGGAGTTAAAAAATCCAAGGGTTGAATGAAATTTTGAAAAACATTGTAAAATTTTGCTTTTTGAGTACGGGCATCAGAGAAATAGCTCTCAGCATTTGAATGCATAGGAGAACATTTGAAAGAAACATGATTGACTGATTCCTCTTTTACTACAAGTTCGCGTGAAGATTGATCACAGGGCGCGGAATTATTTAAAACTTTTTGGACAATATTTTTTTTTGGTGAGCACTCTTTGAAGATTATTTCTTTTTTAGTGGAAAGAGAAGGATGTTTACACATGTGCAGTTTCATACATGACTTTTCTTTGTTCACGAAGTTACAACTCTTAACACCACACTTAAATAAGTTTTCTAAAAAAAATGAGAAATCTATCAAACTTTCATTTAGAAGCATCAATGAGCGCTGAGTATCCAAATTTTAAATTATCGCAACTGCAAGTAAGACTCCCAAACTAAAGTTTATCTAACAAATTTCTTTAATTGTTAAATATGCGCTGAAAAATCAGTCGAATAAATATCTTTTCTCCAACTAAAATCTTGAGTATTTTAAATTTATAAATAAATGCTAAAAATTTTGTATGACTTTCAACCTAGCACGTTTATTTATTTCTTTGGCTAATCTAATAAAAAGACACTTTTCTAGATTGTTGACTTGCAAATACGAATAAATTTAATGCTTACTTACCGTTGAGATAATCAGGCTTCTACTGCAATTGCTACACGCACATATATAATGTTAAGTCAATGCAGGACAGAGTTTCTAAAATCGTCATTTAATTAGACCAAAGACGTGCACACTTGGAGGAGGGGGTACGTGAATCCCCTGGTGTAGAAAGATCATAATTATATTGATTTTGTTCAGTTTTAAGCAGAGTTGGAGAGGCTGAGGGAAATACCTTATTCCTTGTATTTAAATAAATCCGACTGGGAACTCCAAATACTTAAAAGCAGATTAAATTTAACGCTAATTCTTAGCATTCGACTTGGATTAAAGAAGTGTCACATCATATTTTTACAAAAATTACTTTTTTTCTTTATTTAAACTTAAAAAAACCGACTCCTAATTTTTTTTAGATACTCACTCTGACTTTTGTTGTTAGCCCCTAGATCAGTGCTTCCCAACCTTTTTTAGTTTGCGGCACCCTTGGCGAGCCTTTTAAAAATTCTTGGCACCCTTTGAGGAAAAACTTATTTAAAATTTCCATAGTTTTTTTATTTCTACATCTGCATTGATGCAACATTCCTTATACAGAGATCATATAAAAAAATTTGTACTGATCCTGCTATCACAGAAAATATAATAATACAAATATGTAATGCTAAGTTTTAAAGTAGTTGCACAATTTTGGCGACGCCCTTAAAAAATCGTACAGCACCCTTTAGTGCCGCGGCACACCGGCACTGACCTAGATTATACATAGATTAATCTACATGAGTAAAATCTATCAGTTCAAAACAAAGCTTTGTTTAAATTGAGAAAGTATTTCCATAAAAGCAAGTACTCTCAGGGAAAAGTGTAGAATTTTGTTCCACTTTCCCAGCAGCAGCGATAAACAAGTGTAATTTCAGCCAACCCGCAAAAATCCACCATAAGGTACTGCTGGTGTCTACATATGGCTAGAAATAATATATATATCAGGGGCGCACATCCAGGGGGCGAGCTCAAGTTTTTTGTTTTTAAATTGTGCCCCCGCCTATCAACTTTTTTTTGGTTACACCACTGCTTCTGTCTAATTTGCATTTAAAGTTAGATTAAAATAGTTTTCAATCGTTACAATTTTATATCAATGAATATTGTTAGAATCGCGCTAAGAATTTTCTTTCAATTTGAAAACTCAAATTTTTTCAAGTCAAGAAATTTTTTTCAATAGTTATTTGGGAATGAATATTTTGACTAGCTATTCAGTTTAAAAAGCAAGAATACTATTTGCTTAATATTTAAGCAGAGATATTAATTATAATGTTCGATTGTTAAATTTTATAAGTAACACTGTACATAATTAATTAAATCATTTTTTTAAGAAAATTTGTTGATTATTATAATAAAAATACAATATCGAAACAAAATGTTTCAGTTGCTAAAAATGTACATCTATTTATAACAGCTGTCATAATTTTATTTGTGGACAAAAATATTCAAAAAAAGATATTCTTTTCTCGTATACTTTGATTTAGGTTAGTTTAAATAATTTTTTAATGATTTTGTGTTTTTAGACTTAAATAATTTTATAAAAAGTGATTAAATTACCATTTTTGTATACTATGATTCTTTACAATATGTAAAAAAACACAAGTGCTACCAAATCACCCTACAAGGGTTAGCTACTTAAACGTTGACTTTTGCTACTTATAAAAACTTGAAAATATCAAATAAACTCTCATTCTGAGAACAGACGGTTCCATTTTAAAATAGTTAAAATTGCTTTATTAGTATATTTTGTTTCCTTTCTCTCTTATGTATGTAGCAAATTTTTCAATTTTGAGTAAAAGGTAAGGTGCAACGGGTGTATTTTCATTGACAAGGCACTGATGTACCGCTTATGTCAAACTATGACCAAATTCGTATCGATGAGGAATCGAATCCAGAAGCTTCCGTGCTTAGTTCATCATCTCAACCAACCTGTCATGCCACCCATAGAGTATGCTGAGAGGATACGTCAAATTAGTTTTCAAAAAACTTAAGTTATGCTGTAAAATTTTTTAGTTTTTGTTGAAGCTCTATAACTTTTTCTGATAGACTTTTTTTTCCTTAAAAGTTTTTATGAAAGGCAAATCATTGCAAAATGTTAAAAGTTATTTTACTTTTTGTAGATTTTTGTAGCTTGCATCAATTTAGCTTTTAAACTATTTTTGAATGATGTTGAGAAAAATGAAATCTTAATTTATTGTTTTATTTTTCTTTGCACAATTATAACTTCATTTTATACCCTTCCCCTGAATCAATCACATTTTTTCATATTAACATCGCGGGTGTCTAGTAGACTTTTTGCCTTCAGACTACATTCACTCATATAAAACTATCCACTCTTCAGTTATTTGTTTTCTCTATGTATCAAATATCCTTTCATCAATTCCTGTAATGTACCTGGTAGACTACTTCATTTTCAAATGAAAAGCCTATTCCACCCCCCCCCCCCCCCAAAATTTTGGGTTTTTTAAACTAGTGTATATTCTGCAAATTTAATTAAAATATTTTCGCTGGAAGTATAGTATTTAAATTCACCAAATTTGTAAAAAAAAATGTATGCACTGAATACACTCTATTTTAAAGGATTGCTTGAATATTTGGTCTCCCGTGGTATTTCCAGACCACTAATTTTGAAAATTACAACAAAAAAATTTCGTCCACCAATAATTTCGAGGATGTGCGCCCCTGATATATATATATATAATATATAATATAATACATGTAAATGAGTCAGATCCAAGCTTCTGCTAAACGGTTTCCCAACAAAGTAAGTAGGTTATTATTTTGCATGGCTTTGGCCATAAGTGAATGGGTTTGAGTGTCGTAAAAATATGTGGGCAGTTAAATAAATGATGAGTGTTGTGTGGATGTTGATAGCAAACTGGACATAGTGGATTTGTTTGTGTTTTTGGATGTATCTTGTGAAGATATTCACGGAGCAATGGTGACTTGTTGGCTCTAAGTTGAGCAAGTGTATGTCTTCATATAATTGATAATGTTTCTTCATATGTGTCGATTTTTAGTGGAGGAATATTTATGCGCTTGTTATATTTCAGTGTGGAGAGATAGTCAGTTACCGCCTGTATGTGTATTACTTTGTTGACGCATGTTTGATTTTGATTATTTTGACATGTATCATAAAATTACACAACACAGACATACACACTATTAACAATCTTATAACAAAAAGCATTCAACAAGCTGGCAATTTATACATACCAAAAGGAAATATCCAAAATCACAAAAAAACACAAACCCTTACCTAATGACATCAAAACACTTATGGACAAAAGAGACACATTAAGACACACTAACTACAAGAACCAAGAAATACACACATTAAACAAACTCATATCACATAAAATAATTAAACATAAACTTGATCTCTGGAAAAAGATATTTCATCTAACTGGTCACACAAAACTAACACACAAATATATTGGAACACGATCAAAAACCTACAGAATAAAAAATCAACACAGATAAAAATCGAAACATAAGTTTTAATGAAAAACGAAAACAAACAAAACACAAATTGCAGAAGCTTTCAACAAACATTTTACAAACATCCTACCAAAGCAAACTAACAAAACACTCAAAACATCAAATAAAGCATTAAATCAACTGACTAAGACTCACATAACCATTAACGAAAAAGAAGTATCAGAGGCACTTCATAACGCAAAATCTAGTAAAGCTCTAGGACCTGACAACTTAACAAGTATACATCTTAAACACTTAGGTCTAACTGCTATCTCCCTATTAACACGCATTTTAGCTATTAACACCAAACACAATTCCACATATTTGGAAAACGTCACGAGTTATCCCTATTCCAAAACCAGGCAAAGACAAAAACATAAGCTCATCATATCGTCCTATTTCTCTGCTTTCTCCAATCATGAAATCATTAGAAAAAGTTATTCTCAAAAACATACAAAAGGACATTCCATACATCGAACATTAACATGGTTTCAAAAAATGTCATTCAACTACCACAGCATTACAGACGCTACACAACATCATTGCCAGCAGATTTAACATCAAAAAACCTTTTCACCACATAATTACAACAACAAGTTAAAACACTACCATTAATGCTCAATACATTAAGTTTTTACCAAACTACTTACGCGGAAGATACTCGTACACAGAGTCACATAAGACACCCACATTCAGGCGTTTCACAAGGTAGTTCACTTTCTCCTATCCTCTTCAACATTTACATGTCAGACATGCAAACACCAGACAACAGTCAAATAAGCCTAATCACATACGCTGATGACATGGTATTACCATAACATCAACAAACTCAAGAAAACATTCAATTTTAAACAAGATAAACATATATAACAAAATGATTTAATAATCAACACAGTAAAATCTCAATTAACACTTTTCACCAAAGCAAACAAAGAACAAAACACAAACCTCAATCTTACTATTGACAAAATCTTAATAAACACTAACAAAAAATATTAGGATTAACATTCGACTCCAAACTAACATACAACAAACACGCGCAAAACACTCATGAAAAAGCAAACAAAACTGTAAACATTATTAGAGCATTAACTGGCACAAAATATGGGAAAAACAAAGAAATTCTCATCAACACCGACTCTGACTCCTATCCTAATATAATCTGTCTCCACCGACTCTTGAATTCAACTTCCCAAGCTTGTTTTAGGAGTAATGAAATGCAGGTTTCAAAAGTTAAACGTTGGAAAATTAATAGTCCATTTAAAAAATGCCTTTAATACTTCAAAATAATTTTCTCAAAATTTATTAAAAAAAGAATTTGTGCCTGAAACAAGTAAAGATGGAAATTCTACTCACAAGCCAGACAAGACTTTTAATGATATATAATTGAAAGGTTCAAAATTATTGCTTAAGCGAAAGGCTCTTCAGCCCCTTGAAATCAGATTTTTCACCCACTCCCCTCGCCCCTGCATGTGCATCCCAGGTTTGAAGACAACCGTGCCATCTTACATCATACTTGCTAAAATCACGAGGGAAATCAAAATCACCCACGCCTAAGCAAAATGATGCACATACATGTAGTCACAAATTTAGTCCCCACGCTTAACCCCAAAAAAATCATCAACATTCCATCACTACAAATCGACGCCTCAGAAGAAATGATCAAAAAGATAAACAGTGCGACAACTTATGGCCAACAAGTGAATATCTTCAATAAATTAACGCTAACACACACATACACAACAATCCAATATGTCGATTCTAGAATCAGCACACTCAATACTCAACATCTTTTTAATTGACCATAGATACACATAACTACGGCTTGTAAAAACTCGGAAAAATTAAACACGACTTTTACTCGAATAACACAAAGGGACTCGAGTAAAACTCAATTTATTATCATATTTAAAATTTGACTTGCTATAAAAATTTTATCATGTAAGAGATAAAAGCTCATATTTATCTTAAACATTCACACAGCGTATTTTATAATAAAAATTTTTGGATCTAAAAAGTAATTCGATTTTTAATTTTGGTTCTTGAAATAATGGTGTTGTGTAAGTTAAAGACGTTCAGTTTGATTATGAGTTTGATTCAAAATATTTATATTAACACTTTTAACCAACACCCATTTATTTTTCGTCGCTTGACTCGCGTTGAGTGTTGAACTTACTCGCAAAGTAATGAAACATCTTGGTTAGGCCTTAGAACTAAGAATTCGAAGATACCTTAAGTAGGTTTTGGTTATAAGTAGAGGGTTACTCATAAAACCATCATTAGTATACAGTGGCTGATACAACACTTATTTATCGCTGCTGTTGCGAATTTTAACGAAACTTCCACATCATAACCATATGAGCATTTTGAGAAAAAGATGTTTATTCACTTTCATATAAAAATGGTTTGTTGGACATCTCATTAAGTTGATATTGAAATAGCCTAATCTACAGGCCAACAACAACAAGGTGGAGAAGCAAAGTCGGTATAAATTAAATGTTTATCTTTCTTCATATGTAACACCAACTCCCCATTTCTGACTTCGACTCCACAAAAATTAAACGATTTTTTTAATAGTTAACCCTTTAAGGACTGTAATTTTCAAGACGTATCTTTTATTATATATATTTTAAGCAGGTGATTTTCATTTCTTGGTACATCTGTGTCACACTGGTCCTTACCCCTTTCGTGACCAGTGTATCATATATGATACATAAACAATTTTACCTTCACCTGCTTTTTCAAATAGTTTTGTATAGGTATCTTCTGCTTTTTAATAAATATCGTCTGATTTTTCTGGTCACGAAAGGACTAAAGGGTTAAAACCAGATTCCGAAATTTTATCATATACGCACTCCGACTACTATCGATTATAATCTCTGACCCCACAGATTCATGGCTCCAACTCCATAATCCTGCTTATAACTGGCACATCCATCAAAGTATTGTTACAGAACATTAGAGAATAAAAATGATCAATTATTTAGAATAGTATGTAAAGTAAGCTTTTGTATAAGTAAATATAAAAACTATATTAACCTTTTTTTAGCTTTTCAACTCTTGTTTTGACGTCATCAGGGTATTTGAAAACTAGAAAATATTAATAAAAATTATCGTTTATTATAAGAAATTAACAGAAAAAAAAGAAACATTGTGTAAAGGTTAAGAGAACAAATAAATACACAAAAAGGATAAAAATGATTAGATAAAAAGCAAAGAAAAGGTTGCAAACCTTTGACGTTTTTAAGCATATTGAAAACTTTAGACTGAATGCACTTTATACTAGATTCCTGGGTGGAGCATCGCAAAATAGTCGATTTACTAGCCTGTTTTGAGTCTAAAATATTTGTATTCGCTTATCATTTAAAATCATATACAGCAATTATCATAAAACAAAATGCATATTCCACTGAAAAAATGAATACACAGGAATTAAAGGAAAATTTAACTTCATATGGTATATAATTGCGTATCATGAGACATTTGACGGTATAATTTGTAACTAATTTTATGAGGTCACATCATACACGAGATACGAGTTTTGATGCTTAGAATTGTTACTATTTTCAATTGAATTAAAAAGATACATACAATTATTAATAATTTTGGGATTAATTGTTCAAACAATGCTGTTTCAAGGGCTCTGTTCTGGGACCTCTACTTTTCAAGCTAAATGTAAACGATATATTTAAATTTAGGGATAAAAATTTCAGTTTTTAGATTTGTATGTTGATGATTGTGTTATCACTTATAAAGTCTAAAATTTTAGTAAAGATAATGATTGATGTTAAAATTATTTTAAAATTTGAGGTGAGTGAAAAATCTTTAATTCAAATAAAATTTGAATATTTTTTATAACGAAATCAGTGAAGAGTTTCATGTATTTGGAATATATAGTAGGTTATTTGTATATTATCTATTTACAATCGGATTTATAAGAAAAATGCACCTATATGTTATTGTTTTCGATTTGGTAAGCATTGCTTGAGCCGGGAATAAAACATGCAACCATGAATAACCTTCTTGGTTATTTTAATAGAGAAAACTAATTTGTGAATAAACTAGCTACCATATTCGTGTAATATACAACTTTTTTGCCACACCTTTCAACTCTACTGCGAACAAATCTTGTTTCACCCAAATCTTGAGCTTTTGGCTGAAGTTCGATGAGATAAGCGTAAAAATTTATATATCTCAACCGAGTTCTTAACCGGTTATCGACCATAGTCGACTTTACAAACATAAAATCGTCTGCGTTTATCAATGCTTTTTAATACAAATCTTCTGCTTTACACTAGATATCGTCTGATTATTGTGGCCGATAACGGGTTAACCCTTTTAGGCATGGGTTTTCTATCGTCTGCTTTCTTTCTCAATGAGTTTTTATATAAATTAAGCAGACGATTTTTGGACACTGGTGTCCCATTGTGCCTGAAAGGGTTTAGATGGGTGGGGGGGGGGGGGGGGGGGGCTTAGCCCCCTCCTTGTCGACCGTCCTAAACATTTGCATACCCACACAACTTGAAAATAAAATAGTTAAACTTTGTGTAATAAAAGGGCATACTTTAGAATGATGCTTCTATAAAAATTACTTGAAAAGGAATGATTGTTTTTAAAACGATTAAATAAACTAACTGATCATCTAACCAATCAAAAAAACAAATTAACTTAATGATCAATAAAGTGTGTAAATCATGAAATTTTCGCGAAATTGGCAAAAATATAACTTGAGAATATATTAATCTGAAAGTTCTTTTCATAAAATTATATATAAAATATATGATGGCCCGCGAAAATAACATTACGTAAACTTTTTGTAAGTTGCAAATCGCAAAAATTTAACTTCCCCGATAATTTCTTGATTTACACTATATATGAGCAAAAAGAAAATTAACTATATAATTATATTTAAATTTAGGATGATTGTTAAAGATAAAATTAAAAAATATTTTAGAGCAATTTACATAAAAATATATTAGGAAATATTGAGTCATTATGATGTATCTTATTCTGAGAGCTGAACAACCCTTGCTAAGAAGGCAGTGAATAATAAAATTAAAGGCATGAAAATTAATAATTATCAAAAACACTTAATTCTAACTTGATAAGTCCATTGTGATATCCGTCAATTTGTAATCTACCAAATCTACAACTGGGAACGGTTCTGGATGTTGGAGTAAATCAAAGATCCAATTCTTACTATCATTAGAAATAGACACAGCGGTGGATTGATCTAAGAAAGAGGAAGTTTTGTTTTCTTGGGAAAGAGTGGGATTTATATACAGTTGAGATGTTTTAGAATACGAATCATCGGTTGCACTATTTTGACTGGGAGATGAAAGAAGCTCTAAAGTAGCTTCGTTTTTGAGAGAATGCAGAGGATTTTTCATTTGTGGATCTAGCAAGATTTTAGACCGTTTTGTGCTTGAAGAAGGCAGGGGAAGAGTGGCAGCATTTTGTAGTGCCGTATTCTTCGCTTTGATATCACTCTTATTAATGGGAGGACTACATCCGGCATTATGGTCTAAAAATAAAGGTGCATTGAAAAAAGTAAATGTGGGGAATAGAATTGTCAACTGTTCAAGTGCATCTTATACCATTTAAAAAAAGGATTTCTGAAAATTTTATCTTATACAAATAGGATGAAGTATTTATGTCAAAGAACACTTTTTTGAGTCATGGGAATGTCCAACAAATATCTTTAAAATTAGTAGGTTTCTATCACTATAGTTAACAAATATATGAAGTATTAAATTATGAAAACAAAAGAATGGAAAAATGAATATTGAAAACAAAAATAGAAGGTTTATAGTAAAAATTGGATCGCCATTTTAAAGGATGGAGCAGTAAATAAATTCATAAATTAATCTAATCCAATAAAAATAGTTGGAAAATGTTAAGAAAAAAATTAACAGTTGTTGAGAGTCGCTTCTACATTAGAAGTGAGGAACAAGTCTTCGATCAAATCAGTTGACAGCGTAGACCTTTGAGGACCAGAATTTTGAAGATTAATAAATCACCTGCTTTCTTGTCAATGTTTTTTCTATATATTTAGAGTAGGCAATTTTAATTTTTTGGGACACTATGCTGAACGAGTTAACATCTATAGGGCAAAAATTACTTTGATTTTGTAAAGAAATTTTCCGCGTTTCATTTTCGAAATTCTTTCTTGCGTCTGTTTCATCGCTTAAAAAAGGCTCTTGTTTAGTCATCTCGGAAGGAGAGGAAGTTCTAAAGAAAACAAATTTTTGAAAACTTTCTTAAAAACACAAAGGAAAGAGAGTTTAAAAAGAAGAGTAACTTTTAATAAAAGAAATAGTTACTCTCATCAAAACAAGAAAATGACAAACATCATAAAACAAAAAATATAGTGCGTTATTTTTCAATACCTTTTAGCTTGAAGGTTATTTTCGACAATTGATGGTTCTGAATTGTGCCACTTTATTTCTGTAGTAAGAGATTCCCTATATATCGAATACGGTACATTCTAAAAACGGGCCGTAGTATTTCTCTGACTCAAAGCGTAAAATTGTACTGTCGAAAGCGGAGTTTCCCCCTAAAACGCGCTTTTCTTCGCTACTAAACGACAACTTGTGTGCAAATTGATACACAGATCGATGCCAAAAGTTTCTTATTCACACATTTGTTTAATCATATTATTTATTTAGAACTGTAAATCACATTCCCGTCACATCAGACAACATTGCATATCTCTGGTGTTTTTAAACATGCAGGCTCCTCCAAGTAAACGTTCACGCAGTGAGCTTGATCTTAAGCATAAAGCGCAGCTTATAAAAGATTATAGATTGACACCAAAAACTAGGCAGAAATTTTTGAGTGAAAAGTACGATATTGTCTTCACTACCATTTCGGACATACTGAAAAAAGCTGACACTTATCTGCAACAATACTGCGCTATGGCTGATACTAATAAAAAAGGCATTGGTAGTTTCTGCAAGTTTGATAACTTAAACAAACTGACATGCGAATCCAAGGAGCACGAGCTCAAAATTTCCATTTTTCCTGCTTTATACTACAGACCAAGGCAACACAATTTACGAAAACTCTGGGACACGCCGACTTTAAAGCCTCTTGTGGTTGGTTGACATCGTGGAAATGAAGTTATTCCATCAAATCATATGCAATCTAAGGCGAAAAAACTAATATTGACAGTACAGTAGTTCATGATGGATTTCGTGCTTACCGGGTGTAATCGAAGATTTTGCCAATGACGGCATATTCAATTGTGATAAAACTCGGCTATATTTCAGAAGCCTCGCTCTCAAAGGCGTAAAAAGAATGCTTAACTGCCATGAATGCTTGCAGTGCATCTGGTGAAAAATTAAAAAGTTTCGTGATAGGCAAATCAAAACAACCGCATTGTTTCAAAAACATCCAAATCAAGGAACTTCCAATGACTTATGCTTCAAATTCCAATGCTTGGATGACTTCAAAACTCTTTCTAGACTCGTTATGAGAAGTTAATAAAAAAAATGGTAAACGAAAAACAAAAAATTCGCTTCTTCGCACACTCATGAAGCAGAACTTACCAGTCTGAAATTTCTGCCTGTCAACATATGTGCTGTCCAAAGGCTTTATCAGGGTATAATACCACAACGTGCTGATGACAAACCTTCTAGTTAAAATGGATAGCTCTGCACAATTAGCAAAATCTGTTACTATTCTTGATGCTATCAAATTGATTGACACAGTCTGGTGAGACATCAAAATCACAACAATCACAAGTTGTTTCAAAACAGTGTAGTTTCACCATGTTCACTTCCAGTCAACACAGATGACGACAAAGATGATCTTTCGTTATCTGCTCTCATTTCCAAGATCACCAAGTCGGTTGTCAAGACTAACGATTTAATCGATATAGATCAGACTAATAACATTGAAGGCACATCCGAATGGGAGTCCGCACTAGTCCAGCAGCGTCTGTAGGCCAATACCGTTAACAGTGACAATGATGAAGAGGATACTATCGAAGCAGCAAAGGAAAAACTCAACAGCATCAACGTCCATGATATGCTCTATTAAATCAGCAACTTTGTCTGTATGGAAGACAATCCATGCAAAAAGAAATTCAGTCACTTATCACTAAAAACAAGTTGGTTATTATCGTTAAGAAGTCTGTTGATTCCAAACAAGTGTCCATTAGACTTTTTCCATGCTTAAAATCTGAACACATGTCCTTATGCTATAATGTAATGGTGAAATAAAATGTTCGATGTAATTTTTATTTTTATTTTTTAAGTTTCTTCTTAAATTCCTTAATATTACATTTGAAGGAATATAATTCTAACAAGCAGGTTTATATGTACTTAATATACACATGTATATATGCCACCAGTAGATAACAATGCCAAGGGCATGTAAAGAAATGGTTGGTCTGTGTTTAGGTTTTATGGTTAAAATTGTTGATGTTGTCCGGTCCCTATAGATTCTTTGTACACCAGGGTTCT
The DNA here is from genome assembly GCA_030549495.1 of Nectonema munidae. NCBI lineage: Eukaryota > Metazoa > Nematomorpha > Nectonematoida > Nectonematidae > Nectonema > Nectonema munidae. The sequence goes on along the minus strand of JAUIRK010000871.1, from coordinate 173,769 downwards.
GTCAATACCGAATTTTTGTTGGTTTAGAGGGAATCCGGTTTGAACAGATTACACTGTAATTAAGTAGAAAATAAGAAATGAGTAATATTTAAAAGAAATGTAACGAATTTTTTTTATAGAATAGTTGCTTATTTTATATCATTCGAAAATTATTCAGAAATTAAATTATCTTGAAAAACCGGAAGAGTGTGGGATTGGGATCATTTTCACTCTCAGCGAGTGATGGCAAACTATATATAGAAAAAAATATTGTTCTGAATTACGTGAAGAAAGACAAAATTTCAATAAATATCAACGTTTAGTACGTTTTTTTAAATTGAACGTTAGATATGAAAAAGTGTCAAGTTGAATCCCGTAACTTCATGAAGTAGATAATTTGATTGCGTAAATATAATTAACAAGTCTGATATTTTTGAGTGGAGGCATCATAGAAATAATTGTCCTAAAACATTAGGTGGCATCGTTTTATCTTGTGAATTATTAGAATTATGATTCTGAACATCGTTAAACATTCTTATAATTATGACATCGTATAATTTTGCTTGTTTTCTCTTAGATAACATCTATTTTACTATGCAATTTAGTACAACTGAAATCGAGGACAGTAGAAATACTCATATATCAATCAAATCTCATTGTACACAAGATGCAACCAAGTAACCATTTTTTATTCGCCTTGAATTATACTATATTCACCGATTACAAGCCTATTTGAGATGAGTATGTTTTATAGTGAACCATTCTAAGTTCATATAAAGTGTGCCATAATAAACTATTTACTATTGGTACAGTAATGTGTCTCCCATTCATTAACCCATTTAAGAACAAGCAAAGCAGACGATATATAAAAAAAACGCAGACGATTTATATTCAAAGTCATTGAAATGACTTGTATTCTTATATGTACTCTTTTAACCTCTGTATTATAAAATGGCGATAATTACAATTAATCAGTCTATTTGTTAATTTTTTTATCTATGAAACCAAATGACAAGTAAAATCTTCACTCCTATTTATTTACTACAGTTCTTCATTTGATCATTCTTTAGGAAAACTTAAATAATTCTTAACCCATTTACGACCAATGTTCCTATTATAAGTAATTTCATCTTCGTCTGCTTTTTTTCAATGACTTTGAATATAAATCGTCTGCGTTATTTTAGATATCATCTGCTTTGCTTAGTCTTAAATGGGTTAATTTAAACATATGGAAAGTAAGTAGGCTAGTTTGTGGATTATCATTATCAAAAGGTTTTTCAATTGTAAAATAGAATAAGTTTAATAGAAACTATAAATAGTTTACTTTTGGGATGTTTCCAAATTTAGATTTGAAAAGTTTGAAAGTAACATACATATATAGAAATGATAAAAAAAGTAGTAAACTTTTAATTAGCTGAGTGAACTTTAAAGCAACTTAATAAAGATTCTTACTTCAAGACTTGGCCGCGAGTACCAAAACTATGAGTGTGTTCTTTGGAGCGCTTAGAAGCAAGCCAATACTTAACATGTTTTATATTAAGAGACAATCGCTTTGCCAATTTTTGACAATCTTTATACGACTCTTTTGTATTTTGTGGCAAACTTTGATAAAACTTCTCTAATTGATCCTTTTGTGAGGAACTAATTTTCCATGAAACACAATTTTGAATCATAACTAAATGTATTAATTAGCCTCAAATATCTCTAAAAAAATAAATTTAAGCATAACACAAAAATTCTCTTTTATTCTTACGATAGAAAAGAGTATTGTCGATCAAAAAATAGAAACAAATACAAATAGTCGGATACAAAATATTAAGTTTAACAAAATCAATAGCAAATGCAAAGAGACTTGCCTTCTCAACCCCTATTAAAAGATCTTTTTTAGTTACAATAGATTTTATTAATATGGCCTGTAATTTTTATCAGCCATGGTTTTTGTAAATGCAATATTATTCATATCATACTGTATTTAAATTAAGATTTTTAGTGATAAACAATCTCATTCCAACTTTACCAGGGATTTAAACCTAACGAATTAATTGACACAATATGGTACTCCCTAATTAATGAATTTTGTTAAAACATCTCGTCACTTTTTTATGAAAAAATTCTATAATATATATTTGACCCTTTTAGAAATAATTTTAAATTTTAAGCTGAACTAAAAAATAAAGGATCATGAATAGTAGATTAGAATGGAATGCTCTTTCAATATTGTTTCTAAATTTTATCAAGATAAAATCTTTCAAAAATAACTTTATATCTGAAGATAAAATTAAAACAATTTTTAGTATTATAATGATTTCCATAAGGCGACTCTAAATTTTAAAAAAAGAAAAGGATACGTATTACAATCTTAATTATCAATTTGAAGGATATATATATATATAATAATAATAATCATTTCATTTTAGGATGTTAAAACAAAATAAAGTTTTAGCTGAATCATTTTTAAAAAACTTTATATTACATTATAACTACATGCTATAATCAACGAAATATTATAAGAAACAAATAATAAGAATTATTATAGATTCATGAGAAGTTTTAAATTTCGGATTATCATTTAAAAAACTTACTTAATGTACGATCCATATAAAAAGTGTAAAAGATCTGGATAGTCAAAAAAATAAATAAAAATAAAAAAATTTACTTGTTAGGGGGCTGTGTCAGGGCCAATGTTTCGTTAGATAACACGGGTTAGTCTAAAATAAGCTGCACAAAAAGCTGCAAAAAGAAACGTCAATTACTAAAAAACTACAAGAGTTATTAAGACAAAACTTAACATACTTATAAAACTCGAGCTTTTCTTTCTATCAAAACACTTTGCAGTGAAAAATTTTGTGTAAATTTGGAGTTCTGAGGGTTCAAAGGCAAAAAATTAACTTGTGAGAACCATTTCTGTTGCCTTGAAATTAATTTTAATATCAGAGAGAAAGGAAAATTTTTATAAATAAAAATAAAAAATAAACAAAAAATAAGAATGTTTAAAAAAAATAAAACTGTTAAATAAGTTTTATTTCTTTTAAAAATTAAAATTAATAACAGAAAATAATTAAATTAAAAGTTTTATTTAAAGTTTGGAATCGTTCTCACTTTTTTTTTGAAATTGTAGTTTAACAATTGGTAATCTAAATAGGCAATGATAACGATTAGGAAAATGAATTTTATATCTACGAAAAAATTATATTTATCAAATGATGTCCTAAAAATGAGAAATTGACGATAATTAGATTTCTAAAAAGAATTATATAAATAATAAGAAATTTATCTTTAAAAAATTATTTGTTTCTTTTTTATCATTAAATTAGTTTAGATTATCACCCATCAAAACAGAAAAAAAGAAGATAGTAAACTATGTTAGTTGTCTGACTTTTATGAATGTAGCTTTCAACTTTAAGTTCAGCTTAGACACTGCTCATATTTTAATGTAAGCAGTCTCTTTCGTGTTTTCATTATTAAATCACCACAAACTATTGTACTTCTACAGTAAAAATTAAATATATTTACTCATCTTCATAAACTCTAGCGAAATTTAATTTAAAATGATTTTTCTTTAATTATTTTGTTAAAATTGTAACTATATAAAAAATGTACAGATGTATGTTTTTTTCAACAATACAATAGAGGAATAAAATTTTATATTTTAAAAAACATAATAATCAAAAACATAACAAAACTTTGATTAAAAGAATCATAGAGTAGTGATTAAAATGGAGATTAAAGGGATAATAGTAGTAAGAGTCAACTTTGATGCCATGAATTTTTACCATAAAGATTGTTTCGTTTTTAATATTGCATGATTATCTATATATAAATTAATTTAATTTCAATCAAGAAATTGCAATTTTATTAGTCACTTGATATTTAGAAAACAAATAATAAGCACAAAAAGGTTTTTACTGTTAGATATTCTTATATATCACTAGGATAAGCTTGTTTGTCCCCAGCTTTCCTCGAGACTTTGGATTCTAAATCCTAGTGATTCTATGTCCTCTTAAAGATCATTGATACCCCGTTGGGTCCTGCTTAAGGGAATTGGTACCTTTAAGCTAGGTCCTGTTAAAGATCATTGGTACCTGTATGATTCTAGGTCCTAAAACTTTTCACACCAAAAAATATTTTTTCAAATATATTATTAATATTTTAAAGATCTCGCATTATACATATGATATGTGTCTGTGTGTATATGAGTTTATGTAGGTTCAAAAAATTGGAAAAAATTGACTTTTACTGAGAGAAAAAATTGACTTTATTGACTTTTTAAAGTTTTTATTGAATTGAACAACTATGAAGACTTTAAAGAAAGTATTGAAAAATACCAAAAGATTCCATAACTTTGTAATACAACAACATATAATTAATGACATTTTCTGATTTAAAATTCGACCATTTTTTCAGTTTAGAAAAAGATCTTTCTACTTCTAAAGTTAAAACTTGACAATTTTGCTATTTGGGATAAGTACTGGTAGAGATTTGAGAGTTTTCCATATTCATGATTTTATTTGAATCTATTTTCAAGATAACTTTCAACGCCACATTCGAAAATGAAATAATATTAAAGAAACAAGTAAAGGCATCTTTGACTGAAAAGGTCTCTATGTTGACTTTTTCCGACTAAATCAATGAATCGTGAATATTCTCTAATTATTGTTAGCAAGTTTTGACACAGATTTTCTTTTTTAACAATTTCTTGATATTTGGCAATAAAATTCCATCATCTTCATCATTAATTTCTTCACTGCTGAAAGATTTTAATGAAAATATTTGGCTGCTTGCAACCAATTTGTCAACTTAATTACAATTGGAACTGAAGTGTTGCCGATAGGTTTGAAAAGAGAACGTCTTTTTCTATTACTAATTTTGAATGATTTAATGCCGGTAATCTACAATTTTGCAGGATAACTTAACTTTTAAGGTAAACTTGTGTAAAAGATGTGAAAAACATGCAATGATAAAAAATTTGGGAATAAAATTAGGCACATTGAATCAAAAAGTGTTAAATATAAAAAATTGACTTTATTGACCTAATCTCGAAAAATTGACTTTGATTGACTTAAAAATTTTAAATTAGTTAGAAATTTTTTAGACTAAACAAATAAAGATCTTAAAAGAGTTTTTGCTAAACGGAAATAAAAGTTGACTTTATTGACTTTTACTCGCCCTGGTAATGACTTATATATTTTTTTGCGGTCAAAGTTAGAAATTTTTTTATTTTATCAAGAGACAAAAAAGTATTTTAAAAAATTCAAACTTAAAATATTTATACATTTTCGTAATTAGTATAATATTACCTTTAAAATGAGATATTAAAATCGAAAATTTGATAAATAAATAAAAAAAACAATTTTTTCAACGTATTATTTTTATATATTGGGTATATTTTATAAATATGCAAAAAAAATGTAATTAATTTATTAATTAAAAAATTATCGGTATTTTTTCGAACTAGATAAAAGTTAACTGACCTCACATAAAAGTATATTTTGCAAAATGGAAAATATTTTGTTGGTAAAACATAGCCTATATTAAGCACAACGAGTATAGCTTTCCTATGATACCATTTTCAATAAAAAATTGTTGTTTTAATCTTCACATTATGTTTTCAATAAAAAGTGGTCACTTTTTTTACTAAAATTTAGACCAAATTTTTAGAAATAAAGTCCAGTTATCAAAAAACCATTTTTTTTCAAAAATACATTATTCTAGCGTATACAAAAAAGGAACATTGAAAACAATTTAATTTTTCTTCAAAACAAATAAGTAAACATTTCCAAAAAAATCGTCTTATTAGTATTAGTAATATTATATATTACATAAACATTTCAACCAATCATATTATTTTCATGAAATAAAACTGCAATTTTTAAGTTAAGTGACTTGAACTTTTGTGTAGAATTTTTGAAATGGTTTGCTTAATATGTATGCAAAATATTTTTAGAAAATTTTTATTTTAAATGTTTTTTTATTTTACAATTTTTATATAATAAGGTCTGGCAAGTTGTTTTACCGGAGATCTTGCCAGACCTGTGATATGATTCGCTTGAAATTATTATATATTAGAAGATTACAAAGATATTCGGAACCTTGACACATGATAAAAATTCGAGATATTTAAAAATATTCTCTCCATATCCCTTAGCTATAAAAATCATATTTAGAAATACTAAAATATACCAGTTCAAAATATTGGTTTTTATCAGAAATGAAAATTGTTTAGAAAATTTACAAAATAATTATAATTTTATTATAAAAACAAATAACAAGATAAATAAACAGTTTTAAAATATATGGTCGATATTAACATCATAATATGAGAACAAATCTGATAAATAAACAGTTTTATAATAAAAGGTGCATATGACTTCATTTCATGACAAAATAATAACAAGTGTACATGTGAAAATAGATAAACATTGGATAAATATTAGGGACTCACTGGTTCCGTCGCAGAGGCACATCAAATCACTAAAATCAAAGGAGAACGTTCTTTCGAAAAGCTACTCACTTCAAAGCCGCACGATACACTTTCTCACTCCACTACTTCTGCCCACAATCTAAGTGAAGTTACCCTGCAACTTCTCCTCAAGATAACTGTTTATTCAACTCTATTTGTTTTGTCAAATAAAAGTGAGGAGTTTGCTGTTGAATCTTTTGCGTACACTGATGTTATTTTTCTTCCATTATATAAGTTTTATAATGATGTAGTTAGGGATATTTGTTTGAAAATATATGTGGTCTATAACTTATACTATAAGACCCTTCAACGATTATAAAAAACCTATTCGATTAGTTTACCCGCCTAATTGTTCTTTTGATAATATAGCTCATGTTATTTTGAATCGGCTATTTATCCTATATAATTTGATAATAAAAATTGTCTACATTTAATAATGTGAAAAATTATTTCAATAATTTTGTACCCTTGGTTTCAATTGAAAAACACGTATCTTGCATGTCAACTGAGAATGACAGTATATCTGAAAACATTGCGCATAACAGAGAAACTTGCAATGACATGGATGTTTAAAAATCAGGAATCGAAAAAGAAAATGTTCTGCAAAATAAAAATAATGAGAATTTTAATAAAAATGACCAAGCTATCAAAAAAACCTCCCAATCCTTTATGGTAAAAAATGAAAAAATGACTCATTTTATTTAACTAAAAAATGATTTAATTTTTCAAAAAATGGTTTTTAATCAATTTTATATTAAAGTTTATTTTGAGAAAGAAAAATTTGTATTTGCGATTAATCAGAATTCGTTTTTTCCTATAAACTTCATGTTTAAATATGTTATATAGTTCCTCCATTAACCCATTTACGGCCAATGTTCCTATTTTGGAATATAAGTAATTTCATCTTCGTCTGCTTTTTTCAATGACTTTGAATATAAATCGTCTGCGTGTTTTTAGATATCGTCTGTTTTGATTTGCCTTAAATGGGTTAATTGTATTGCTCTTTCGGAATTCTGATTCGTCTGGCTATATCTAATCTCGACTTCTCCCTTTTCTAATGTGTTCTGAAGGATTTTAAAGCTTTAATACATTAGGTCTTTTCAATGGCTTTCAACAATTTCTCATATATCTCTTCATCATAATGTTGGAAGTGAAAACAAACGTCTGCCCAATCGTTGGAAATGAATTCACACGCATTCTCAAAAGTCTCTCGCAAGTTAGGCAACAAAAAATCCAATGAGTGCGTAAATTGCCCTAGAAATCCACCTCGCTTGATGTAAACTTGGCAAAGCTCTCCAGTTGATTAAGGGCCACTGAGAACTCATGCACAATTTATATTAAAACTTGTAATCATCACGCCATCCAAGATTATCACTTTTAGGCACGTCAATTAAGAATAGCTGGCTATAAGTTTTGCTCAACTGCGGCTTTGTTGTTTTTTCAGGAAAAAGATAGTTTAACACGTTTTAACTATTCACATTTGAGAACCTGTGTTGGTAGCCGTGGTGTCACAAATTATCATTGAAATGTATTTCCACGCGTTGAATTGGTCGATTATTTTCTCCAGGTCACTGTAAATAGCTTTTGCTGAGCCACTCTTACAATTGAGAATACAAAGCTTTATTTTCTTCTCCTTTTAATATTTTCCCATCAAACTGAAAACAAAAACAATCATTGTTAGATAAAACTCTGGAAATTTTAGTTTTCATTTCCTTTATCTCTTTAATGACTTTCTTCAATATGGATAATTGTCTTGGCACTGGTACATCATAACCTTAATTTCTGATACACAAAGGATTTCATGAGCTTTGTGAGTTAAATATTTTTTCGCACTAAAAGACTTGTCGTACCAGTAATTCCTTTTTTGTATTTTGGCTCGTAAGTTTCACATGACGATGATGAAGAAAAAGGTTTGACGAGAGATAATGATTCATTATCAGAGATTGTTTCAGTTTGCTTGATAGAAGTTTTCAACATTTTTGAGTCTAATTCTTTTTCTTGGATGAATTGAGCTTGATAATGCCTTTTCCAAAACCTACCTTTCCTTCACTTTCAAGTTGCTTTTTATATAATTCTTTATCTTCTGAATTTTTCCATATACCATTGACATTAGTAAGATCAAATAACTTCAAAAGAGTGATTTCTATAAACTTTTCAGATGGCCTTTTTTATTTTTCTTTTCCAGTTTGATTAAATTTTTCAGCTTTTTTCTCATAAGAGAAATTGAAGGAATTACAAAATCTAAAGTTTGTGTCCAGAGAAGCTCAATATCAGCCATCATAATTTTGATCCGCTCGTCTTGGCTTTTCTCTTTATTATATAAAAAATTAAAGTTTCAAAGAACTGGTAGTTTGTTGCCACTCTTGTTAATTTGAAAAGAGATTCAACTAATGGAATTTTACAATCTCTCTTTTGTTTGAAGATTACACTTAAGTTCTTTTTCCAGATAGATTCATTTTTTTGAACGCTTCAACTTGAATTTTTGGAATTCATTTTTCAAATTAGGATATAAAATAATTATTAAAATATGAAAAAAAATTATAAATAAAATAAAATAATTGAATAAATTTTTCATAAATATTTGATTCTCATAACCTGTACGGTTGAACGCGGGTAGACAACTTGCGTGTTATCTCCAACCCGTATATTACGATGATTCTTCTCCAACCTGTATTCTACGATGATTCATCTCCAAACTATATACTACGATGATTCATCTCCAACCTGTATACTACGATGATTCATCTCCAACCTGTATACTACGATGATTCATCTCCAACCTGTATACTACGATGGTTTCTATTCCATGTACAAATAACTAGGGAGACAATGTTCAACTTTCTGTTAGATGTAAGATTTGATATACCTCATTCGGGGAGACGATGCTACATAAGTTATTACCTATATACATTATACCTGTATACTACGATGGTTCATCTCCAACCTGTATACCGCGATAATTCATTTCTAACCTATCAGTTCATATTTTGCTAGATGTAAGATTTGATATACCTCATTCGGGGAGAGGATGTTAGATAACTTATTACCTATATTTTTGCAATTTTTTCACGATATTAAATAATATATTTTATCAAATAATCAAAATAAAATTCTGTAATCAAAGAATCAAAAAATATTCTTTAAAAAATCAAAAAATATCAAACATTCTGTTCATATTTTGCTACCTCATACGATGTTACAAAAGGTATTACCTATACTTTGAAATTTGCACGATTTTAAATATTATATTTGTCAAATAATCAAAATAAAATTATGTAATCAAAGAATCGAAAAACAATTTCCTTTTCAATTCCTGTTTTTTCAACATCTATGTCATTGGAAGTTTCTTTCTTATGCACAATATTTTCAGATATCATACTGACATTCTCAGTTGACATGGAAGATGCATGTTTTTCAATTGAAATCAAGGGTACAAAAGGATTGGGATAATTCTTCCCATTTAGTTCGAATGATGTGCAAGTAAAAAGAATTTTCACATTATTAAATGTAGAAAACTTTTTATTATCAAATTCTAGAGGATAAATAAGTCGATTCAAAATAAAATGAGCTATATCATCATAAGAACAATAGGGAGGATAAACTAATCGAATAGGGCGTTTTATAACCGTAGATAAAGCACGGAGTATAAATATTTGACCAGCCTTTATTCAAACAAACATCTCTAATCGCCTCTTGTGGTGAACAAACCTTTTCATAATCATTATTTTGATATTTGTAGTAGTTTTTTTTATTAATTCTAAGGCTGTTAACACCCTATAGACAACAGCAAACTCCTCATTGTCATATAACAAAACAGAAATAGAATTAAACAAACAGTTACCGTTTGGAGAAGTAGCTAAAGGAATAATTTTCCCCAAATTGTAGGCTTCAATAATGGCGATAGAATTAGTATCAATTGGCGATGTATATAGAGTAATACTCGAAGTAGAATCCAGAACTCTCAATATCTCAAGATCATTAACATAGCCTTGCAATTTCTCCAGTGAACCCTTAAACATATTAAAATTAAAAATATTATTAATATAGAAGGAAAAATTATTTAAAATTATATAAAAATGCATAAATATGTCTTTAAAACTTTCATTTATTCTTTTAAATATAGTAGATGAAGAGCTAAAAAAATAATAACATGCAAGTAAAAATAGATAAGAAATCAAATTTAAGAAACTCAACTTACATGTCTTGTTTAAAAAAGTGTTCCAGGAATTAAAGTAGAGTATCTTAAGAAATCAAATGGGTAAAAGAGTTACAGTAGAGAAAAAGACTCTTACTAAAAGGGAAAGGAAGTGAGCGTATCTTAAGAAATCAAATGGATAAAAGAGTTACAGTAGAGTAAAAGAAAAAAATTTACTAAAACGGAAAGGAAGTGAGCGTATCTTAAGAAATCAAATGGATAAAAGAGTTACATTAGAGAAAAAGAAGAAAAAACTCTTACTAAAAGGGAAAGGAAGTGAGCGTATCTTAAGAAATCAAATGGATAAAAGAGTTACATTAGCTCTTTCATGCCGATAGGTCAGTAATGCATAGTTCCTTCAAGTGCCGAAAAGTCCATTTAATTTGATTATCTGATATGCCGAAGCAAAAATATTTCGTTTTATTTAATGAAAGTGATATATCAAAGTTTACACACTACTAATAAACGAAATTTGGGTACAATAAAAAAAAATGTTTTTTCGTTTTTAAAAAAAATGCCGTACCATATATGGGACGTTCGTACACCCCAAAAAATTTTGTAAAAGCAAAACACAATTTTATTAAAACATTTTTTTAAATTTTAGTATGGTAAGCGATAAAGCATTTCACATGAACTCCAACATTGCATTTGATGCATTTTGTGGGAGTTTTAGAATGACAATGTCGACATTTCAATCTTTTATTGTCTTCAATCGGAGTGACCAAGTGTCCAGTCTTGTCGAATCTTGTGATGTCTGCAGGATTGGGACTTGCGAGAGCCTTGGATGATTGAGGATAAACTCCATAGGTTTTTAATAAACTTTGGGCCACCATTCTGCGGTAAAAAAGTTGATCTTTTTTTTCAGGGTTCGGGGTCAACCTGTACACAAGCCAAGCTTGTATGATCAATGTATCAAAAAGATGCATTACAATAGGCATATACCATTTTTTTCCTCTTAAACAACTTTTATAAATCATGAGATTTTGGTCCATTCTGTCTACATGCCCCATCTCTCGATTATAAACATTTAAAAGCTTTGGCTGATTTATTTTTATCCTACTTTTTAATGTACGCAAGTATCGTGAAATTTTATTTAGTGGCTCTACCCCATACTTGTTAGATCCACAAATCACAACCCGATTTTCAAACCACTCACAAACGTTAAAAGAACAGGAATTGTATGCCGTAAAACTCCCTCTGGGATCTTTTTTAAAATCTTTTTCACTTTTTTTAGGAAAATTGAGCAGCCTGTTCTTTTTTATGGTAGCCGTCATGGTCTGTTTTTTTTCTTTAATCATTTGAAACAAGTTCAAGGTTGAAAAATAATTATCCATGACATAATGGTATGAGTTGATGGTCTTGTTGTTGTTTTTCTCAACAAAGTTGAGTACTACAGATTCCCCTAAAGTTAACCCTGTACTTCTTTTTTCCGATTTACCTTGATAAAGATCAAAGTTCACTAAATACCCAGATTGAATGCAATCTGACCATTGCTTATACCCAAACCTTTGAGGCTTTCCTTTGATGAACTGTTTCAGATGTTGACGACCATAATACGGTATCATCGTTTCATCTATAGCATGAAACTCTGCTACAGGAAAATTAACACAACCACTGTTCCAATGAAAAGACTTTTTTCTTTTAACTGGTTCGATTTGATTACTAGTTTGTCTATCATCATCATTAATATCATCATCATCATCATCATCATCATCATCGTGAATCACACATCTTGAAACCAAAGTTCCTTCAGCCAGCAATTGATTTCCAGTCAAATTGTCTATATCGCCGATGTCTTCGTCTCCTGAATCTTCATCTGTAACCACATCGGTACAATTTATGGGCGGCTGAATGAAAATTTGGGAGTCAGTTATCTTTTCTGTATCAATAAACTCCAACAAATTATTTAAAGTATCATCCTTAAAAATGTGAGAATGCACAATATATTTTGAAATAAAAGTTTGCTTTCACAAAACAATTATTCAATGATAAAAAAAAGTAAAATTAAACATCTCATACTTCATACTAAGATTTATTTATCAAAAATATGCAGAATGTAGTAAATAAGTTTTCCTCCAACATTCTTCTCAGGGTCTCTTTGATATATAAAGCTCAGAATAAAAGTCAAAAGACTATAGAACGCAATAGCGTCCACATTAGAAACTCTTGGTAATTCAATATCCACATCCCAATTCGAGAATGTGAAATAAATAAAACCCGAATTCTCCAACATTAAAACTCAATTTTTTATTCAAAATAATAAAAAATTCAAAGTATCAATGTAACATTTAGAGCTCAGCTAAAAAGTCCAACGGGCCCGGCCTTTTTGTTTTCACAAATACTCTTTTGTTTATGATAATTTTTATATTTTGTACATTTAGCTTATCTATAACCTTTAAATTAATGATTTCTTGTGCATATATGTAACTATAAATATTTTTTATATTGCCCGAAATATTAAAGTTCAGCAATTTACTACAAAAAAGCGTGCGTCTTTTCACCCAAAAACACATTCAAAAAACAACATCATATGTAGCAACAGAAACTATTTAAATCAAATAATCAGTGAAATTCAACAAAAAATTACAATTAATCAATTGAGTTTAAAAGTAAAGGATATTAAAAGTTAGTAAAGCCTAAAGCAAGAGTTAGTACATTACATACTAAAATATTATGTTCATGATAAAATATATATAAAAAAGAAAAAAAAAACAATTGAATAAAACTACAAATAAACTACTTTAAACTACAAATAAAACTAGTTTTTAGGTGTTTTTTGAATGTGTTTTTGGGTGAAAAGAAGCGCCTCAAAAAAAGGTTTTCTCTATTTGTTTGAAGCTTTTTCAAAGTTCAATAGTTAATGAACAAAAACTTACTATTGTTTAATTGTAAAAAAATTTTTTTTTTACTACATTTCATACAAATAATATGTTTTTGTGAGTGCTCACTGCGTATTGGATCTATTAGACCCATGTTTACCTGCAACGTAATGCTAAAAGTTTTTAGGTCGTTGCCGAAAAAAACTAACTGACAAAAATATTTTTTGAATGATTTAAATACAAGTAGAATGAGGAGGCATTTTAAAAGTTTCAAAACTATATACAGTGGTACCTCGGTTTTCGAACATAATTCGTTCCTACAAAGTGTTCGAAAACCGATTTGGTCGAGCACCGAATCATTTATTCCTATAAGAAATAATGTAAAAGCAAATAATCCGTTCTCAAGCACCAAATGAAGTGTAAAGTATATGTATATACGTATTACTAAAATGAAAAAATAAAGAAAAAATGTTTATTCACGCGATACATGGTATTGATAACGGAGCAAGTTAAGTGGAGCCCTCTTCCATAGTAACTTCTGGGAAATCACGTTCTTCATCTTCTTCTGTCACTGTTCTCTGTCTTTTTGGCTCACGTGAAATCTGCTTTGGGGAGTCTGTTCTTTTCACTAAAAACTTTTCCAGTGTTTGCTGTTTTTGTCGGCACTTTAATATTTTTCTGAAATGAGCCATCACATTGTCATTGAACATGTTCACCATTCTATTTGTAATCACTGTGTCTGGGTGGTATTTCTCAACAAAGTTTTGCAGATCAATCCATTTTGAAATCATTTCTTTCATTAGAGCACTTGAGGCATTTTCTTTATCCTCTTCTTTTTCTTCAATTTCATCAGCCGTTGTTTTCTGTTCATTTTGAAGATGTTTGAGTTCTTCTGTAGTTAGCTCGATACTATGGTCTTCCACAAGCTCTTCAACATCATCTGCGTTTACCTCCAATCCCATACTTTGCCCTATAGTCACAATATCACCGATGATAGAATCGTCAACAATTTTTTGGCTAGGTCCATCAAAGTCTTGTTCTATTACACATTCTGGCCATAGTTTCTTCCAAGCAGAATTCATTGTCCTGTAGCTTACTTGGTTCCATGCACTGTCAATGAGATTGATAGCATTCAAGACATGGAAATGGTTTTTCCAAAACTCTTTCAAAGTTAATTCAGTGTCATTCGTAATTTCAAAACACTTACGAAACAGGCCTTTAGTGTATAATTTCTTAAAATTTGAAATCACCTGTTGGTCAATCGGCTGTAATATCGGAGTCGTGTTAGGTGGAAGAAATTTTACTTGAATAAAATCAAATTCTTTAACCAAGTCCGCCTCCAAATCTGGAGGGTGTGCGGGAGCATTGTCAAGTAATAGGAGGCATTTTAATGGCAACCCCTTTTCCTGAAGATATTTTTTCACACTTGGAGCAAAAACTTCAAGCATCCACTCGGTGAAAACTTTCCGAGTGACCCAAGCCTTTGCATTTGCCCTCCACATTACAGGCAATTTGCTTTTCATTACATTATTCCGCTTGAACACTCTAGGGTTATCTGAGTGATAAACCAAGAGTGGCTTCACTTTGAAATCACCACTAGCGTTACCACACATCAAAAGAGTCAACCTGTCTTTCATAGGTTTATGGCCTGGCAACGCTTTTTCATCTTTCGTTATAAAAGTGCGATTTGGCAATTTTTTCCAGAATAAACCTGTTTCGTCTCCATTAAAGACTTGTTGTGGGACGAGACCTTCTGCTTTTATGAAGTCACTAAATTCTTTTTTAAACTTCTCTGCTCCTTTCTTGTTTGAACTTGCCGCCTCTCCATGCCTAAGTACACTGTGAATTCCGCTTCTTTTCTTAAACTTTTCGAACCATCCTCTGCTTGCATTAAAGTCAAAGTCTTTAGAACTTGCACCAGGAATTTTATTAACTAGATCGCCATAGATATTTAGCGCCTTTTCACAGATAAATGCTTCACTCACACTATCCCCTTTCAACTGTTTCTCTTTAATAAACACAAGCAATAACTTCTCAACTTCTTCAATTATTTGTGGTCTTTGCTTGCTTATTCCTTTAGATCCTTTTGCAACATCAGCGGCTTTAAGAATCTCTTTATTTTTCAAAAACGTTGATATTGTCGACTTCGGTATGCCATACGTCGATGCAAGATTGGAAACACGAACACCATTCTCATATTTTCCTATTATTTCCTTCTTTACTTCTATTGTCGCTCTCGTAGTTTTTCGCTTTCCTTTGTCACCGTCATTTATATTCTTTTTAGGAGACATGATTGGGTCGTATCTAAAATATAAATATATAATAATATAATATGTAAATAGTCAGGAAAATTAGCAAAAAATTATTACATAAATATTTAATATTCAAATGTTTGTATATTCCACGAATATTTAAACAAAATAAATACATACATGTATAAAACAATAAAGTACTTTGCTTTTTATTAAACTATTCCTGAACAAATATGCGTTCATCGCGTGTTTGGGAGCTGATCGAGTACCGATATCTGGTCGAAAACTGAAACAATTACGGCACGATTTTTTTGGTCGAAAACCGAATTGTACGAGTACGGAGACGTTCGAAAACCGAGGTACCACTGTATATCATTTATGACAAAAAAACTTCATTTTTAAAGTTTCTCGGGTCTGATAGACCCTTGCCTGATGAGGGTTAAAATGAATAATTTACTACAAGTTAAACCAGACTCTTCCTAATATTTACAAAAATATGTCAGGTATTAATATTTAAGTCTTTGAATAGACGCTGTTATTCATAAGAAGGAGAAGGAAAAAGTTTATTTTTCATACTTTTTTAAATAATAGTTTAATAATTGGAAAATGCAATTATTCTGACCTATTAACTAAGTTGATAACTTTTTTATTAACTGGTTGGTACAATGAGAATCAGATTTTTAGTCCAAAGCAGAAGAATCATATCCAAATTTATTATAAAAAGCAGATGAACTGAATTTTTCTGTCTATAACTTCATTTAGATTTTAAAAATGTTTATGTATTTCGTTATAAGAAAAATAATATCAATTTTTGAAAATAAAATCTGAAAATTTTCCAAATTTGTTCCAAAATTCATCAATATTTTGTAAAAAAATATTCTCAAAAACAGAGGTTGTATAAAAAAATTTTTATTGTTTAAAATTTTGCATTAAATTTGGATAAAAAAACATAAATTAACAAAATTGATTTCGAGCAAAAAAAATCAGTCCTAACGGGTCATATCTGGTACCCAATATTCAAAGTTATATGAAAAAAGCATGTTTCATGAAAAAAAAGTATTAGCTTGCTAACGATGTTATTGAATGTACGTCGAATATATTACACATAAGTTTTACGTCATATATAAAGTAAATAATGAGAAAACTTACCATAATTAAAAGAAACACACACGTAAAAAGAAAATGACAGCAAGAACGATCTGGTAAGTTGTGATGTGACGTCAAAATCTTGAATTGCAGCCAGAATATTGATTATCCTATTCGTGACATGCATGCATCAACTCGATGTGAAATAATGAAGGTTAGTGGTATTTGTTTACGTTTTTGTAAATAACTAAATTTGACCCGCTCGGCACTTACAATAAAATTTTTGGGGTGACATATATGGCCCTTTCGGCATACAAAGAACTTTATTTACGACCCATATGTGGGACTTTCGGCACAAAAGAGTTAGAGAAAAAAAAATTTACTAAAAGGGAAAGGAAGTGAGCGTATCTTAAGAAATCAAATGGATAAAAGGGTTACAGTAGAGAAAAAGACACTTAATAAAATGGAAAGAAAGTGAGCGTATCTTAAGAAATCAAATGGATAAAAGAGTTACAGTAGAGAAAAAAAAATTTACTAAAAGGGAAAGGAAGTGAGCGTATCTTAAGAAATCAAATGGATAAAAGGGTTACAGTAGAGAAAAAGACTCTTACTAAAACGGAAAGGAAGTGAGCGTATCTTAAGAAATCAAATGGATAAAAGAGTTACATTAGAGAAAAAGAAGAAAAAACTCTTACTAAAAGGGAAAGAAAGTGAGCGTATCTTAAGAAATCAAATGGATAAGAGTTACGGTAGAGAAAAAAAAATTTACTAAAAGGGAAAGGAAGTGAGCGTATCTTAAGAAATCAAATGGATAAAAGAGTTACAGTAGAGAAAAAGGAAGAAAAAAATTTACTAAAAAGGAAAGGAAGTGAGCGTATCTTAAGAAATCAAATGGATAAAATACTAACAGTAGAGAAAAAAGAATAAAAAAAATTACTAAAAAGGAAAGGAAGTGAGTGTATCTTAAAAAATAAAATGGATAAAATAGTTACAGTAGAGGAAATAATAATTAAAAAATTTACTAAAAGCAGAAAGGTAGGAGTCAAAATATCTAAATAAATATAACAAGGTAGAAATTCTTATAAAATATAATACATTATAAAATAAAGAAAACACTGTTAAAGAAGAGAAGATATATTATATATAAGTGATAATGACAAATATTGATATATGGAAGGCGATATAATAAAGAAATATATAAAAATAAACCAACTTATCAATTCGAAAGATAATTTAAAAAGATTCCATTTTTAAAGTACCCATAAAATGGCTAAAAAATGGCCTCCAGAAAATTTTATTTTTGCAGCTTACTTTAGACCTATTAGAGAATAAAATGGCCGACCTCAATATTTGATGCCTCATAACTAATAAAATATATAAAGAAAAGATCTGAAACTTAAAACAATAAGAGAATATACCTTAAAAAATATATAAATAAAATTTCATTTTATTTTAAAGCATATTAACGAAGTTATGAAGGTTTCTTTTTGCAGCTTACTTGTGCAGCTTATTTTAGACTAACCGAGATAACACATGTAATTTTTTAACGGAAAAATATGGGTTTTTAAATCTCAGATTTTTTTTCTTATTAGCAAATATACAATATTAACGAAAGTTGTTTTGTTTAATATATTTTTTTACAAGTTTTATTCCACATAGCTTTGTTAAAATAAAAAATTGAAATTCACAATAAATTTTATTTAAAATAAATTCATAAAATATTAAAAAGAAGTTGATTGTTTTGAAAATTAAAAAAATATGTTCCAACGTTTTTGATTTTTTTAAAAAAAAAACTCGTGATATAAAGTTTATGTATACAAAAGGAAATCAATTTATAAATACAAAAACAATAGAACCTTTATGTTTTAAATATTTATATAAGTTTAACTTAATAAAATAAGTATAATATTATATTGTCATTAAATAACACTCCTAATGCTCACATATATATACAGTATATCTATTTTAGACGGTAGTTTTATAGATTTATGCAATCACTAACTGATTGTCTAATCACAAGAGAAATCAGTTTCTCACCCATAGCACTGAAACATAAAAGAAGTTAATCTGTTTTTATTATATTTTTTTTTACCTTTTATTATCTTCTTTTTTTTGCCACAAAATATCTTCCTCGTCTTACAAAATTTTCTATCTTAGGACCTTTTATCTTTTCTTTATAAAAAAGCAAAGCTTTATAAAAGACATAGTTATTAGGCCAGTAGAAACATATTTGTTTAACCATGCTAAATAGTTTAAAACACTTAACATGTTTTAACTGAAAGTGATCACTCCAACATAATTTGTGTGTTAAAAATAAGCCTAAATATTTCACTGATATTGAAGAACCAAAAGTATGGTCCTTAAAAGAAAGGTTTGGGCAAATGTTTTTCTTCTTCGTGAAGTTAATCAAGGTGCTTTTACTAAGATTGAATTCAAGATTAAATGTGTTAGAAATATGTCAAATTTGATCAAGAATGGAATCTAATTTTAGAAGACTATCAGTTGGATTAGGTCTGACTATGCCTAACATTACATCATCAGAGAAGCTTTGAAAAAACAGTTTTTAGCTCCAGAAAACCAAGAATTGGGTTAATTAAAATGATAAATAGGATGTCAGAGATACAAGAACCCTGTGGGGTTGAGCATGAAAGTATTTTACCGTTGGATTATCCAAACGGTTCTTACATTTAAATAGGATTTTATAAACTCAGTGATATAATTTGGGAAATTCATTTTAATCATATTTCTAACTATGCAAAAATGGCATGCAGAATTAAAAGCCTTTCTAAAATCTATAAAAAAGCAGGTCATTTTAAGTTTTTGCTTAAAACATTTATAAATATTAGAGACTAACCTGTCAATAGCAATTTCATAAGATTTGTTGTAAATGTAAGCATATTGATGTTTACTAATACATTTGGAGTTATGAATATGGTTAAGCTTTCGGAAACGTATATCTTTTTGAAAGACTTTACCTAAACAAGGTAATAGTCTAATTGACTTCCAATTGTTCAAGTGCATAGAATTTCCTTTTTTTGGAATAAGGGTTATTTCACCTTTATATGAGGAAAATTTCTGGAATCAGGAATGGAATTGAAAAGTCTCAGCAAAAATTTATCAATGTACTCAAAAACTATTTTTATGATTTTAAAGGTAATTTTATCAATACTGGGAGAGGACTTATTAGAAAGATGTTTCAAACAAAAGAAGATTTCTTCTGAGGTAATCAGATCAAAAGAGTCTAAGCCAGTAAAGATAGGGTCAGGTATATCACACTGTGAATCGGATAGAAAAAGTTCTTCAAGAATTGTTAAGGAATTTCGGTTTACATTAAGAAGTTGTTTGAAATAAAATTTGTAGGTTTACAGAATTTAAATTTTGATTTGGTGAGTATTTTCATCTTTTTCCAGATATTTGAGCTATCAAGAGAAAGAAAATCCTTCCATTTTTTGTTTTAAATTCCAATATAGTTTTTCTGTATAATTTTTTCAAGTTTTTGTAAAAAGATAAGTTTTCGATCGTATTTGATTTTTTAAATTGTTTGTGAGCAAAAAGTAATTTTTTTCTTAAATTGTTGAGAGCAGTGCACCAAAACGGTTTATTGCAATTTATGGTGAAAGTAGCAGCTTCTAAAGCTGAGGTCATGTAACAGGTTAGTGTAGATTAGGGTGTCCCCCCTCCCCCGGATCCTCATCGCCTATTCCCTGGGGAATTTCTGAAATTTTTACTCCTCGTCCTCGAAACTTATTCTTCGACTCCCCGAGGAGTTTTCAGATTTTCGATTTGCTTCTGTGCTGAACTGTTTAATGAAAATTTTAGGCTAATTTTATAGTTTTAAGTCAAATCAAATTTTTAAATCTACATTTTTTGATGAAACAAAAAAGTTGTTTTAAAGCAGAAATAAAATAATGAAAAAAACCTTTGACCTTTATTTGGAAACAAAAAGAAGGCCCCAAGTTTTGGAAAATTTGTTCAAGAATTTTAAAAGCATAAAACAAACATATGTAGACTCCGAACGAGTGTTTTCATCAATGAGTTATTTTTCTACGAAAATAGGAAACCAGTTTAAAGATGAAACTTTGAACGACCTAGTATTTCTTAGATATTTTTTCAAAACATGAATATTTTTTTACATTTTTTATAAATAATTTTATTCAACTTTTGAACTAATAAAAAACTTTCAAAATACCTTATATTTTTCATTTTAGAAGAGTTTTTTTATTGTGAAAAAATCGCTTTTTCTTCCCCGGGGAAATATTTCAAAAATTACGATGTCCTCGTTCCCCGGGGAATGAAAAAAAGACCTTAAAGTGGACACACTAGTGTAGATGTATAGCGTTCTATTTCGAGAGAGTTCATGGGTTTGGTGTCCAAGATGAATATGTTCACATGTAAATTATTGAGCAGATTTTCTAAAAATAATTTTTCATTCAAAATATATTTAACAATACTAGGCTTGTCGAGATTGGACTTAAGATTCAAACTCACTTCAATGTAATTGTGGTCGGAGAGGGTAACCTCATCAAGAATTTTCCAAGAGTTTATATAAGACAACATGAGGTCATAAAAAATAATACGTCAATATGTTATTGAACTGGAGATTCTGCACTCAAGCTGGTGAAATTTGGCAGTTTATTAGAATCAAGAATAGTAAGGTTATTTTCAATAATTTTTTCATACAAATAGGTACCTCTAGAGTTACTTTTCTCATCCCACAAGTAAAATCTAGCATTAGTGTCGCCAATAACAATATAGGGTAATGCTTCATATGAATGAAAATATTATCAAAGAAGTATTCACAATAAGAATTAGAGTAAGGGGGAAAATAAACTGATATGCAATAAAAATTTACTGATTCTATGGTTCAATATAATGTTGAGATAAAGTCATTAGAAAGGTGAGGAATCAATAGAATGTTTACACTGTTTTTGTGGAGTATGATTGATTGATCTGGGGGCGAAAAATTCAGTGCTTTATAGTTATTAAGTACAAGGAATGGAAGTTGGTTTTTGTATAAATAAGTCCCATTTATTAAAACTATGTCATATCATTTTCTAAAAAAAATTAGGAGGTTATTAAAAGCAACAAAATACTTACGAAGATTAATATGTAGTATTTTAGTACTGTTCATTAGGTTTGTAAAAAGTTTTCAAGTGCAGTAAGGCAAAAAGATTTTTGTAGCGCAATTTTTTTAAGATACATAGGGCAGTTAGTATCATTATAGGAGTGTGAACCATTACAATTAGCACAAATAATTAAATTTAAAGTGCAAACTTTAAAAATGTGTCCAAAATGACTACATTTTAAGCATTTAGGGTGACTAGCGTGACAAAAAGTGGCTGAGTGCTCGAATTTACCACAGTTGTCGCAAATGCGCAATTTAGGAACATTTAGCTCTATAGGAAGAGCACTGTAACCACACAAAATTTCATTAGTGTGGGCTAGGTACCTAGCAAAAGAGAAAGAATTGGGTTCAATAATTACTTTATTATTGTATTTGTTTTTAGTTTCAATTAGCTTAACTAATCTTACACCGCTTAACTTTGAAATACAATAGTTGCAACCATTTAATGAAGTAATAAGTTCTGGTTCTTACAATTTTTTTCGAAGATTTTTAATTAAAAAACGTGGCTTAAAGGGTTTTGATTCTATTATCTCAAAATTATTTTTCAAATTATGAGTCGTAGTAGCCTTGTCTTCACTATTTTGTAGACCTAAAAATGCAATTCCCTTTTTGTTTATTTTTAAGTTATTAACCTGCACTTTGTTTTCTATCTGTTTAATAATATTAATAATTTTTTTAGCATTAGTCAAATTTTCTTTAGTAGGCTTGGAATTTTAGTTTTTATTTTGATACATTTAGTTGGATTATACACTGAGACTTTAGTAATTAACTCATTGTTCGTCACGTTCTTATATAGTGGTTTATTATTATTTACTACAGAAGCATATGTTTGACTAGAAAAACTGTTGGATTTATCCTTAATTAACTTTTCAATGATAATATCTTTTACATCTGAAAAAATGTTCTTAATAGTGAGGGGAAAATTTTGCTCAGAGAAAGAAGCTAGATATTTTTCTTCAATACTATTCAAAAGATTTACTATATCAATATGAGAAGAGGAAGAGGAAAATTTAGTGGGCTTGGCACACGGAGAGATAGTCTGTTCCTCTCCTTCTGAAATATCACATTCCATTAAAAAAAAAAGAATAAATGTGAACAAATGTAAAACCAAAACTCCCAACTAGAATTACATCACACACTTACATAATTTATACTCAAGACCATGACAACCAAAAGAGCCCGTTTTGACCCTTAACATACAAACCCTGGTTCTGAAACTTTGAACCAAATTTTTGATGACTTCATAGTTATTATATCATAGTCATTATATACTTCTTTAAACCAAAATACTTAATTCTTTTCGACGACTAAAAATATAAAACCGCATAACATTTTATTAAAATCTTCCTAAACAAAAATAGCCAAACCAACTCAAAAAATCATATGTAAGCGTAGCCAGTACATACTCACCCCACCCACCTCCGGCCAAACCAACCCAAATTTAACCATTACTTCACCATTCATTTCTAACATAAAGAATGATCCACTTTCTAAAAACGACTTGAACTGGATCTAATATTGAAAATCACACCATCTAAACAATTATCATCTAGAACAAAGCGCTCTTTACAGACAGGAAATAATAAAAAAACAATCCCTTATCTATTACAAAAACTAGATATTCTCATTCCGGCACAATTTATTTTCAATTCAAAAACTAAGAACAGAAAAAACAGCCTAAACTGCTCTTTTGAACAAGGGACTTAACGTTCAAACCTAAATTTATTCTACGCGGCGTAACCATTGGTTACGGCCCATACCATTAAGTGAAATCACCAAAATAATCGATGAGCAAAACCCACAAATAGACAACTTGGACAAACTCGAAAATCCAACTCAAATTGGGAAAACAAGACTGTACTCTTATATCATCACACTAGAACCCTAAAACACGAAAACACTTATCGAAAAGTTTTCACACTAAAACACGACCACTTATCAATATTTAATCAGACAATCAAAAATATTATTAAGTCAGCTTTTATTTACACGCAATGTAATGTAACCTAAAGTAAAACATTTTTAGAATTCAATTGCCTCAAACACGGACACACATCCTCAAAATGGCACGCAACTCAATCAAACTGCGCACACTGCAGTCACCAAGGACATACAACACTTTCTTGCACCTTACAGAACGACACAAGCAAGATTTGTTGCATCAGCTGCAAACAACCCCATTTAGCTACATCAAAACTCTGTTCCTCCTACATAAACCACAACGAATTCATTACTACTAAACATAATCACACATTAGCCAATTATGCTAACCATACTTCATATTAACCAAAATCATTCAAGAACCGCCTGGGATAACCTTCATATCCTCTACTCACATACTTATGATATAATAGCTATCAATGAATGAACCCAACGTCTCATTCCACACCAAATTTTAAACTACAAATTAATACACATACCTACATAAACAGATTACTCTGCCTGCATACTAATAAAAAATTCATTTCAAAATTCACCACTATTCCAATACTTTTAGTATCATCATGTTCTAAACCCCTACATTTTTGCTCTCTTTACTCTCAACCTTTTCTTACACATCCTATTATAAATAATTTTGCACTATCTCTCAGAAAAATCAAACAAAGCCTCAACAATAACTCTAATATAGTCATATGCACTGACATAAATTCCAGATCCTACCTTTCGGACACAAAACAAATTCATCCTCAACTGGCAAATATCAGATACTCCATCAGCTTTCGACCACAGATAAATTACATAACAAATTGACATTATAAGTAAATATTCTAATAATCCCAGCCCCAAATATGGTATAAAATTTTTTTGGACTTTTCTTCCACAATCTTGAATCTAGACTAGGCAACACCACACTCACTTACAGACTCAACTGAAAAACTGGAAGAATCTGCACTCCACCTTAAATCTATTACAACTATAGTATACATGCAGCAGCTCCTACAAACCAAACTTCTAAGAGACAGCATCCGCCATTCTGGAACAAAACATTAAATTACATCAAAAAACTCCTGTGTAAAGCATTAAAAAACTTGAGAAAAAACAACTCCCATCAATACCTATCCCTCAAAAACAATTATGATCTAGAAATCAAACACACCAAAAAACAATCATGGAAAAATTTCATTAAATCAAACACCATCTAACCCATGTGCATCAACAAACTTTCACATAAAAACACCATACATCATTCTCAAATTTCTTCTCTAACGATCACACTTGAACTCATATCAATCAGCCCATTACACTATTCCCCGTAGACAATATCAATACTGACAAAATTGATCATACGTTCTTAAGAATGAAAACAAATACTTACCTTTCAAACAATTTTATACATTCCTTTGTCAAAATCACTACCAGAGAACTGAACAAACTATACACTCCATGCGAACCGCTACTTCCAGCAGCCTTGACCATATATCCATAAAACATTTAAAGAAAGCCTATCATATTTTAGACCTCACCTTCTTAATATCTACGATGCCTGCCTCAAATTAAGCTACTTTCCGTTTATTTGGAAAATATGCAAACTAATACTTATTCCTAAACAAAATCGAGATCATAGTCAGATTAATAATTGGAGACCTATCACTTTATTACCAACACTAAGTAAAATTATTGAAAAATTTTTAAGGAAACGAATGATACGATACATCTTCAAGCACGACTTAATACATCTTAACAAATTTGAATATCTACGAAATAGGGGATAAAATACCTTGTCATCACGCTCCAATCAAACCTGAAATTAAAAACCCCCTTGATAAAGATTCACATTAAACTGTCAACAACAATTTTCTCAAAAAAAAGCAATCTCATATAAATGGGGTCTCCATCTAAAAATTAGCAAATGCATATACACCTCAATCATACTTATCAAATTCCAGAGTTCCCTATTTTATCTAAAAAAAATATATCGCCACCAATGCATTCCACACAACCTCTACATTAAAACTTGAGTTCTTCACTCATACCTTGGCATTACATCTATATGTCAAGAAAAATATCATTAAAAAGTACATTAAGACCTTTTACACCAGGCATGTCAAACTCGGAGTCCCATGAGGGCCAAAGGAGTGAGTTTGTGTTCTCATGAGGGCCGCACCCCTACAATTATATTTAAAGTTGTCAATAAAAATTATTGCAGAATATTTTACTTTTAACTTAGAAACATGTAATGGTTTGATTATATTAAAAAATGCAAGTACAAAGTCATGTATAGTTAAACAAAATAATTTAATTAAAAAATTAGCAAGGATATAAATCTGTTCTTTATTTTAATATAAAAAAAGTTTATAAGGCAACATACATGGCCCACATGTATTTGAATGAACTACAAATGAAATGCACATAAATTACAATAGTTCAAAATAAACATTTATTATTAATTATTCAAATACTTTACATGTTCTTGTCCCGAGGCTTGACACCTCTTGTTATTGACAATCTTTGCTATGTCTGGCTGAAATTTCTGTGCAGTGCGAACTTTTATAAGAGATGATAAGTGAAAATCAGTCAACCTAGTTTTCTGAGAAGTCTAAATCTACACTTATACATAAAATTATAATTAATAATACTGTAATCTGTGTGCGCTGCAAATCTGCTTGTAATTGGCCGCATACACAAAACCTACTCCACACAACTTTGCAAATTTCTACTCAGGCCACACTTCTCCATCGCTTGCCTTTTTCAACTTTCTCATCGAACAGCATATACTCCAAATGGCTCATGACCTAGTTCTCCACAAATACACCCCTGCTATCTAATTCATCCCTCGCAAATGACTCCATATAGGACTAACATTTGCCATCACAAAATTATCGCACTAAATTCAATCGCTCATTGGCGCATCTCCAAGGCACACACCATCTCTCAGTTTAGCCCAATTCACTCTGAATACAACTTTTACACTTCCACGTAACATAATACGATGGTTTGCCCTATTCAACATAAAATTACACTCTAACCCTTTTTGCAGAGTTGGATGCCCTCACATTGAATCTCCTAACCACATCATCCTCCAATGGCCAATATTCTCACCTCAACGCATTAAAATCATTGATAATATACTACTACACTTCTCAGATCTCCCTCTTACCACTTCTATCCCATCCCAAAATCATTCATCTCATCTACAGATTTATCAACTCAATAGAACCAAGCCTCATCACCTCCCAAAATCTAATACAATCTCATTAACTATTTAGACATACACCTTTTCTCAACACAGCGTCATACGAATAACCATTAATTTGAATTCCCAATCTATCTTAAATGTAAAGCAACAAATAGGGACGTGACAGATATTTTAGACGTATACAGGTTGCGTAATTTTATCACTGTAACATAATTTGTCTACCTTAATTTTCAAAGAAAATTAAATTATATAATATATGAAGTCCTAGATAGAGTTGCTGATTTTTGGAGAAAATGATTTTCTATAGAAATAAAAAGTTAGATTGAGAATTTGTAAGTTGTAAACAATTTCTTTTTCTTTTATATAGTGTAATTGAGTAAGATAATGGAACATGTTCATTTGTTCATAAGTTAATTCACAAAAGCATCTAATACAAAAAATATCTTTTTGAAAGCTACTGTCAATTTTGTTAAATGGCAAAAGAACTGAAAATTTTGAAAAAGTAAAAAATAAGTTAAAATCTGGCTCATGTTTTTAATTTTAATCCAAATTCCGTCTAAAAGTATCAGAAATACATTTCCATGATTCGTATACCTTTTTGTTTACTTATTTATAAAGCAAAATTTTTACCCTCGATAATGGATCATTGGAAGAGTTTTCTTCACAATAATTTAAGAAGAAAATTTTTTAAAAAACACATAAATTTTTCACATAGCTTATGTCCTCCCTCAACAGATATGCGCCTGTGTATTTCATTAGAATAAATTTAGTATCAGAAAATGAAGAAGTTAGTTGGAAAGTGCTTATAATACTTTCAAAGTTTATTTGATGATTAACCGCACTTTAATATATCTGAAATGTTGATAAAATACAGTAAAAAATAATTTCTTTATATAATTGAATGGATGGATAAAGATAAAATTGATAATAGAAACAAGTTTTTGAATAAAATTAAATACATGCTTTTTCATAAAATATCTCAGAAGGGAAAAATAAAAGGTATGCAGGGTGCAAACAAAGAAACAATGATCATTAATTATAAGGCGAGTGAGATGATGTGGTTGATGATGATGATGATAATACGTGATAAAAAAATAAAGTATAAACAAAGAAATGCAAAAGGGTTGAATTAAGAGAATTTCTTGAATATCAGAAATGGTTCACATTTTATCGAAAATATACAATCATTTATTTTAAAAAGTAAAAAATAGGGAGAAATATAGAATGATGATCAAAAATAATAGATCGGCTCCAACTTTTTAGTTGTTCTCTTGCAAGGAGAATCCTCTTGCCTCGTTTGGGTGGATTTACTTGAATTGCTGTCACTGTTTTTGGCTGACGTGTCCTCAGCCTTATCAGATGCCATGTGCTTGAGCGAGTAGGAGAAGGATTTAGAGTCGCTGTTGTTGTTCGTGTTACTATTATGCACCAGACTATTATGGGTTGTGGGGCTGAGGGACGAGTGGTCCCCCGCAACGCATTCTTCGTTCTTGGCATCGAGAGAGCTGTCGTCCTCGTTGTAAGCGGGGCCAGTACCCGTTCCGTCATTCAGAAAGTGATCGCTGTAGTTGTAGTGAGCGTAAATTGCTTTGTTCTTGGCGTTCTGTAAAAAAAGAATACTTGCAACACAGAAGCTTACTTGCCCGAAATTCAAAACTTCATCAACGCATCATTGCACATACTCATACGCAAAAACATAAAGTTTGATAATTTCTTGATGCCGATGACATTTTTAGTAGTTAAATTCCACAAAAACAATTTTCTAAATGTCCTACAATGTCTTGGGTTATTAACAACGTCCTTCCTCTAGAGCAGAGCTTTTCAACCAGTGTGCCGCAAACTCTCTGAAGGTGTGCTACGCAAAACAACATTTTTATTTTACAATTTGTATTAATTATATTTGCAATGATGAATCTTTTTATATATATAGTATGCTTTATTTTATTTGTAAAACTAATAAGAACTGCGCGTATTCATCGCACAAAAAAAGTGTTGTTTCAGAATACATCAAATAGCTTTACTTAATGACATACACATATGATATATGATAAAAAAACCTTTATATTCATATTTTGCCGCGAAACAAAAAAGGTTGTAAAAAGCTGCTCTAGACAAATGCATTTATTTACCACTTTTCAAAAAGAAATTGGATGCCAATCTTTGTATTAATAACACCACCTGATCAAGTCTATGTACCTAAGGGTTCAATTGGATTGTCAACTCAAGTTTTTTTATTCGCATATTTATCCTCAAGGATACATGGTAAAATCAAAATCATCCATTATTTTTTCGATAATTTTCTAAACTACCCATTTACTAAGTGTGCAACTTTGTATATAAGAATTTTACCCCCAGAGATTTCTATATTTTTTGATGCAAACTTTTTTAAAAAAGGTAGTCAATTGTATCAAATATTTCAACTTTTACATTGGTAAGCAGTATTATTTGATATTGATTAATTGTTATTTAAAACATTTTTCTTCAAATAAAACTTTATATATGCAGCATTCGTTAACTATCATCTGTTTGTCAAGTCTCTACAAATATATATTTAGTTCAATTTTATTTATCTTATATCTAAATGAAGAATGAAAACACTTTATTTAATTTATCATTATACCAATAGCCTATACCAATTTGATAAAAATTCAATGTTTGAAATTAATTCTCAAAAAGACACGAAAGAAGACATGGCGAGGAATAAAAGGAGTACCTTGTAGCTACTACTTCTGGAGACGTCCAACAAAATATCGGGAGAAAAAGATGAGGAAGGAACGTGACTATCAAATGGGACGCTACTTTTTTTCACTACATTGTGTTTGACTGAAGCATACACGTTATTTGGAAAAGACTTCGTGGGATCTGAAGAAGTGTGATTGGCAGGGAGAGGATTTGAAGAATTTTTATTGGACGCGAGCTTCATTGGAAGTAATTGGGAAACAGAAGAAGGAAAATGTTTCAGGGATTTTAAGTGAAATGACAGAGCCGATGATGAAACAGAAGTAGAAACTATCGATGGGAGTGTTGACATTTTAGAGGATTGAATGCTTGCCAGATTCGTTCTATTTTGAGGGGACGAGACTTCGGCAAGTTTTTTGGCTGAATCATGCAGGTTAGTAAGAGGAGACGAAATCATTGGGGATGAGGTTGTGGAAGGAGAAAACACTTTCTTCATTCCTAAATCATAAACCACTATAAGTTAAGTGGTGGGGTTTTAGTACCAAGTAAAATTTCAAATGTCCAGTCAAAGTGAAATTTGTATCAGATGTACAGATTCAATAGGGGGTGACTCTAAACCGACACTTTGATTTTCTTTAGTGTGTGTCTAATTTTTAAAAAAATCATTTAACTATTTATCATTAATTTTGTTTTTTTCTACTTAAAAATTAAAACAGTATATTTAGCAGTTCTCTCGTCCTTTAATTACTATGTACTTAAAAAAAGTATTGATAAGAAAAAATATTAAAAAAACTCTAGTTTGGACCGATTCTAGATAATGATTATGATTCTTGTTTTTAAATTCTCAAAATACGATTATTTTTCTGATTCTGATTAGTAAAAAAACATATTTCCAGATATTTCTAGGCGCGTTTAGCTAGCTGTGGAAAGATGAATTGCTTTACTTCCAGTAGCTTGCTGAATCATCATCTGTCTTGTTGTATGACCTGTCAAAATATGCATATAGTTGTTCATCATAGCAAACACTAAAGAGCAGGTTTACTAGACTTCTAGCTGTAGAAATGAAAAATCCTGCTCTACTTACAGAGGATTGTAATCTAATTGTGTTGTCTCGATAGGAAGGGTACTGTGGAGCTAAGTTCTTATTTTTTCAAGAAACTGCTCGTTGGACTAATATATAAAAGCGAATTTTTCAGCGCTACAATAACTGAATGTGATTTTAGTGGTTCTCTTGTAGGTTTGTTTTTGATTCTGATTCTACCAATTTCTGTAATTCTGATTATAATCAGAATCGACCCCAACTCTAATCTATAATTAGTAGTTGTCTTTTTTATTCAACACATTTGCTATAAGAAATAACCAAAAAAATGTGAAAAATTTCACAAAAAAATAATATTTAAAATTTAATCATTTTTATGAGAATTATATTGTACTTTATTTTAAGGAAAAACAATATATGCCAGCTTCATTTTAATATCATAATTATTTCAGGATCCATGAAAATTATTGTTTTTCTATTATCCATTATTGAAATGTTGTTCTAAACACTATTTATAAAAATGGGGTTAAAAATTAATCTCCTTCTAATTAAACTGAACAAAATTATAATGATGATATAAATCCCACCAAACATTCATCATTTTTTAAAGGGTTGTGTATAATAGCATTTACTCTGGATAAAAACAATATGATTTTGATTAATTTATATAAAATATGTACATTCTTCTGAATATCATTCTTAGGATTAACTTTGATGAACAGATGATGATAAAAATTATAATAGCTACAAAAAAGTGTTCTTTTAATTTTGAAATTGTTTCAAACAGTTTTCATCAATAATACACAGGCCTGAAAAATTAGAATTTTTGCGAATTGTTTAATAATTTTATCGGTTTTCTTACATAATTTTAATACTGAAAATCCGAAAATAATAATGATTTTTCACTAACACATAAGATTTTTTCATAATTTTAACAAATCTACAGTTACACTTAAGCGCAAAAAAAAGATGAGAAAATTTTAAAATTTTGTATTAATGAAAGAAACAAAAACAATTAAATAATAAAAAATAACAGTTTTTGAAACAATATAAAGTAGACTAATTTTTTTATCTTTTCATAATAAAAGCTACGCCGATGACATTGACGCGTGTAGTCATTCCGTTTTGTCTCCCTGTGAAGCATCCAACAGTTGTCAGCTAACATATTTGAATTCCATCTACATTGATACCTTTTCTCCATCTCTTTTATATCCTGATGAAATCTCTCATCTTACTCTTCGCTTACGTTTCCTGGAAAATAAAAATTTTGATCTTTCATCAACTTCCTTATGCCAGGTTCGATAAAAACTCCTTCTTTGATTTTTGCTCGTGAGAGGCCAGAAAATTTTTAATCAAAAACCCTCACTTTCAAGAGGCCCTGCTTTACAAGTCCTAACTTAATGTGAAGTGGTGGCAATAAAATATTGTTAGGGTTGATTAAACTTTCTCTCAAAACGTCTTTGGTTGCAGATACCAGTCAATTTCTGATTGGCCAACGTTGCTCAGTCCAATGAAGATTCCTCGCTCTGCTACCCCACTCACATAAAAAACATAGAAATTTTGTGTATCCGGACTGCTGCGCCAATAACATGCATACAATTTTTAAATCGCCACAATTCTTCTAGTTGTGTCTTTAATAGTCAATTTTATTTAAAAGTAAAGCTAAATTTGGTTATGATTCTTCAATAATAATAATAATAATGAAGGAGTGACCAACAGGAATTGAAGCAGACTTGTTTTTAAAATGTAGAAGGATTGCTATGAGACTTTTTTTAAATGAATCAAACGTCTCCAGTCTTGATTACTATATTTCATGCCAAATCTTTCTCTACCTTGAAGATCATTAGAAAAAACCAAATCATTTTCTTCAATAATTAAGGATAAAAACGCTTTCTCACAATGGCGATATCAGGAAAACGACGTACCTTTACTCAAAAGATTTTTAGAAGTCTTGAATCTAAAAGTTTCATTGTCTCCTTTGATAAACCCAAATCGCGTACCAGATCATAAGTTCACAATGATTGAACACTTCAGGTTTGTTGCTTTCATTTTCAATAGAAATATCATAGTCATTATTGATGGAAGATTCATAACCACAACTCAATTCTATATCATTCAAACTTTTTGGGTGTGAAGGAATAGGCACTTCTAAACAATCGGAAGTAGGTCTCAGGGCTTTTTTGAGATTTGGATAAACAATGTTTTTTTGTTTTGGAGTTATGTCCTTGTATTACACATGAACAAAAATAACAATCATCACTGTGGTTTTTTTGTTCCCTCCATAACATCGGCGCTCCAAAAAGCCTAGCCTTTTTTCTCCTTTTGTCCATTGCCTTAATTCTTTCACAGACGTTGAACAAATTAATGAGGAGTCCATTTTTGTCTTGGTCCCCTAGCTTAACACCAAAATAAACATAATAGACTTTTTTTAAACGAACTCTGTAACATTTATTCTCTATTTTATGATAACAAATTCACCACAGATATAGCAAAAACGGTTTGAACAATTTAGACAGCATATTGAATTTTAATAAAAAAAATTTTTAAGGCTGCAAAAATATAAAAGATATGAATAAAACAAAATATAATTAATAATAATATAAGAGATAAATGACCTATCTCAAATGTAAAAAGTCCTGGCGTGATACAACAATTTCAATGGTAAATTCGAAAAAAGCATGTCATAATTGATAGAAAAGTCCTGTTATACTGAAAACAATTTTTTCAATGCAGGCTTATGAATCGATGTTGAAATTAGTATTGAATAATACGTAGATTAACTGATTTTTTAATGAATATTTATCAAAAAATAGCTTTTATATTCAAATTCAGTATAAAATTGGCACCATTTTGACGCACCACACCCCATGTTTCAACTCAATACGAACGACTTAGTTTAATTTATCCATGAACCAATTTATGCAGAGAGCCCGCGCTACCTATTAAATTTTAGGGCACAAGCCCCCCTCCCTCCCTAGCTAATTTTCAAGCTCCCCTAAAAAATGTCATTACCCTAAAAAAATATGACAAATATCTAGCATTCATGATATGAAAATGTAATCTGTATAGATATGGCTTGACAAATACATCATATGTTTTCTTTTCGCCTTGAAGCAGATTAATCTGCTAGTTCAAAAGTTAGCGCCCCAACGAAGCTCCCCCAAAATTTTTGCTTAGCGCGGGCACTGAATGTATGCTATGCCCGATAATAACAACTCGGTAAAAAGGCACACAATGTTGTTCTACATATAGTAACTTGTTCTAAATTTTGTGAAATTACAATAACCAGAAGTTAATCAAATTTGCAATTTAAAAACCTTACAATAAAATATAAGTAACTTGGCCAAGCTCAGAGCCTTCGAAGTTTTGACAAGCGTGTAATAATAATAATCATTAAAACATGCTAATTTTGGAATACCGATTTATTTTTGAAAAGATATTATCCTAGTGCGATAACAAAACGCTTTTTTGAACACCTTATTTTCCCTTTTTAGTTTAGATGAAATTGGTATCAGAAAATCTTCATTAATAGTTTTCATTTTTTAAAATATTAAATAAATACCAAACACCATTTTTCATATGCATATTTAGAAGGAATCCCAAAAAACAGTAAAAATCTATAGATATTACCTTAATACCTTTTATTTATATACACCTCAACAACACTACGCGACGTCTTTTTGAGACGAAGGGATCTCTTTTCTTTACATTTTCATCTCTTGGCTGCTCTTTCGAGAAGGACATTTTTCAAGGAAATAAGTTAGATGACTCTTACAAGATTTAATTAAACGTTTAGCGAACATGAAATAACTCTATATAAACGTTTATATTTAATTTTACAAAAATGAACCCTGCATCAGGGAAGATGCAGCCCCTTCTTCGTTTTGGCAGTAAAAAATATTCTCACATTTTATTTTACATTCATATACTACAAAACATTCTAAGTAAGAAATATATATCTTTTGGCAGTATCATTTAACAGATTTTGCGCTTGTCGAATATTAAATACGTTCATTTATCATTTTAAACTTATGATTTTAGTAATTTTGTTGCTACTTTATTAAAACAATTCTCCCATTTTAAATCGCTCTTTATTGGGTTAATATAATGAATTGAAATGCATGAGTAGAATAAAGTAAATTTCAAAAAGCTTTATAAACGCTTGAGAATAAATTTGTTTGAAAGTGTAGCATCTATTTCTAAACAAGAGCAAAATCAACAATACCTTTTTGTGTGTTTAGTGACTCGTAGAAGGAGGAGAGAGATTTATTTTTGTTTTTAACGTAGGCAGCTGAATTTCCAGAAGTAAATGATGTTTGGTTTAATGATGGCAATTTAGATACACTCTTCAGCTTGTTCTGCTTATCACAAGTAGTCATAGGATTTTTAGATTGAAGGAGAGTGTAATGATCTATGAAGTTTGAGGGTCGAATCTTGAACTTGTACTCATTTGTAGCACTTAGCAAATGAAAAGGAAGTTGTTGACGACTATCATTACTGTTTTTTTGAATGTGCGCAATCTTTGGCAGGGGTGTTGTATTCTCTATTTCATTCAAAGATAGCACCGAGTTCTGCGATTTAAGGCCTTCAAAGGATTTGCTGCGAGAGTGATAAATAGTGGAGTAGGTTGGAGAGTCGACGCCAATGCTTTCATAGTCAACGTCATCGCTCAGTTTATTTATTTCGTTGGTTGAAATTGAGGCCATGCCCTTTGAGTTTTGATAATTCTCTGAAGACAGGAACGCCCAATACTTTTGAATGTTTGTCTTCTGCGCCTCCATCAACGCATAATCAGCATTAATTCTCTCCTGTGAAAAATATTTTTATGAACATATAATGATTGAATAACGTTTAAAAGTTACTTGAAACTTCATTAGTTCCGCCTTCGACTGTTCTATTTCCTTTCGCTGCGCATCCAATGCAGCTTTTTCTGCTGATAAATCTCTTTTCATCTGATCTTTATCCCGACTTATCGATTCTTGTAAGTTACGCAATTCTTCTAATTTCTTGCTCCAAATATTTGAACTACTTCAAAAAATGTATAAATCATCTTATTAATTTGTATTTTAAAACTCTTAAGCATAATAAACATTTGGTAATTCGAAGACTCGTATTATAGATGTTAGCAATTTACATAAGGTGGGAAACTTTTGAGTATAGGTTACAGTAACTAGAAAAACTAAAAAGAATCCCTATTTTCTAGGGTTTTTAAAGGTTTATTTACCATCATAGGCAATTAAACATTCTAAAGTTTAAAAAAGTATTAAAAATTAGTAACAAATTTGATTCTGTACATTTCTTTTTAACAAAACTGGTATCTTCAAGAGTGCATAGTAACTAAGTTAGAATGAACAAGCAAGCAAGTGTTTAAATAGTTTTTAAATCTAAATTTTTTTCCTGCTAATCGCGTATTTTCTTCATCAAATAAAAAAGAATTAATGAAAAATGTTAACCTAGTCCTTAAAAATGATCAATACATAAAATGCGCCATTTTAGGGGAACCTGGGACGAATGCATACATATTCATCCCTTTTTCAAAAATATATTATTAGAATTTTTAAATAAAAAGATCATTAAAAAAAGAAAAGAAATAAGTTATAGGCAGTTTTGAAAAAAACGGTTTTCTTTATATGAATAATATGATTAATAATGACTAAATTTTACTAGACTAATTTCATAATTTTTTTCCTATAAAAAAGGCGTCTTTTGACAAAACTGGTTAAGATTTATTTTTTTAAAAAAGCACTTCAATACATTTGCATATTTTATTTATTTTATAATATTATTAGAATTTATTTTTTTTATCAATACAGGGAAAAAGTAACTCGAACAATTTCTCTAACAAAGGCGAATTGATAAGAGCGGGAATCTTAATAACTTTTTGTTTTTATATATAAGATCCAGTAATTTTGAATAGTTGCTTGAAAGTAAAAAGCAAATACAGACCACCTCCATTTTCAATATTTTGATTTGCTCTGTCTACACTGCCCATATATTTGTTGCATTAACTAGTTACAAAAGGTTAATCAATGTTTATTATATTTTTTAAGACCAAGACTTTACTTTTTTCAAAGGATACACAGAGAAATTAGGGGATGGCAAGTATACGGCACTGCTATCTTTCCAGCAAAAAAATTAATTCCACATTCTTGTTCTTTCATATGAACAAAAGATTCTCGTTCTCTTTATTAAAATCAGAAAACAAAGAACGATACTCAATTTTGTCTGCTCTTATAAACCACAAGTTTTCATACTTTTTAATTTCTCTAATACACGGATTGATATAAAATAATTATCGAAAAAAGTTCATGTTCTGCTTCAGAGAACTTTTGTAAAAAATTCAAGACAAAGGAACCTCCTAAACCAAGTTTTTTCAAAAGTTGCACTTTTTCCATGATACGGATGTGCTTAAACAATATAGCTTGAATTAAAAGCTACTGTCTATACTTTGAAACTCTCTCTGATTGGATTTCTTTTGACCAATTGTTTAGCAGAATGCCTGCCAAATTAGGAAACACTGAACTCATCTATTAAAATTTTGTATTCACGAATTTTTCATAAATTCAGAAATTTTTTTCATAATATTTCAGAAATTTTTAATTTAATATATCAACGATTGGCTGAACTTTTGCAAAATTATTTTTTTATCTAAACTAGAGTTAAATGAAAATGCGCTAAAATTTCTTCAGAACTGTTCGAGAGACAGAATTCATTATTGCAATGTATTGACAGTCTGCTCTATAGTCTCAGTACGTTCTGTTTCTTGAATAGAAATCTTGAGTCGAAAATTGTTACGAGTTTTAAACTCCGCATACGTTTTTGACATATAAGAATATCATAAAATTCCTCATCAAAAAATCAGTTAAAATTTCCTCCGAATTAACCGAAACCACTGATTTTCCTCTCTTCCAAATTCTTTCACCATTTTGTTTTCGTGAATTTTCTTGACTTTTTTCTCGAAGTCTGATTTGATTTCCTTCTAACGTTTGAATCAACGTGGAAGAATTTCAACAAACGGAACCTGATATTCGTCAGCGCTATCACCATCATCATTTTCTGGAGGATTCAGAATAACTAATATCGAAGAAAAATTTTTGCTTTCAAGAACGATAATAATATCGTTGATATTTACAATTAATTTTTTACTTGATTATCTAAATATCAAGATTTAACAAATATAATAATTAGTTTTTGATATAAAACTCAAATTTCACTAAAGTATTATTATTATACAGGAATGTCAAATCCAAATTCTTCAATTTTTTAAGAAAATTAGATTTTAATAATTTATTTTTAACGAATTTTATATTTGAATAGAATTAATGGTTACAATAGAAATTCAATAATTACTCTATGGAAGCTTAAAAATACTTGTTTAGAGATACATCTTTTGTGTCCAGTGGACCTAAAAAGGTGCATTTAGAAAACAAATTTTTTCCTAAAATAACCTTTAAAATCTAATATTTTAGGTAGTCACATATAGTTTAGACCTCAACATATTTAATTATTAAAGAATAGGATAGAGTTTGAGAGAACTGCATTATTATAAACCTTTTTTTAAATAAGGAGTAAAAAATAGACATGTTGAAAAATTTGGTGAAAAATATAGAAAGAATTTGATAAAATTTATTAAAAAGAATTTGTTTAGAAAATAAAAAAATTATATGGTAAAAAATATACGTTTTTTTAAATGCACCTAAAAAGGTGCATCGGGCATTAAAGAGTACCGCTCAACATTTGTCTTCCCATTGAATGTCTTTCGATCAATCCATGCAAATACGAGTAAAAATGTACAAATAAACTCATTATCCACAGTAAATAGCCATATCGTAATTAACCCACTTTTTGTTGCTTTCATTTTTTATACTTTCTATCCTCATTCTTCTATATACATAGATGTATTAGGCGCATGAAGTTCATTATAAATTGTTCCTATCCTAGAATTTACAAATGAGTGCCCCGAATATTTGTTGCTTTATGGCATAATAGTTTTACAGGTTAACTTAACAGTTAATCTAGAGACAGTAGGAAGTTCCTCACCCAAAGGAAGGTGTTCCAGAATTTTATCAAAGGTGCACCACTTGGTAGTAGTCTTTTTCTTTGTGCATTCTGAAATTAAGTGATCAGTGTAAACAATATCATGTATAATATATGTATAATAATGTATATGTATAACAATATTATTGCTTTGTTTTAAAAAATATATATCAATTATTCATTACAGACTTAAAAATCCAAACTACTGATGATCAAAATTTTTGTTCATATCATCCTGACTTTGATATGTAGAAATAAACGAGTACAGCAATTTTAGCGAAGATATGAGAACCAGTGAAAAGTGAAAAAATTCCGTGATATACTACGTTCCTAAAGCCCCCTGAAGAAAACCTTGTTACTGTTGTGAAGGGACATATTAAATGCCTAATTTTTAAAGATGTCACTTTAACCCGCTGTAATCTTTCGCTTGGCAAATTGCGAACGTGGCTACAAAAGTAATATCCTACAATGAAAAATTTGTAAGCGAAATATTACTCTGAAAAGGTATCTTTGGCTGTAACTTCATTGCTACAAGCTTTCTTTTCAAAGTCAGAAATAACAGAAGTCAACTGCATGCACTTGCACAAAATTTGCTTAATCACGTTAACAAAAAAAGTATTGGACTGGCAGGACAAGTTGAAAGGGTTGGATATGCTCTCGCAATCTGTGCCCAAGGTAGAAAGAGTATCCAGGGGTTGTGTATAACTGCAAGTCGATGATGAGGTTGCGCTGGTATTGTTATGAGTCAGCGTCAAAGACAGTGTGGAAGATGAGAGGAAAGGGGGGTGTGCAAATGGGTGCAGAGTTTCGCTATTGGCAACACTGATTTCTGAGTAGGCAGAATCAGAGAGGTTCTTTTCAATGTGACCATTATTAAGGCTATTCTTTCTGGAAGGAACAGCTGAATCATTTTCTTTCTTGATTTGATAATTTGCACTAAGGTATTGTTTTTGACTAACCTAAATAAAAAAGAAAATGAAGGACTTATTTCAAGGTTGAGTTAACCCATTTGATCCCATAAAAGACGGCGTTAAGCAACTTAACATAAAATCAAGAAATGGTCTGCGCCATATAAATATCGCTGCGGGATCAAATGGGTTTAAAAGTAAAGTACTTCATTTTTCTTAGATTTGGAAAGTTGTGAGTTAGAAAAGAGTGATCGACTGATTTTTGTTTGAAGACTACTGCATGTTGTTGTTGGCGATGAAAAGTTATTATTTGAGATGAAGTAAGCGTTATTACTTTCAAATCCACCAAAAGTTTCCGCTCTTTTTGGAGCAATAAACTTCACTGGTTTTCGGCTAAAGTACTTGTCAACTGCGTTCGAAGTTGTTCTAGCAATGCTTAGTGATTGAGGATACGGCAAATTTGAAGAAATTACTGAAAAAGAAATTCACTTTTTAATTTTTTCATCTCATTTTTATCACATGAAATGAAAAATTGGTAGGATTTTTTCCATAACGAAGCCCTCTCTCCATCTTTTATTCATCATTTTATGATTTTTAACCTCTAATTGCAAATATGAGTCGAATTACTACATATGAACCTTTATATAGTCTATTCCAGGAAAAATTATGCACTTTATAAAACAATTCTAAGTTATAGCTAAAATATGTACGTATATAATATTTAGTTCTATAGATATTTATTCGGAGACAAAAAAATTGTTCGCATACGCGGAAATTTCTTTCCTTCTTTCTTCCTTTGGGTGGACAAACCAGTTGTTCGGATACCCATATTTGGATATTCACGGTTTCACTGTATTTAAATATGCTAAATACATTATGCTGTAAAATCGCGAGTTAAAACTACAACTCATACGTGTGAAAAGGCTATATATTTGACCTTTAGGTAGCTAATAAGATATCCAGCTTATACGGCTAAAAACTGTTTCATTTTAGGATGCGTTTAATTATTCACCTAGATTTTGTTCAATATCACACTCTTCAAAACCATTACAATTTTTATAGTCAACAACAGAAAATTTTTCTACTAATACAACAACCTCATAAACGTGTACTATTTTTGGTTTACGCTCGTTCATTTCCATTTATTTTTTTTAAATTTTTAGAATATTGTTATCTTCACCAAAACGTATTTACCTATGGGGCTCCCCCCCCCCCCCCGTTAAAGTATAAATTAAAAAATTTTTTGATTATCATTTAGCATTTTTGAATCGTCACTAAACAAATTTTTAATATTTCCAGCAGTTAATTCTTTATAAGATATTGTATAGTGAAAACCAAATTAACAAAAAAATCTTTTCTTAAAAAAAAAAATTAAAAATATTTTTGCATTCCAAAAATAACATACATTTAAAAATAAAAATTTTAACATATTGTTTATTTTAAATATACCAATATAATAAATTAAAAAGTAATGGACATTTTTGATTAAAACCTTATTTATTATTTTGTTTAACGTAAGAAATTTTATATTATTTATCTGAGTAGTTTAGTATATATATACTAAATATTTTGAATAAAAATTATATTATAATTGTTTAAGATTTTTAACTTAATAATCATCTGTTTTAAATGAAGAACTGATAAAGAAAAATTGATTCATTTTTTTCTAAAAAAAAAAAGCAAAAACTAGAGAGTGAAAATTTACCC
This sequence comes from Nectonema munidae, assembly GCA_030549495.1. Classification (NCBI taxonomy): domain Eukaryota; kingdom Metazoa; phylum Nematomorpha; class Nectonematoida; family Nectonematidae; genus Nectonema; species Nectonema munidae. Next base: position 132,346 of record JAUIRK010000871.1, on the reverse strand, counting down.
TCCTCCACTCACACCAGGTATATTATTAAAAAATTCTCAAAATTAATTTACATCTATCTTTTTTAGAGTGGAGAATCTCTAAGATCACCTCTACAGCAATCTAAATTGAACTTACTTTCATTATTATGCATTGAATCCGACCTTTTATATTTACTCGGTACAAACAAAATCATGGATCGATATTCCATAGGGAAATATAAAAGTTGTTTTGGAAATCCTTGATTGCATATTTTTTGCTGGCTTCTTGGTATTCGATGGTGAGCATTAACGTGTGTTGTTTATTCAATTGATAGTTCTTTCAAACGCCATTTAATTCAATTTTCTCCAGTTCATTGTACTCGTTTTTTGTCATCAACCATAACATTTGTTTCCTTCTTAACCCATTCCTAGTGAATTAGCATTTGTACAAATCCGTGTGCTCTTATCTAGGATTAAGACAGTACTTTCCTTACAAACTTTAGCATAGAGTATATATATAAGTGTATAAGAAAGAATTTTAAGGGCTCCAATCGAAGTAAACCCGGCCCTGCTATAGTTAGTGCAGTATAAAATGAATAAAAATAAATTTTAATAAAGATATGTTCAAAATAGATCTTACAATTATTCAGGTGATCAAAAAAATCTGTCAAGTTCTCCAAAGACTTTAGCTTAGTCATGATTTCAGAATCGAGAAATAGTTCTTTTTTAGAAGTGTCTGAATTTTTACGTCTTTTCATATCTTTTGAATCACTATCTTTTTTGTAAAATAAATTATTGTAGGCTTCAGCAAATTCGGCGAGAGAATGGACTAAATCTATCAAGTATGATAATTTTTCATCCAAAAGTGCCTGTATTTCATCGTTTTTTGAATTCAATTTTTTTGCCAAAACTTTAGTTTTGGATAACTTTTGTAGCATTTCATTTCTTAAGCAAGCTATAAAAATAAAGTAAAAAATTGAGACAAAAAAACTCTAAATAATAAATTCGGAATTAAAAATATCTCAGGATTGTGATGGTTTGATCTTTCTGTTTTTTTTTATCATAAACGATTTAGTTAACTTATTATAATAAGAAAAGACACAAGTGATTGCGTGAGTTGCTTGTATATCAAGGAATTTAATTAATTACATATTTTAATTTAATATGAAACTAAAAAAATATGTTTATGGAGAAAGTGAGTGAACACTCGACGCATTTGAGAAAGATTAAAGACCTCTGAAAAATAAAGAGCGATGATAAATGCTAAAATTACAAGCATATATTTGCTGCTTTCTATTTTATTCAGTATTAATTAAAGCATACTCGTTAAAACATTTACCTATCTTATTTACATATGTCTTATTTTCATTTTCCTTATTTTTCTGAAATATATATTAGAATAAATCAATAAAAAATAATTAAGTTAAGCCTCACACGAGGAAAAAATCACCTTTGAAAAATAAATCAATAAAAAAATACAATTTTTTATTATATAAACTTTTGCAAATTATTATTTGTTGTTTTAGTTACCAGCGGTGACCAAAGTGGGGACGCATAGATTTTAATTAAAATATTTTCAATTTTAATTTATCCTCTGACTATAAAAAGCTTTGTTATAAAAAATTATCCAATTATCCGGCCCAACTCCTTTAAATGATTGTATAAAAATCCACGACTTTTTGGTTTTATGTCCAATATTTGAACTTCAGAAAAACCTCAAATTTAGACACTTTTTAAAAATAATAAATTTTTTAGTTAGTAAAAAGTTATGATAAATAAAAAATATTGTTTTTCTCAAAATAGCGCGTACAAATTAAACATTTTTGATTATTCTCTTGATCTATAACAGTATTTTTTAAACAGTATACTTCATTTCAAAGAATACTTGGTTTTAAATCTTATACAAAAGAACTTTAACACAGAGTAAAATATAAAATATTGTAAACAGGATTGTGGAGTGGGAGGAAAAATATCCAACAACGACCCCGTCTCCAAATACCTAAAATGTGGGACTCCGGCATTTTAAAATTTTGAGTATTTTAACAGCGCACGTGCTCTTTATTCTCGATTCGCCAAAAGAAGGGGCATTTCACATGCTTATGAAAGGTGATCTTATTTTTTCATTATTTAAAATACTTAAAAAAAAATCGAGCTGAAACTCCTAAATTTTATCAGATACCAATGTGAGCATTATCATCGGGTACAAGTTTTTGTCGAACACATATACAAAAAAGTTGTGAACCGTCGATTTATACCGATGCATGTACAAAAAACAGAGACCCTTAATTCATCTAACTACAGACTAACTGGCTTACTAATTTATCTAACTATAAACTATAGTCTGAACACCAGCAAGCCAATGTAAGACCACTGGTTTTGGCCTATTATTTAGATCAGTGTGACAACAACGTATTCTTATTAGGCAAAGAGCGTATACCTTCTTGAAATGTTTTTTCGTGGATGGATGCAGATGTAGTTAAAGCTTTTTTAAGAAGACTAGAGTCCTTAGAAATTTCAGAATCTTGTTCTGTTTGGTTCTTTTCAGTGGGTAGTGGGGAAATTGCTGGAGTATTGAGTTTATTCCATCCTTCGTGTTGTATATTGCTGTTTTGGAAGAATGAGTAATCAATAATTGCAGATCGTAACGTTTGAACCAATTTTATTTTTTCTGAAGAAGTCCTACATACAATTTCATACATTTCTGGGTGATCATCTTGATAATTTAAAATATAAAGGCCATATCCACCTGAAGCCTTTTCTCTAACCAAGCAGTTTTGCAACAATATCACAGACTTCTAAGAAGCAAAAAATGTTAGGCAATAATAAAATACGGTTAGGAGCAGAGAAATATCCTAATACATTTAAAAAACAGGCCTATTTATATATATATATTTTATAAATAAATTTCATATAATACATACATGGTAGGATATAGTATAGTTAGGATAGTATCGTTCAGTTAGCTAGATTCATATATTTGAAACATTCTTGTAAAATAATATATATCAAGGTATAGTTATGCAGTAGTACAAGGGCCGTTCTTAGATTTTTATTGGGCTGGAAAGTCCAGATAGATCCTGGACTCCGCATTTTTGGGGACCATGATATCTGTAAGGATGGGTGCGAACGCCACAAACAATTCCTAACTAACTACAGTTGACTACCTGTAATCCGGGAATCAATAATTCGGACCTTCATCCGCGCTTTGATTATTCCTAAAATCTTTAATTTAGTAAAATTATTGAATGATTGATTTAATTACCAACTGAGCTTCTTGAAGGTTTATAAAATAAAAGTTTCATAAATGAAAAAGAACTAATGAGTCTTTATATCTTGCAAGTAATACTAATCAGAGAAACACCCAAAGCACATAAAACAATAAGTTCAAAGAAAATGTTCAAAAATTGTCTACACCCAGTAGAATCAGTACATCTGAAAATTACCTAAAATATCTGAAATTAAAATAAATCGTTCGTTGTACTTTTAGTATTAAACTAACATCTGACATTGAATATTAGTTCCAGTCAAGTTTATAGCGAGAGAAATCGAGCATGCAAAGTGTGAATTTTTTAATAATAAAAAAAACTAAACGGGAAGGAAAACCCAAATCCCAAGCATTCCGAATTCGTGATAGTCGATTGTATTATGATTTGGATTTCTATTGAAACACATGTAAACAACTGTTTGAGTATGTTTTAAAACATATTAGATATAAACTTTATGAGAATCTTATTAAAAAAATTTAACTTTAATTTTTGTGGTAGTAAAATATAACAGGAAAAATAGTTACATAAAAAAATAAGAAAATAAAAAAATCTTAGTGAAATATAATTGCATAACCGTGATATTAAACTTTTACAGTAGTAAGAAGAAATATTTGAACTATTTCTGTGATAGCTACTTTTAGAAGAAATTTGGTACATATATTAAAAAAATGGTAACTTAATTATTACACTCAAAGTATAGATAAGCTAAATAAATGCATGAAGTAAACTTTTTAGAATAAAATAAAAACTTCTGTCATTTTTATAAAATAGAAAATTCATCCGTTATGTTCATTGGACAACAAGCAGACGGAATTATATCTGATATTGGCAATTTTGTATATATTTAGTTAGTTACCCTAAGTTTCACATCGCAAAAATATACACACTACAAATTCTATTTAAAAGAATCTTTCAAATTGTTGATTTAAATAATAGGACTTTTACCCCATAATTACTTGTTTATATTTATTTTTCGAGTCTAGAGAATTATCATAGTATAACAAAGATAGCTCAAGACCCTTAATCTCATATTACACTGTATATTAAGAACACATTACTTTTGTATTAACTTTTAATATCAAAGTATAGTTGATAAATTGTCATTTTCTTACTTTGGAATCCAGTGAAATAAAATTAAATTTGAAGTTGCTTTCTTGGATAAACAGAACATAAGTGTTCAGTACGAGTATCGTAACTTCGATGAATTTATTTCCACGCGAAGCTTTAAGATCCACCACCATTTCTAGCAGTAATCTAGTTTCCTCGCTTATCAAATCTTGTTTCTAGGAAACATAAACATAAAAAAGAATTTAAATGGTAAAAATAATTAATATTTTAATTTCAAATCGAAATTACTTTAAACTTTTGGTTATTGAAAATGATAAATGCTTTGGCATCCATATTATTATAAATGTGTTGCAAACGATCTTTTAATTGGGATCTGGCTATGGCTTCGTCAACACTCGTTAAAATTCGCTTTACACCATCTAAAGCTTGTTCAATTTTTTTTATTTCAGAACTGGAACAAGAAGATCCTAAAATTGTATAATTTACAAGTAAGTATACTTTCCTTGAGGTTATCAAACATTAATATTTGAAAAACAAATAAAAATTGGGACATTTATTTAGTGATTTTTAAAATATATTATTTTTAATTTTTGAAAAGTAGATAATAATTGTATTCAGTCTTAGAATAATAACATTCAGTACGAGATAACGAGTTGGCTACCGCATCAGAGATTAAATCAGGCTTGTCGAAATTTTATATTTGATGCGCCAATTTTACATTTTAAGTACCTTTGCTGGGACGAAATTATAGTGATGTTTTCCTGGAAAATTTAAATATAAATCTTTTTTAGATTTTTCTTTCATAGAAGTAAATAAAGATTTCGTCGACAACAGTATCTAAATTTCATAGACAACAAAATGAGATTCCCTGATTCCATTTTAAAGAGACTTTATAATTCTGATTACTAAGTTAAATAAATAGTATAAACTTATAGATTAGAAAATACTGATAGCAAATTAAGTCGGTAAGTGGTCAACGAAATTTCGTTTCACATCTCGACAAAATCCGCTATATTTTTTGAAGAAATTTCGTGGTTTCGAAAGATAATTACTCCAGTATGTACTAAATCACATGCATAGAAATTTTTGAGAAAAATTACAGCTTTTCTTAATCTGAATTCTTAAAACTCAATTTTTGATAAAAGTCACTAAGAGTATGTATGTTATCTTTGCTTTTATGAAAAACTCTTTGAATTTTAAATCGAAATTTTTAAGTTGGTTCAAAATTTTAAATTTACAAAAAAAAAAATTTTTATCCAAAACTAATGAAGTTGAATCAATCAAACATGACTTGTATATGAAATGAATATGAATGATTATTGAAAAAGAGTAAAATATATCAATAAAATGCTAAAGCATATAAACTACTGAAATATGTTAAGACAAAGTCAAAAGTTGGAAAAAATGAAGAAAATTGTTAAAACTTCATTTAGAACAAAATAAGGAAACTATTCAGATAGCGGATGTCTTATCTACTTTGAATCTTCAATAATAAAATTTAGTTAAAACATATATTTTAACTAAATAATAAATTACGTTGTATAAAATGGAAAAAATTTTACCGATTGAATTCTTTAACAAAGATTCTAATAATATTGGGTATTTTGTTATTCTTTGAGTTACAGCCAGTATGCATTCTGGAATACCTTTCTTACGGCAAACAGGAAATCTAGAAAGTTCCTATAAACAGTATTGAATTAAATGAAAACAAATTTTTATTAAAACAACCAATTAATTTAATTTAATTAAAAAATAAATCTCACACAAAAGAAGAAAAGACGTAGAAAAAGATGCAAGAATACATTTTTCCAGGGAAAAAATTATGATCTTTGATAACTGAGTAAAAGTTGATCTTCAGAATGTTACAATGAAATTTTTGAGTCAAATAAAAAATTTACATACAAACATTAGAAAGAGAGCTGCCTGATTAGTTAAATTTGACAGTTTAAAAAGCTTGTTTAAAAAGTTTAACAGTTTTTTAAGGAATGATACTTGGAAAGAGGGCCGGCCTTAGGCCACTGCAACCTATGAGGCCGCAGTGGGCTCCGCGCTTCTCATTTTTCATTTTGATGATATATTGTAAGAATTTGCTAAATGCAAGGTTCGCAAAGTAAAGTTACTTTGATCGTCATTTTGTGTTAGTGAAAAAGTAATAAAACAAATCCGTTTTCTTTTTTTAAAATCTTATTTCTCACTTTTAATCTTTTTTCCTACCCACACTGGGCCCCACGCAATCCATTTTGCATAGGGCCCCGCGAACACTAGGGCCGGCCTTGCTTGGAAAGGCCTTAAAATACATAATTATCAAAAAGGTCCAAAAATATTTACTAAATTTTAACGTGTTTAAATGAATAAATTAGTACTTTATGATGCTGATTTATTGATTTCAAGACTTTCACAATAAACGTAATAAAAATTGTACAGAAATAAATCTTGTTATCAAGGATAAGATGATGTTCAAAAAATTAAAAGATTTTATCAAGAAATATAAATTATAAAATTTTACACTAGTTTTGCAAAAGGTATCTTATTCGGAAAAAAATTACAAAACAAATAATTCTTACAAACCTGAAAAAAATACAAATGAAAAATGAGATATGTTCAATATTATCAAATCTTTGTTATTTGCAAATGTTTCAATAAAATTTAAACATTCAGCTACAAAATACTGTCTAAAAACTTTAAATAAAAAGGATGCTAAGCACAACACAGTTGTGACAAAAACGCAAAAACCTGAAAAATATTTTAAAAATTAGCCAAACTAAATGGCCTACTAATAATGCTAATTCACTGTGGAACAAATTTTAATTAAAAAAACGCGTGTTAACAAACGTCCAAGTTTTATGTTTTTAGCAAAATAATAATAATAGAGTAACTAAGCAAAATTAGAAGTCTGTTATGTGATCTTGCGGTTCCCTCCTATTCATGGAAATACCAAACGATAGCTGTTTTTGCGTTCCATTAAACCATCTTAATAGTAAGCTTGAAGAGCTCTTACAACATATATGAGGAGCCCAAACTTTATCTTAATCTCTTACTTTACATTTGAAGTAAAGATAATACAGCTTTCGAATGGTCGAAGTAAGATTAAGTTGATTTTTTTGCTTGTAAAACATCCACAAATATAACAAAATTTGTTTAGAAAGGTTTTACAAAGTCCTCTAGGCATTTTTCAGGGTTTAATTATTATCAAGTAATTTTGTATTAAATTCTGTAAAATCAAAATGAATTATAGTGTGATCACATTATACACAATAACAAAATTTTAGAAAAAAATTTAAAATTTTAACCCCGATTATCAGAAAATTTATGCCTAAAATGAAAAAACGCTTTTCATTTTAGGAATTGTACACCAAAAACTACTTTAGAAAATGAACTTTACATAAATTGTTTTTGTGGCTGTTCCTCAGTGAATCAGCTGATAAACGGTTTCATTTATGTTACAGTCACTCTGTGAAAACCAAATTTATTTTCACAATTGTCCTGTTATGACTGATCTAGCAGTGAACCCGATATAAAGGATAAAAAGTTCACAAAATGCAAGTATTTATATTTATCAATTACTTGTATAAAAGCTAAAAAAACTTTATCAGCTTTAAGTAGGCTTTTGTAGTAGGCAATACATTGAGGGTGAATTGAACAGAACAAACTGTAAGCTTTTTTTAGAGCATCACCATTTGCGCAAAACTAAAATAAGAAAAAAATTATATAAAAAAAAAGGTTAAATAAATTACAGCATAAAAATTTAAATCCCAGATACCAATTGGGCACATCCTAAACCTTCATAGAAATGAAATGAATGCTAGATACATACATGTCAACTATCCTAATTTTGGCGTGATTATACCGATGTTGAAACTTCAACCCGAATTCTGATTTCGGGATAAAGATTTTCAGTCAAAAATCAGATTTTAAATAAAAATGTAAAAAAAACTTTTTCTATACACTTTTGAACCTTTTTTTGTATTACTTTTTTAAATTTACTATAAACTTAAGAGTTAAAAAAATTTGCAAATTTTAAATAAAATAGTAATGATTATTCATATTTTTATTGTGTATAAAACTAAAGAAACACATTTTATAGAAAAATACTAATAATATTGTAAAAGATAAGATGTTTAAGTGTTAGAAATCCGATTTTAGATTTAAAAAAGTAGGGAAATCTTCCTCCGTGAAGAAGACTCTAAATGTTGGCAAATATGTCGATGAATTATAAAAAACAAAGAACTTAAGAAGAGAAATAAAACCGCGCTTATCAATTTCACCATATATATTTATAATTACTTTTCATACTATTATATTATAGCTAATAATAGATTATGTAATAGTAGAGCAAATCATATATATGGTTTATTTATGTATTTCACCTAACTTTTTTTTCTACTATTTTTTCAAAGTTAAATTAGTTAAAGGTTATATTAAAAAAGATTTTTTTGATAGAATAAAATGTTTATCTACCTCATTTCGTTAGTACTTTCAAGTGGTTTAAGGGAAATACCTCAAATTGAGTTCATTGACTTAAGTACTATAACTCAAAAGTTTACCCTGATTTTTTTTACCACCAGATAATAAGATACTTTTTAAATTTTGTTCATAGGATTAAAGTACATTTATAAAAAATAAAATATTTCCTGAGAAAAATTTTAATTTAAAAGTGTTTTGTCCAAAAAAAGTTGACATTTTTGGCAGAATTTTTTTTATCCGAATAAAAAAAATTTTTTCTAATTTTTGCATTATCTTATTCAAAATTGCTTATATTTTACTTGATTATAACCAATTTTTTAAGAAATTTTGTGAAAAATATAAAAATTTAACTTTGAAAAAAAGTTTATGTGAGAAATTTTTTTAAAAACATTTTGAACCATGTCTATCTTAAAGAGCATCCCTTTACCCACATTTTGCGTATCGTTTCGTTTTTGAAAAAATTTCGAATTTAAGCTTGTGAACAATATGCACACTTTTACTATTTCCAATATATTTTAGAGTGTAAATGTAAAACTATAGATATTCATGGTACACGATCATTGTTCGGTTCAACCTATTTCCAATAAAATGATTTTACGACATCTTTTTTGTTTTAATTTTAAGTAGTTGAAGGAGTATTTTAATTCTTGTAGAATGAAGTTACATTTGATCTATATGCAAAGTCCTGCTCTAGCATGACTGGTAGAAACAACAAAGAGCCTCTTTTGGTGATTTTAAAAGCCCACATGTATTTCACAAGAAGCATATAAGTTTACTAATACTATGCAATAATAAAAGGTGTGGATGACAAGTCATTAACCGGTTATTGAACACAGTCGACATATGTCGACTTTACAAAAATAAAATCGTATGCGTTTATCAATGCCCTTTAATACAAATCTTCTGCTTTACATTAGATATCGCCTGATTATTTTTACGGGTTAAGAAAGAAATATTGATTAGCTGTGCACCTCATTCATGAAATATCAAGTCAACATTTTTTACCTTCTCTCTTATGCAGAAAGTTTACCAAACCATTGGACCAGAATGTCATTTCAACTTAATAAATTAGCGTAAATCAATGGCAATAATGATTTTAAAAAATGGAATAAAAAAGAATTTAATTTTAATGTTTGTGGACTTCATTTATGATTCGCTATAACACAAAAGAAGATTGATCATAAAACAGGTGGCTTATAGAATTTTAACTTCAAGTCGGAATGAAAAATTGTGACGTGGCGTTTTTGCTTTGGTGCCATCATAATCAAGTGCTCAATTTCCTTGTAGGATAAACACACTACTAAAAGTATATAACAAATGGTTATTTGCGAAAATAAAAATATGGAGGGGGGGGGGGGGGAGGTGTGTCTGTTCATTGATAAATCAACCTTTTTCATAAAGAAAAATAAGCAAAATAAGGACCTGATTTGTCAAAACATCACCGATCTCTTCAATGTAAAGCGAAAGGGATTGTCTATCTTTAAGACTTTTGTGAAAATCAGAATGTAAGACATGCAAGTCATCAACGTTTGGAAATAACTTTTCAATGTAGTTCTCTGCTTGATTCTCCACTAACAAACACTTTATACCTTGAATGAAGATCTAAAACAGAAAGGGGTTTATAATAGTGATTTGCAAATACGAGTCTGTAACTAAAAATGTTCAACTAAATAGATAGCTTTTTATCAATTAAGCCCTTTTAAATATACCCCTTAAATGATAAAAAAATATTGTTTACGAAATATTTATATTAGATATAAAATAAAATTGAACTCTAAAAGATTATGAAAATTAATCATTTAAAAAAAGGCCTACTCATGTATAACTATAATGTAAGCCAGGCTTCTTCAACCCAGGACTCATTTTGGGCCCTGAGAAAAACGATTTATGCCCCATTACTATTCACCAAAGTTCAAAAGTTAAAAGTTTTTGAATAAAACAATAAAAATCTTACACCTGCATATATTTTGACATCGATTACAAAAAAATTAAAGTATTGTGCTTGTTTTTTTATGTATTGTATGCTTTTACCTTTAAATAAAATTTTTAGGGCCCAGAGTTAATTACAATATCATTTTGGGCCCACGTGTAAAAAGGGTTGAAGAACCCTGATGTAAGCTAAGGTACGAAATTATCAGTTTCATTTTAAGAAAAAGATACTATATTTTATTATATCCTCTGGATCGATAATTCTTATACGCATTTGCTTCAGTGTTCAATTTTAAAAATGCTATTATATAAAAATTTTGTGGACAAGCAAACAATACTTGATCGACGTCAAAAAAGATAGCGAGCATATATTATTCCCCATTTGATATTTTCCTCCTGATTTTTTTATGAAGAAGGGCTATTTTCATATTTTGAAAAGTCAACCAATCATAAACTAAATTTGAGAAACAGTTGTCAAATTCTAGAAAAAGCGAAGGTGGATTGAGTATATTTTCTAACAAATCTTATTTAATCAAATTTATCTAAAATCTGATTTATTGTATTGACTATTTTTTTCTATTCTCAGATCCATATGCTTAAAATTATATCTATATCTCCAACCTGTATTCTACGATGATTCATCTCCAAACTATATACTACAATGATTCATCTCCAACCTGTATACTACGATGATTCATCTCCAACCTGTTTACTAGGATGATTCATCTTCAACCTGTATACTACGATGGTTTCTATTCCATGTACAAATAACTAGGGAGACAATGTTCAACTTTCTGTTCACATTCTGCTAGATGTAAGATTTGATATACCTCATTCGGGGAGACGATGCTACATAAGTTATTACCTATATACATTATACCTGTATACTACGTTGGTTCATCTCCAACCTGTATACCGCGATAATTCATCTCCAACCTATATAATATATTTTATCAAATAATCAAAATAAAATTCTGTAATCAAAGAATCGAAAAATATTCTTTAAAAAATAAAAAAATATCAAACTTTCTGTTCATATTTTGCTACCTCATACGATGTTACAAAAGTTATTACCTATACTTTGCAATTTGCACGATTTTAAATATTATATTTGTCAAATAATCAAAATAAAATTCTGTAATCAAAGAATCGAAAAATATTCTTTAAAAAATCAAAAAATATCGAACTTTCTGTTCATATTTTGCTACCTCATACGATGTTACAAAAGTTATTACCTATACTTTGCAATTTGCACGATTTTAAATATTATATTTGTCGAATAATCAAAGAATCGAAAAATGTTCAAATCAAAAAATATTTATTCTTTTTAAATATATTGTTGGCTCCCCTTACTTTTAGTTACGTATGTGCATAATTTGATAAAAATTAATTATTAAAGACTAGGTTTATCTTTCAATTTTAAAGATTCATAATTAAAATTTCTTTTAATTCACTTTTTTGTTTCAACCTAAAACACAAGACAAAAGCATTTACTTACTAAATTACGTATATAATAATGAACCAATAAAGCGAAATTCGGATAGAACTAAAGATAAAAGAAAAAATTTGTTGAAGTTGAATGCATAAAATAGGAAGTGGGAAATCGATTATTTTTATTAATCACGGATCTCTTTATGCGCAGCCGTTCTTTTGAACAATCGTATAAAGGTATTTGAAACATTTATAAAAATGATAAATCAGAGGGAATAATTTACATGTAATTGGGGCCATCTCACAGCATGATATTGTTTATTATGAGTGGAAAATGTGTAGTTATGAAGAAAAAAAAGCGATTTGTAGAAAAATAGGTTTTGAAATGGTACACAAAGTCACAGACTTATACAAAAATAATTTTGTTGTTTACGATAATGCACTTATTCAGGTTGAAATGGAGGCAATTCAGAATGAAGTTGAAATATTATAGAGGCCATCCTTAAAGCGCACCTTTAAATCAGAAAAAAGAGAGGGATGGCGAGTTCAAAAATCTAAAATAAAAAAACCATTTCTAATGTTCAAAATTTTCTCCCTAAAAATTGAAAGACGCCAAATGGTATAAATATGACTGAATTTAGAACTAAGTTTTTGCATGTTATTATTGATGATCCAATATATAAAATTTTACTCAATCTTTGTTTAACAGCATTAAAAATTGTAGATAATTTGTTACAAATAAAAATATAATTTTTATTTTTATATAAATTGTTTTCAAAAATTTCATTTCATCACATTTAGCACATTTTTATCATTCAGTTTTGGAATATTTTGATTTTTAAATCTAAAAATTCTAGAACTATGTAATCTGAATAAGAATTTCTATGACACAAGTAAGGTGGAACAAAAATGTGTTAAGAGGAATTAATTATGGATCCTCATTTTATGAAGTCCGGTTTTTTTTTAATTTGCGTGTAAACATGTGTAACTAATAAACAATTAAGCGATATGTTACCTTTTTCATTACAGTCAAAGTTTGCAAATGATATCCTTCTGTTAAAATCAATTCATAAATAATATCTTGTCTCTTTATTTCTTGTTTGGATAATCTTTTTAGCATCTTAGAAAAAAAACAAATAAAAAAAAGTTTTATGAGTTTGAAGATGTACTTCGCAATCAGGCTGAACATTCCACGATTCCGGTAGCAAAGATTCATTCTGCAGAAGAAAGGGATCCTCAGGCATACTGGATAAGAGATTTTGCATGAATTTTTTCAAGTCTAAATTAAACTTATTGTCATTCTCATGAATACTCGTTATTGATGATTTGCTTGATAGATGATAAAAAGATGTTTGATCAACAGATGAAAGAGTTGGGATCGACAAAGAACTTTCCAATGATAGATTTAAACATGGTTGTTGTTGTTGTTCTGTCTTACTAATAATAAAAAATAGTTCAAATATTGTAAAAGTAATAGAATATAGTTAGATAAATTTTTTGGCAATTTATAATGAAAAAATTTAAGTCCATGTTTAAATCGGTAGAACTGTATAAAAGTAACAAAAAAATAAGGAAAAGAGTTACAAAAAATTTTATACAATTTAGACATAAAATTTGCCAAAAAACAACTTAAATAATTTATAATCTACTAAAGCATTTTACATAAAAGTGGAAGACAAGAAATAAGAAATGAAGTGTTAGCCAACTTTCTACACATCTTAAGGATTCTTGGAAAATGATATATAAATTGTCTACTAAAAAAGGGGTGTAAAACTATTTCTAAAATTTGAATATTTGATAAAGCAAGCATTTCTAGTTTAGTAAAACAAACGTATACTTATAGATCGGTTATGAATACCCACCCCTTAAACTGACGGTAAAAGTATGAAGAAATACATTACTAAATCTTTTAAGACTGACTACCTACATAACATATTTTCATAACGTCTCCTTTCTTATTTTTAAGAACGATTATTTTTCACAAAAAATGACGGAATAAATAATTGTGTTTAAAAATATATACAATTACAGTAAAATGATATTCATTAAATTAATTAGTCTCACACATCGTGATTTAGAAAATCTTCTTATGATCTTATTAAAATAAATAAAATTAGAATTCAAACGAACGTCCATTAAAACTAAAAATATGGAAGCAAGCATACATACCTTTACCGTAGCTGCTTCCCTAATTCCTTAAACATAATATTATGTTTTATGATATAACAGACATTACTTGAAATTTTGTAAAAATTGGATCGCAATGCAGACAATTACATTTTTGATAATAATAATTAAATGATTATTCTCTTTTAAACAGAAATGAAAAATGTGTAGTTTGGAAAAAATGAGAAACAAGATGAATTTTAATAGAAAAAGGCATTAAATAACTCTATGATATGTGATTACGGACAACTAAAAAAATATATTAAAGAAAAAGTAGGGAAGAACTTAAGTTTCAACTAAAGCATACTAGTGATAAAAATATTGACGTCAGAGATCAATGTGTATTAATTTTGGAGAGAAACGTTGAAAATAACAAACTTCTTTTAGTAATCGATTATATCAGAATAAAATAATAATTAATCTAAAATATACATTATAACATGTTATGAATATTATTATACTTTGCTGAAAAAGTATTTTTTACAATATTGGAGCCAGTGATTGAAGGATGGATTTAGATAAAATACTTAGCACCCTGCGCGGAGAGGTTGCTCCTAAAGCAAAAAAACTGACAAAGAAAATTAGATAGAATGGTGGTGAAGATTCCTGCTTTACATTTGATTTTGGCTGATTGTTTTCTAGTCGTTAACTGGTAAGAAAACTTTTCAATTAAGTTATTTCAATCAAAATAACTACTGATTCAATACAATTGTTCCCTGAAAATTTCTGTTTATTTGAGATAACTGATATTTATTTATTATACTGTTTAATTAAATCATTTTATATGAAATGCATAATCTATTTACTTGCTTCAATTTATTTTCATTATATATCATCAGAAAAATTTCAATAGACCACTTGACAAAGAATTATGTTAGGTATTAAATTTATATGTATGTGTCAGAAAGGGATTTACTCAGAGTGAAGGAGTGACGCCACCCCACCTGCTAAACGTAACAATATAAAATATATGCGTCGAATAGATAAATCAATCAGTGATGTGTGTCTATAAGATTTTATAAATATTATATATTTACCGTTCTTTTGATGATGGTTTTTTTTTAAAAGATATTCATTGAGCCTTTCTATATGAGGCAGTAGAGCTAGAGAAGTTGTCCATCGGACAGTTATACCCCTCGTTTCCACAGTATAGCTATACTTCCCAACCACTTAATTCAGGTAGAGAAAAATATATTATATGTGTACGTATGATATTTTGAAAAGAAGAGTCCATTAAGAAGAAAGAGGTTCTTCTTTATCTTTTGTATATTTTTCACGTTTTTAAAATAATAAAGAGTTGATTGAAAAAACATCTCCTCCCCTCCACTCACCGTCTCCATATTTGAAATATAACTTCTGCTTGATTTTATGTAAAAAAGTAATAAACTAAGTTTAATTGAATTATGCTTGTTCAACTATTAAAACAGTCCAATGTAACAATTCTTTTAAAGATATTAGTATTTAAAAATCTGGACTATATTAACTAGTTTTTAGTCGAAAACTAACGCTTGGCATTTATAAATACAAACCCCCTCTCTACTCCCCCCCAAAACAAAGAAAGGAGGGGAAAAAAAAATTTTTTCCCCCCCAAAGGGGTTTTTTTTTTTTTTTTTTTTTTTTTTTTTTGTAAAAACCCCCTTTTAATTTTTTTTTTTTATAGGTGTATTTTGCGTATTATAAATTTTGTGTTATTAAAAAGTTGTGGGGGAAAAATTCCCCATTTAAAAATTTTTTTTTAACCAAAAAAAAAAAAAATAAAACCCCTTGTTTTTTGGGACAATCGGCAAAGGGGCCCCCCCCCCCCCCCATGTAGTCCGACTTAACGAGGGTCTACTGTATTTTCACTTTAATTTATAGCTTTATAACTTATGAAACTAAATATTTTCGGAAGCTAACTGTTCATTATTTTCAGTTTTTTTAATTTTATAAAGAGTTTATCTATAAATGATTTAACACATCTTTTTTCTCGTTATTCAATAAATTTTATTTATTTTCTTTGAAAAATGTTTAATTTTATTTTAAAGACATCCACGCATACACGCTAAAAATTATTGAAAACATGAGGAAAAACGAAAAGTTAAGTTTTCAAAAAAATAAATCATAAAAAAATTCGCTTTATAAGTTATAAAGGAGGTATTAGATCATTGGTTCCCAAACTGTGGGCCATGGCCCCCTGAGGCACCATAATCTGGGGCTATGCATAAATAAAACCTACGCGTGACCTACGTTATGCTTTAAGTGAAACAAAACCAAGAATCAAGAAGCTTGTCGATAATCACCCTTCGTACTCAGTAGAATTGTCTCCCAACTAGAGCACTTAATGGTTACAATGTTATCAAATTTGTAAGATTCAAAGATTAAATCACATAGCGTAAAATTAATAAACTTTTTCCATTCAGTGAATTTTCTGTTTCCTTCTTTTTTTGCTTATTCTTGAAACACCTTTTAGCAAAATGCCCGTTTTAATTAATTGTATGATTATAATTGTTAGATACTAGTAGATAGTCGCGGTTTTCACCGGCTATGATTGCTGTGGGGCCATAGACAAGGATCACGTATGAAAAGTGGGTAACGATGAGAAAAAGTTTGGGAACCACTGTATTAGATCAATTGTCCTTAAAGCGATCGTACTCTTGGAAGAGTTGGTTTTATACCAATTCGCCTTTGGCCATTTATGCAGAACAGATTTTTTTTCTATTAATTATACGTTACGTAATGACCGTGAAAAATTTTTGTTATGGTACAGATATATAGGACTGTGAAAAATAAGTATGAGCGATGCAAACATGTTTTGAATGTCAATAATAAACGGAAACTCCCAAATAAAGTACCCCCCACTAGAGTAAGTTTTGTTCTAAAAATGGGTATTGTGATAAGAGGTGATTTGCCATTGCATGACTTCTAAATACAAGGCTTTTAAAAATATTTTAGTCCATTTCTAAGATATTTAATTATTTTAAAGGCTTTTATTTTATAATGTGTAATATTATAACATGTTAGTTTTGTTCTGTTTCAGAAAAGTTAACTAAGTTAAATTTGTAATTTTGCGAAAGTTGCAATGTTAAAAAACGCATCTCCTTCAAAAAGCAACAAGAAAATTTGGTCATCAAACCTGCTTCAGTTTTTAAAAATTATTGACAGTCTTAATTCAAAAAAATTCAATGGAAAAGCATATCTTGTGAGATATAAACTTTAACTTGACTTGTAAAAAGCAAAAAAGAAGGATTTGTAAGTATAGCAGGCGAAGTAAAACCCTTATGGAGAAAACTAAACTTGCCAATTGAAAAAGGCAAATCAAACAGTTGAAAGAAAAGTTGAAGATGTGATAAAAAAAAGTTTGAAAAACATAATCGCAGACATGCAAACTATGATTTTACAAATATGTTTAATGTAACAGATGAGAAAAGAGAATGGTTGTGCCGAGAAGTGAGAGATTCTATAACCTACAGATTTCAACATAAGATAAGGTAGGCTAGTGCAGCACAAAAGAAGAGAACATTCTTAAAATGAAAGCAGCAGCCCAAATGACTTTGTTGAAAAAACAGTAGTGATGAGATTTCGAAAACACAAGATTCTCACAGAAGTGAAGAAAAGTCGAAAAGTAGTGACGATTTTAAGGAACCTTCAACCTCTAAAAGACACGGAACTTATTCTGCAGTACTTTTAGTGACAGCAGCAAAATTAAGTACAAGAAAAGCTCACAAAGTTTGTGAAACATTATCAAAAGGCTGGATTTAAGTACCTACTTCAACACAAAGCGGATTCTATAAAGCTGTGATTAAAGAAGGAGAAAAGGTGAAAAATAACTTCAAAGAAAATTTAAAATACAAAAATTGGTCTTTACACTTTGATGGAAGGGCTATATAGAAAAAAGAGTATCAGGTAGTCGTTTTAAAAAATGAAAATAGGGAGGTGAGACAATATTCAATGGAATAAAAACTGTGCTTGATGAATATAAGCTCGGGTCGTCAATAAAAATGATTGTATCAGACACAACTGCCGCAAATACTGGAAGATGTCGTGGTGTAATCACACTGTTGCGAAACACTTTGGAGATATTGGACTAAAAAGCTGTATTTATTGGATGTCAACATCATATTCTTGATACAATACTGAAACGTGTTTTGAATTATCATTACGGTGGATCAACAGGTTGACCAGATTTTAGTTACTCATTTATTTCAAATATGCCACAAGAATATGAACAAAAGCTTTTCTGGATCACTTAATATCATGCTACAAAGCTTTCAAAAGTTCAGGAAGCTTTCCAAAAGTGAATTTCCGAACACTTCCTGCTTTAATTAATGCAAGATGGAAAAACTCAAGGGTAATTTATACTTTACTTGCTTTTATTTTGCTACTAGAGTTTCGAAAGACATCATCTGAAGCAGCATGTGATTTCATATGTGGTTCATGGGCTGACATCTCGTTCTCTGTTCAGTATTTCATTCCAACTTATGTTGACAATCTATCAGAAGCTTGTAAAGAAAATCCAAAAGCTTTGAAGTCAGTGAGTAAATTTTGGTGCAGAGAACTTTCACCTATACCAACACAACATTCAAATATTTGTGCAGAGCGTGCAATTAAGTGATGCAATATTTACTTCACCTTTGTAGATCAACTGAAAAAGTTAATTTGACATTTCTTTTAACAAACCCATATAATTAATATATTCATATTGTTTTATCAAATAAAATTGAATTTTTTAAACTTGGAAAAGAGTTTGCCAGTCGGAAGGGGGTGGGGTGATTTTTAAAGTTAAAAGAAAAAAACTCCACAAAATATGATATGGGGATATAGGGTATAAAACTTTCATAACTAATATACACATTATACATAGCAAAATAGAGTTAATTAAAACTTCATTATAAATAAAGTTATTACGTGGATTCAACAAGATTTGAAGATTCTTTGGTTGAATTTTTTGGAGAAATGGCATTTTCTGAAAGGGAGGAAGGAAAAATATCACAAGAGACGCTATCACTTTTATTCAAAGAATGATAACTAATTGATCTACGATTACCAACAGAACTACCACTATTATTTTTCATGTGAATAGAGGCTGATGACGTAGAATAGGTATAGGGAGGTGAGATTTGTTCTGAAAAGCCTTTTAAACGAAAAAGCTTGCGTTTTTGGTACAAGCTCAACCCGTGAGACTTGGATATGGAGGATTTTGCAGATTGTAATGAAGTTTCCTTAGGGGAATCATTGTTCTTGGAATTTGCAGAATCGTCTGTTAAGACTTTAATTTTTGCATCAAATTCTGAATAATTGAAAAATTATAAGTATATAATTGGAATAAATTGTGTTGATTTTGAGAGTTTTCAAGACAAAAAGCTAAAATTATAGTTTTATGTTTAAAAAGAAAAACCAGTGCACTTTTAAAATAAGAAATACGAAAATAATCTATATAAAAATATGATCAAAACTGTCAGAGTGCATAATCTACACATGCATAATGACAACTTAAAAATGAAACTAAATATGAAAACTCTATTATTACTTTTAGGGTGAAATCAAATTTCCTCCCTCTTTCCCTGTGTTGAGACTTTAATGAACTGATTGGTCTTAATATATAAATGTCATTAAGACATATAAATTTCTACTATTATCTTCGCAAAAATATTAATGTGTTTTCGAATTCAAAAGCTTTACCACATAGAAAACATCTAAAAAACAATTTATACATATTTACGAAGAAAATAGTTCTTACTTATTATGCTTTAGTATAAGGAGTTTTAATATTAATTTAATGGAAATAGGATTCCTTGGTAAAAAATTTCCCACTTTTTAAATAAATTAATCATTTAAAAAATTAACTTATTAGAAAGAATAAACTTTAAAAAATGTTTTAAATGTAATATGATTAAAAAAATTTAAAATAACATCAAACTCTACTGACCAATTTGAAATAACTCCTTAAAAACAGAATAAATTCAGTTTTGAAGATAAATTACCCCATACCCTTAAAATAAATTGGGCTAAAATTATATTAGAGCTAACGGAAAAAATCTCTGAAGCATTAAACTCATAATACAAAGGCAAATATTCTGATAATATTATTATCTATAAATTTCAACAAAAAAAAAGAGTTAAAATTTACGATCGAAGGAACGGCATGATGATAATGTAGACTTTTCCTTTTTATCAAGACATTTACTATTATTCTTTTCAAGAATTTCTTTTTCATCAATTTTAGAAAGAGTACTAGACCTCTAAAAAATAAAATAAAATATATTATTTATATGGCAATCTAGATATAATGTATCTAAGATAATAACGTAAATACAAAACTAATAACCAGGGAAAACAGAAAATTGAGCAAATAAATCTGAAAAATTGACGTTTGTCTCATAAAATATTGGCTTTATAAAAGAATTCAAATTTAAAAATTCTCTTCTTAGCTTCCAACTCTTTTGTGTAAAATAATACATTTTTTAGAATGAAAAAAATATTTTGAGTTCAAAAGTTTAAAATAAAATGTAAAAAATTGACAACCGTAATAAAAAATCATGTAATTAAGAATATTAGCAGGCAGTGGCGGATGCAATGGGTGGGCCTCATGGGCTAGGCCCCCCTCATGAAAAATGGCTTCGAAAATTACCCTTACTAATTTTGCTTTTTCCTAAAACAATACTTGTTGGTAGTTGATTAAGTTTATATCAACGATATGACAAATCGAATTCTATAAGACATAATACAGCAAAATTGCAAAAAATTTAAATAGATCCCCCCCCCCCCCTTTTAAGAAATTTCTGGATCCGCCACTGTTAGCAGGCTTAAAATTTCTATCGTTTATCAGAAACTTTCATAATTTTGAAAAAGATCGCTCAACTTCAGAAGTAGAAGCCTGACAATTTTGTAAGTTCAAATACATACTGGAAGAGATATTTTCTTGAAATCTTCCTTTTATGTACAAACTTATGCCACATCCATCATTGGTAAAATTAATCTAATTTAAAGCATCATTTGCATCTTTTGTAAAGATTCTTCTTTGAGATTTCTCAATTAGTTCGATGATATTCTAGCATATAATCTCTTCTCATAGTCAAATTTTTAATCAGGATTACATTATAGTCTTTTTGCATTAGTAAGCAAAATACCATTTTCATCTCTAATTTTTTGAACGATGTTTTATATTTCTGCAAGGTTTTTACAATGGTATAACGATGCTTCAAAGCACCTACCCATATTGTATATTGTAACAATCGGAAGAGGTAGATAACCAATTTCAGAAAATAAAGAGCGTCGTGTTTTATTTTTTACTGTGAGAGATTTAAGAGTAAAAAACTATTATCTTTAATGCACACTCGTGCAAAAGATGACAAAAACATGTAATATGAAAAAGGTTAGAAAACAAAATTTTGAAGTTTTTAGTTGGCGCTGTATTGTATTTAACAGTGTTTAAGAGTTGAAATGTTCAATGAAAGCAGACGTCTAAATCAAGTAAGTTTTCAAATAAATATTTCAACTCTTTGACATTTTTCTTTTGGCATATGTGAAATGGAATTTCTGGATAAACTAATAGAAGGAACTTGTACTTCTAAATTTTGGAAAAGTGATATATTAGCTTTTTGAAAAGCTTTGATCAACCTCGTGTATTCGTAGTAGAATTAGAATATGTATCCTTCTATGATTTTCAATAAAAAATTCTTTCTATGATTTTCAATAAAAAATTCTTTCTATGCTTTACTTCTTTTAATTATATATTTTGAAGCATAAAGCGTTGAAGCAATTACTAACAATGCAAAATGCTCATATAGCTTTATATCTTATGGATCAGTCATGGATCACGGCTGCCAACCAAATATATTAATAGTAAGAGGCAAATAGTGAATTACCTTACATACATGGGTCACCCACCGTGTGCGATTTATTCGTGGGTCTTGATTATAAACGCATAAACCTATTTTTATAAATTTGCCAGTGAGAATTAATATATAAATTAACTAATATAAATAAATTAAAGGAGTGAAAAGTCGCATTTTAATCTGATCTTTGTCCTCTTTTCTCTTCTAACACAGTGGTTGCCAAACTTCTTACTACGCTCCTTCTTTTTAGTTAAAAAAAAACTCTGGATCCTTTACTAGATGAAAAAAGACCACACACCTTTCTTTATTATTTTTATACAATGATTTAATCAAATTTACAATTGATTTATTTAAAAAATATTGGAAGGGATTGTTATACATTTTTGCGCCAAATGAATCTCACAGGTTCAATAACTTTGGGTTTAAAAGAAAAAATAATGCAAAGTTCAAATGGCTTTGAACTTCCAATCGATTTAGCTGTTGGGCTTTTATAGGAATAAGTAAAAATTAAAATTCTTTTCTTCAAAAACGCTTTGTTAAAATGAAATCAAGTTTTCAGAAAATATTTTTAAAGTTAATTTTTTAAAGATTATTTTAAAGAAGGATAAAAGTTTAAATTAAAAAGTGAAAAGAACTAAAATGATAACTTTTAAAGATCTTGATAGCCCTCTTTTAATTTGGTTTTGTCAGAAAGAATCTTTTCCAAACATAAGAATTGATGGGGGTATTCTTCGTGAAGAAGCAAATTTTTGCAATTTGGCTACAAGTCTGAAATATCCAAATAATGGATAAACACGTTTGTATAGGAAAAATTTTGGAAACTGGCGAATCATCTGGAGTAAACTTGGAAGTAGTTAGTGTTTGGAGTACAACTAACGTCAGTTAATTTAGAAAATATAAACGACAGCACATTTATAACTGCGATGAAACAGAGGGCAAATGTTGCAAGAAAAATCTCTAGGTTTTTTAGGAAAAAAATATCATGGTTCTAAACAACAAAAAATGGAAAATCTGTTCTTGTTGCTGCAAACATGGATTGTTCAGACAAATTACCTTTACTCATAACCCCCCCCCCCCCCCCCCCCCCCCCCCCCCCCCCCCCCCCCCCCCCCCCCCCCCCCCCCCCCCCCCCCCCCCCCCCCCCCCCCCCCCCCCCCCCCCCCCCCCCCCGCCCCCACAAAACCCCATAAAAACCCCCCCCCCAAAACCCCCAAAAACCCCCCAAAAGGCCAAGAAAAAAATAAAAATTTGTTGACCAGTGTAATTGGTAAGCATAAAAATCCAAGACCTTATAAAAATCTCAAAACACTTCACACTGAGTAAAACATTTAATAAAAAGGCTTGAATGACAAGAGAAAACTTTGAAAAGTGGGTAAAAAAATTAGATAAGTTTAGTAGGCAAGACAGGAAAATTGCTTTATTGTTAGATATCAGCGCACTGAGTAGCCAATCTCAAAAATATAAATCTTTGTTTTCTTCCTCCAAGCACAAGTTTGATTCAGTCAATGGATGCAGGCATTTATAAAAAAATTTAAGCATCATTTTAGGCATACGCCTTAAGTAAGAAGATTAGCTGCAACTGAAATTGAGAAAGACAATTTAAAATAGACTTTGTTAGAAGGAGTGGTAGCGTGCAAAAATGCATGGAACCAAGTTTCGCAAAAAACTATCGTCAAGGGGGTTTCTACTCCACAAGCACAAAATGTTGAAGAAAATCTTGAAGTAACCTCTAAGTAAATTTTTAAACTTTCAAATTACTAATTATTTTTAGATTTCCCAAGCTACTAATTTTGACGAATAAAATACGCATAGTATATGGAAAAATCTTTCTTTATCTTTGATTTACCACCTTTTGATGATTATGTCTATAGATTCTGGTGCAGTTAATGTTGTAGAAATTCAGACGGATGATAAAAATTTTAAATCCATTTCTTCTAAATTGTGTGATGATGATAAAGAAACAGATGATGCAAAGCATGAAGAAAGTTACTTTCCAAATTTCAAGAACACGTTTGAAGTCATAAACAAATCTCGGCAATTTAATTTCACACTGGAGTTCCAGATTTTTTATATGTTTTTTGATAAATATTAATGTTTTGTTCTAGAAAAATATCATGAAATGTCTAGCAAAAATTAATTAAAAAATTAAATAAATTATTTGCCTTTTTTGTTTTCACCCAACTCAAATTTCGTATAAATCAAAGTTTTTTTTAAGTCCCAAGAGATTTTCGACTTAGGCGGAATTTACTGTATATATTTTTTTATATTTGATTAATACAAAAATATCCATTTATTCATGTTGTCTTTTTTTTCCTCTACCATCTAGGTGGTGCGTTTCACAGTTTTGGAATCACTCCTCTGACATGAAAGTATATTTTTTACTTTTGAGAGAAAAAATTTAATAATGAACTTTTATTGATAAATAAAAAACAACTTTTATTGAATTAATAAAAAATGGACTTTGACCTAAAAATCTTAGATAAAAATAGTCACACAATATCTAAAAATAGTAAACATCTGTTTATGAGCCTTTTCTTCAATGTATACAAATATTGACTTTTGATAGCCCTGTTAACAACATAACGTTATGTTACACCGTCAAAATTACCCGCTTTGAAGAAATAATACGGTATAAAAAAGTACACTATTAACCCATTTAAGGCCAAGCAAAGCAGACAATATCTAAAAAAAACGCAGACGATTTATATTCAAAGTCATTGAAAAAAGCAGACGAAGATGAAATTACTTATGTTCCAAAATAGGAACATTGGCCGTAAATGGGCTAAGGTAATAGCTTCGAAAACACATATACCAACCGTTTATTGAAGAAAGTAGGTATAGTAAAAAGGGGCCTAAACTTTATGCATGATTAGGCCTCGTTTACTTTTGAAGGTATACGGAAAAAAGTGTGCAAACTGCAAACGACAAAAGTACTCCTCATTACTATATTCAAATAAATTTAATGTAGAGAAATAAAATGTGAATATTTTGTCGTTTGCACACTTTTCTCCTAGAACCCTTTTGAACTACTTTTAGCAATTATTGCATTTAAAGGCGAAGAATTCGATTTTTATGAATATGACGACCCTGGTGGTTGAAATATTAAATAAATTTTTTCTCAGCGTTTTGTTTTAAACATTTATATTTTTTCGTAAATCTTTTTTAAGTTCTAAATTGTCTTTTTTTCACATTTAAATAGTTCTAATTTGTAGTTTTTAAGTCCTAAATGGTCTTTTTTCAATTCTATTTTGTATTTTAGAAAGAACGTTTAAAATTAAAAAAAGACATTTTAGAACTTAAAAAAGAGAAAAAAGACTATTTAGATTTGAAAAAAAGACAAATTAGAATTGAAAAAGATAATTTAGAATCAACCTCTTGTTTTGTGGCTCACGTAACAAAGTTGCAGGAAAAAACAGGCTAAATACCGTATTCACCCACGCAGGGCCGGGCCTAGTGTTCGCGGGGCCCTATGCAAAATGGATTGCGCGGGGCCCAGTGTGGGTAGGAAAAAAGATTAAAAGTGAGAAATAAGATTTTGAAAAAAAGAAAATGGATTTGTTTTATTACTTTTTCATTAACACAAAATGACGATTAAAGTAACTTTACTTTGCGAACCATACAAAAAATCATACAATATATCATCAAAATGAAAAATGAGAAGAGCGGGGCCCACTGCGGCCGCATAGGTTGCAGTGGCCTAAGGCCGACCATGCACTCACGCATAAGCCGCACCCCTGATTTGGCAACAATTTTACAAAAAAATTGTCATCTTATTGCAAAGCATGTTGACTCACTCAACATTTCAATCAACTTATTCAACAATTAACTATCTCATGTGCACAGAATTTCAACCAAGTAATACCATTTCCCATTCTCAAAAATCAAAAATTTTGCAAAACAGAAATTAAGTAAGGTTTGCTTCAATATTTACAAAACATCTTTTAAAAACTTTTTAGACACAACACTTTCTTTCATGCTAGATGAAGTGATCAAAAAAGCTGTTTCCTCAATAAACAGCGAGGAATGCAAATGGGAGTTTCTATTTCTTCATAAAATGTGATATATTGTTTTTGCTTTAAATTACTTGAATGATAATAAAGAAGTTTGTGTGAACACTTTTTTTCATTATATAATGGATATTAAAATGGATGTAAAACGTTTTTCGAAACTAAGTTTTAAAATTCACTTTTTTGCTTAGTTGAAACTTTCGATACGAACTAAAAAAAAATTAATTCTATGTTACTATAATATAAAAACAATCTAAGCAGAAGGGAAAAATTGAAGAGTTAAAAACTTGTCTATAAATGAACTGCTAGTTGCATCGAATTAAAAAAGACTTGAAATAGAGGCGGAGAATTAGAAAATTATCAGTGTATCTTTCAACACGTCTACAGAACTCGTCAATCGCACATAATATTACGCGCATTTAGAAACAAGACTTCAAAGCTTATTCAGAAAAGTAAAATAAAAAAACACTTTAGAATTTGAAAAAGACACCTTAGAATTAAAAAAAGACACTTTAGAATGTAAAAAAAACCGTTTAGAATTAAAAATGGTATATATATGCAGCAATTAAAATACACTTGTTATAAAAACCGATTTTAGTTTCGGTGCGGGGCTTATAATGACATGTTTGTTCTTAATTTGACCCATTGTTAAAAAAAGGTTGGGAAGCACTGATATTATCGCCTTTTTAGTTCTATCTGCATTTCTATTTTGTATTATTTAAAATAAATTAGAATTGCAAAAGAACGAAATGTAACTAAGAATCGTAAATCTTCATCAGATAAAGTAAGAAAAGCTTTACTCAGGAAACTGAAATAGAACTTTTAAACCAGAAATTTGTATGACATAAAGCCCAAGGCAAAAGTATTATTTAATAAAAACAGTAAACAAAGAAACCAATCGTTTAGCAAAATAGGTTCAACAATGTCTGACATTAGGAAGAAATTCGCCAGTATAAATAGTAATGAATTAAGTAGATGAAAGAATAACTGAAATTTTTGAATGAAGCCATGAGCAAAGTGGTGATCAGAAGTTGTTTTGCATAAAGTGTGGCTGCTATGTTTGCTGTATTTTGCATACTTGACTCATAAGCAAAGCATGTGAGAATAAATTAGACACAATGTGTTAGGCTGTTTGATTCATGCAGCATGAGATGGATGCTATCTCTAAGAACGTTTATATTCTCAACCAAATAATTTGATGGAATGAAATATAATTATATGCGCACGACAAAAGAAAGCATCAGAGACATTTTAGATAACGTTAGTAAATAGAATTTATGTTAACAGAATTCTATAAAATTGAGAATAAAATAAAACTTACGAAAATACAAATAATTTCGATCTAGATCCACCTGTCCATATTTATTTAATATTTGTATCATACTTTTAGAAAAGAAATAATGAACAGCTCGTTAAAAATTTGAAATTTGATCACGTTCGTTTGATATGAAGTAAAGGCGAGCATCTATTCTTACAAACATTGTAATGACATTAATGTAATGTGCATGATTCGATGAGCATTGAGCATACCTGAGAGGTTACTCAAACGATATTTTCATACCGCAGCGCAAACCTCATTTCAAATATTTTAGACAATTAAAGCTACGCTCTAAAGTGTAAAGTGAAAACTGACCTTTTCACTTCGAATTAAAACTAGGAAATTTTATTTTTTTTAAAACTGAACTTCAAATTTAAAAAAATAAATGTCAAATTAAAAAATAAAATAAATCAGTTTATGGTTTAGATTTGCTTTTAATATAAAATATGAGCAACTTATAAAGAAATAGAGCCATTCGGATTTACCTCGTTGCTCTGCACGCACCTGGCTGGGAACGATTTCAAAGCGTGTTAAAATGCTTCAATAATAATGCGTTAATTCATGTTTCCGTCTCCCCGCACTGTTTTGGTAAACGAAACATGCTATTTTCATTGCTCTCGATTCATCAAACCGGCTGTTCGGCCAAACAGATTGTCGGGAGGTGGGATAACTGTCTCTGTATACTAGATCTGAGGTAAAAAAAATGACATTGAGTCAGAAACCACCCCAGTCTAATGCACAACAACAATCAAAACCTAGCAGATATATTTATTTAGCTAAAAATCATATTGTGATTAGCTCCTTAAAATTCTGGTAGAACAAAAATACATTTCCATGTTTAAATGTCAGTTAACTTTCAATAATTTATTTAATGTACAAGTGTAAATTTGTTGATTATAATCAATAATTCGCCAATACTTACAACAAACATAAACATTTTATTTCAGCCGTTCTTAAACTTTTTCAGGTTGCGGGCAACAAACACGTAAATTATGATAACCACAGACGCGGTCAATTTTCTTTTAATCCGAGCAGATGGGTTGGAAACCAAAGTGAGTGCTTAAATTAAATAGAATATCTGGACATTTCATTTTACCGTACTTAAGGAATTAATACACCTTAAGTCTTAAACCCTTAAAATAAAGAAAGAAAATATGTTTGTTAAGAAAACATTCTCAAAAACTGTACTTAATGAGGAGTCATCAAAGAAAAAAAACTTACACACCTCAACAAAAGCCAAATAAATATAGGAGAGGGAGCAAACACGTTTATGCTGAATGCGTGCCAAATAATAATTTCCCAACCATAAAAATAAACAATTCATCCAAT
This sequence comes from Nectonema munidae, assembly GCA_030549495.1. NCBI lineage: Eukaryota > Metazoa > Nematomorpha > Nectonematoida > Nectonematidae > Nectonema > Nectonema munidae. Next base: position 103,596 of record JAUIRK010000871.1, on the reverse strand, counting down.
CATAAGCGCTATTGAGATACAGCGTCTACGCTAGCAAAAGGGATGAAAACAAACAAATAATAATGCAGACACATAACATAAATGTTGCTGGCTTGTGTGATAACTTTTTAAAAAATAAACAAACCGTATAGATAAAGAATCTTGTAGAGTATAATGATGATTGATCAGCACGAGTATGGCAGCTAGATATATTCGGCTAAATGGAATGGATATAATATACAGAGTACATACCACGGGAACATATCGTTATTTGGGAGGAGTGAGTTGTTTTTAATTAATTTTTTATATTAATGGTTTCGTTTTTTATATAAGTTGTATAAAAAACAGTTCCTAAAATGTCATCAAAGATGACATTGTTGTCATGAGCATTAATTCTACAATAGTCAAGTAGAAAATAAATAATTAAGAGCTAAACATCTGTGTTCAAATTAATAAGAGACAAAAAATTATCCGCCTTCCTTGAAATGAGATTAGGAGCCCTTCCCCATGCACCCTCTCGCCTCCTGGATAAGGGCCTATAGTACAAACATAAATAAAAAATATTTTTTTAATATTTATTGTTTATTAAAAATTTTGATATCTCATGACTCAGTAAAACTTTACTTTATAAATAAATTATCCGGCCATCTGGAATATGTGTTAAAAAGTCTGCTACGATGGAAGTTAAAATTTCTGATAGAATGGAGTATGGGACCTAAGTGAATTGGTAGGCTAAAGCTAGGTATTTTTTTAATAAAGATACATAAAGTTCATCTTTTTAGGAAAGTTCTTTGAAACAGCCTAAAGAATCATCCCTTTGGAGCCAAGAAAAACTTTTGAAATTTTTCAACAAAAAAATTACCTAACCCTAAACAAACGTAAAAAAGTACTAAAGTTTAAAGTTCCACATTGTAAAATGAACCTTGAATTTTTTTTTAATTTTTTCAAGGTAAATTAGGTATGTGAGAAAAAACTTATTTTTGATTAATGTCAAAATTTATTAAGAACTGATAAAATATTAAAGTGAGTGCACTTCAAATTTTAAATTCAAGTAGGGGCAAAACTAAATACCACTATTTTCGAACGCCAACTTTTTGAAGCTTTAATTTTACAGTAGAGTTTACTTGAAAAGAAGTTTACATTTTCAATGCTATACCTAAAAAGTTCATAAGTATATCTTTCTAATGAAAAAAGATATGTTTGTTTAACTTTAAAAATATTTTCTGAAAAATACGATTCCTTTTACAACGAAATGTCTTTGCGAAAAAGAATTTTTAACAGTTATTGGGATACAAACCAAGCAACATCGTTTTCTTAAAAGCCTAAATTGTGGGATGTATCCTACGCATACATAGAAACAATTATTTTCCAATATTTTTTATAATACAATTATAAATATCGATAACTCTTGGAATAAAAATTATTATTAACACACATTATTATTCAAATAAAAATGGGTCATCATTTTAACTATAAAGAGAGCGTGGAGAAAAAAGTTTCGAAACACCCCTCCAAATAAAGGCTCGGAGGGAGATTTCCGTATGGAAAAGAGAGAATTTTCAGAGGGGTAAATGTCCAAGCGGCAGCCGTTTACCTTTCAGATTGCATAAAGAGCATAATGGATTTAAAAGAATGTCCGTGCTATCCAAAACCACAGTGTTCTATTCAATTCGTAAATATACCGCGCTAAATCAAAAATTGCTCTATGCAAACTACTTGTAATACTTAAAAATGAAAAAGTTATATATTCTATTAGTAAGAATAAAGAAAACATTTTCTTCACTATGTTTAACAAACAAGTTTGGCAACATGCGCAAAATACGTACTCAAAATACGCTCACTTTTCTTTAAACACAAAATGGCGAAAATATTCAAACTTTTCCTTTTCAGCCCTTTTTGGATCACTATTGTTATTCAAGTCAATTTGCTGTGATACAATTATGATACAAATTTTTAATAAAAAAAAAGAAATAAAAGCGAATTTTTTATTTCTAAAAAAGAAAAAGCAAAGTTCACTGCAACCTTTTACCTAGAGAAATTTTATACGTGCCTTAAATGGCTGTGTCAAAAATGTTTTGGCGTGCACAATTGAAGTGGAATCTTTCACTATTTCACTATTATCTGATTCAATATCTTCAATCACTTGAAATGTAATTTGAATTTATGAGATGATAACTTTTAAAAAATTTTCGCACACTCGAGTATGAACTGCCTTTTCATTTCAAGGTAAACGATCCTGCCTCCTCCCTGATCTTCGAAAGTCCTTTTTTAGGTGGTGGTACTTTGTAGATGGCAACTATCAATCATTAGATTGTTTGAGATATTGTGGATACATCCATATTTACCTCATCCAAAGGATGGAAACTTGATAGAAATATACTGTCTGAACAGTTTAAGAATATTAAGCAATATACAGAAGATTTTCTTTAACTTTAAAATACATAAAAAAATCAATAAGTTTTGTCATAGAGAGCCTTTCTGGATAACAATTATTATTTATTGTCTTTGCTCAAAATATTTAAAAAACATTTAAGATGAATTTTAATTTTATGACACTCATTCATTTGCGTCATTACTTCCTGAATACAAGTACGTGTGAGTGTAATCATTTCATGTAGGCGAATAATAGATTACATCCGTGAAAGTTTTTTCTTCTATAATTAAAAAATGGAGATAAGTGATATATTGACTAAAGAGAAAAATTAGATAAAACCACTAAATACAATATCAACACGCAAATTGAAAAAGTTATGAACAATGCCTAAGCTATTTGTTTATAATATTATTTTTAAGAATACATAAAAGCAAATATGTTTTTGAGATAGGGAATATTAGGTAAGATCTGGTTACGTTGTTAAAATTGAATAAGATCACAGGACCTAAATTACGCGATTGGTCCATTTGGCACTATTATATTTGAATAAGTTTTTCGCAAACTAAAATCCCAATTGTGTCGTCTTTTTTCATATTGATCAATTACTTACACGAAGAAATTAACATCTCTTTGAAGACTTTATTGTGCAACATATTTCAGGAAAAAATTTAGTTTAAATGCTCTAAATAATTGAGAAATTTAATTTTTCAGCTGATCAATATTTGAATAGACAAAAACACGAGAACCAATATGATAGTCATTAAGTATTCTATATGTTTCTTATGATAATATTCAAGCTGAGCTCCTTATAAATTCGAGTCAGAAATTCGTTTTGCTACTTCCTGCTTGGAAACTCCTTTGAAAAGTATAAATTTATACAATTTCTATCAGCCCCGCGTAATTATTTTGTATGATGTAGAGAGCATGGCGACGGCCTTGCAAAAAACTATAAAGAACATCTTATGCGACCTGCTTTGAATTATTGATATAATCTTTTATAGACAATATTGCAGTATATTACAAAGAGTAAGTTTATATGATATTTTGTTTCATTCAAAATTTATAAGCATTCATTTATATTTTTATATCAACATTTACGTATGAATGTATCATCCATATTACATAAGAATTTTGCATAGCCGTTCATTAAGGACAAAAAATTTTCCCAGGAAAAGGGACCTCCAAGGGGTCGAATATAGAAAATCTTCCAAGTTATAATTTTAACATCCCAACATATAAAGGGAAAGTTATAGCGATGGGTCTTAGTTATCTAACCTTATTAACTCGGGTCAATTTGGACAACCCGTTGAGGTTTAACCAAATTATGATTTGATCCTGAGAAAAGTAAGCAAAAATAAGAAGCCGGATTAACGAAGAGGGAAAGGGTTATAGTAAGACTAGGAATGCACAGGGTTTCAAAGATAAATCAGGATTTTGGGTCATGATTTGACCTTGCATAAAACGTTGAAATTTTTGGAAAAATAGGATGTCTTTAAGGTAAAAATTTTTATACTAATACCTATCAGATTTTTTTTCAACTTATATCATTAGAAAGGAAATTGTCTAAGCTATCGAATGGTATACGTTTGATTTATGTATGACTTATACTTTTGGGTTTACAGCGGTTTAATCCATTTACGACCAATGTTCCCAAAGGGAACACAAATGAATTCCTACTTTACATGGAATTTAATAGGAATTACTAAAGTTGTCTGCTTTGCTTGGTCTTAAATGGGTTAAGTAAAAAAAAGTTAAATTTGGTCACTTTAACAGGGGAAAAATAAACTTTTTTGTTAGAGCCTCTTTTTAAATGGTTGAAAGGGGTTAGTAAGGACAGAGTATTAGAATAAAAGAAGCAAAGAGTGAATACTGTGAGATAATTATTTTGGGATTTTTTTGAGTTTTTGAAAAATAGAGATTTTTTGCGTCCTGGGAGGGAGTGAATTTGAAACGCTGTAAAAAATAAAATAAGAGCTCTATCCCACTGTTACATACACTGATACACTAAATCAGAATTCAACTTGCTAAACGTGATAATATTCCAGAAAGCATAGTCGGAGACAATAATATTTGATGACATCACTAAGACATTTCCATTTATGGATTTGACGTTCGCTCCGTTTTTAAATTGCATACCATGCATACCAGTGAGACAAGCTTTAAATTTTCATATCATTTCACACAATAACTCTTTCCGCTTCTTTGTCACTCAACGCCATTTTTCTATCATTTTCATTCAAACATCTCGCTCATTTCATTCTCTCTCTTCTCCTCTCTCAAGCTCTTCTTTCTCAAATTCTCCATTAGTATTATTAAATTAATTAGTTTTTAAATCTCATCAATTTTGTAAAAAAAATATAATGTAGTCTTATAAATTTAATCATGCGCTGTATACATTCTATTTTAAAGGATTGTTTGAATATTTGGTCTCCCGTGGTATTTCCAGACCAGTAATTTTGAAAAATGGAAGAAGAAAAAATCGCCCCCCCCATAATTTTGAGGATGCGCGCCCCTTTATAAAGTACTCTTGCTTAGCTTTAGGAAGTGCAAATTTGATTGGGCTACGAACTTTAAAATGTCAAAGTCACTTTCCCTGGCAACATTTTTCAGGAAAAGGAACCTAGTGTTATAGAGATATACTGACTATTTAGAGTATATAATTTTTTTGCAAGGATTGGTAGAGTTATAAGTTGTTATTAATATTATTACAATCATTTTTGGTAAAAAAAATGTTAAAAAGATTATAAAACAAGCAAAATATAGGGTGCACGAAATTGCTTAACAAATTGGTCAAAATAACTCTAGCTCCAAAGTTTTAATAAATTTCAAGAAAAGCTTTTGTCTTTGAGTTTTTAGGTAAGTAAGGCTTGAGAAATCAAAATTTCATGTTGCTAGCTAAAACGGTTAAAAGGTCCTTTTTCCTGTTACGGACATGGGGAGGAAAAAGGACTTTTTTATAAATGAATGTAGAAATGAAGTTATAAGCTTTAGGATAAAAATAAAAACATATTAAGATAGCTTAAGCGATAGATTAAGTATTTGTATACAAAAATGCATAAGAATAAGGTCAGTTTTGGCTTTCACAAATTGGTCCTGTCGCTTTTCATCGATTTTATATGGTGGAGAAAAATTAGGATGCGGCCAGGAAAAAAGACCATTTCTCAAAAAAAAACTGTGAAAACGACATAAAATCAAAAAATAAACATCTCTCTTGGCACGTTGGGGATATTGATCCTAGGCTTTTAGTTTTAAAATTTGGATTTATTTAAAAAGTTTAGAATTTCGAAAGCTCATCCTGGAAAAATGGCTGCAACTTTGAAACTACAATACTTATGAAGTCGGAGTTTTCGGGGAGGGATTCACAACAGTCTATTTAATTAGAAAAGAGTTATTTTGGAAGATTTTTTAAACTACAATATTACTGTTTTTAATTTATTTTGAAGTTTAAAACAGTTTGTTTTAACATCCATTTTAGTATAGTTTATGACCTTGTTTATCAAATTTTTTTTAAAAATAACAAAAATACAGTGGGAAATTTACGAGTTTTTGATTAAAAAACGAATAATTTTTGTTTATAGGCAAAATAGTTTTAAAAAATTAACATGAAACTGATTTTGAGAGCTGCTCAAGAGATATTTTGAAATTCAGCAAAATTAAATAAGAAATCTTTTCCAAATGTAAACAAAAAACTTTGAAACTTGAACAAATAATTGAAAATGAGAAATAAATTTCATGAAGTACTAAAAAATCAATTCATTTTAGCTTCTAACTAAGTTTCTTACAAAAAGGAATATGAAATTATTTTTTTAATTTGTATATTAGTTTTTTTAATTAATTTTTTTTACATTTCTTAAGGTAAAAAATATCTTGAAATTTGGAAAAATAGTTCCTAGTTTTTTTTTGAACATGCTTTTGAAACGAATTTAATGTTAAAGTCACAAGGACAAACTTAAAATGAAAAAGACGAACTTAAAATGAAAAAGGACGTGAAAAAGGACGAACTTAAAATGAAAAAAGACGAACTTAAAATGAAAAAGGACGAACTTAAAATGAAAAAGGACGAACTTAAAATGAAAAAGGACGAACAAGTGAAAAAAGACGAACTTAAAATGAAAAAGGACAAACGTAAAATGAAAATTCTATATTCGAATCAGCATAAAGAGTTGTCCAAGAAAACAATATTCTCTTATAGATTGCTTACAAAAAATATTTGAATATTCGAGAAGAAGCTTTAAACGTGCTCTAATCGGCTTGAAAATAGTGCCGAAATGCTTGTTTTTAGGTGTATATTAACATCCTCCAATCCTGGCAGATTTTGATTGTAATGACCAAAACTAAACTTTATGACTCGAAATGAACTAAAAATATGATATTTGGATTGTAATCACCGTCGGATATCCGAAAATCATATATTTTTTTAATTTGGTCATGGTAACTTTTTTGGATTTTTAAAGTCGAATATCTCGAAAACTATAATAGATATGCAAAAACCGATTACAGATTCTGAAACTAGATATTTGAATTGATTTATATATAAATTTTCTAAAAAATAATAAGAAAAAAATTGGGATCTTAGAATTGTCCATGGCCGAAAGAAAGTATAGAGCCTGGCAAGTCCAAACATATGAAAAAACTTATTTGAATAAGATATTATTTTCAAAAATCTGGTTAATTTTTGAATAAAATGAAAATGATAACTTTCCTATCTCTTTTGTCCAAATCAAATACTTATTAATTCTAAGATATAGCAAATTATCTATTATTCTAAAGATTTCAGAGTTACAGTTATTTTAACACAAAAATCCAAAATTTGGTGCAGAGTCCATGTCAACATAAAATTACTCATAACTTTGTAATTATTAAAGGGATAAAATAATAAAAAGCATATTTGGAATCTACGGAAAAAATTGAGCTAGAATACACTTTAAAATGTTGCCTTTCTTTAAATAAATTATTGACCATTAAGAACCACTTTCTTATTCCCATGTCAAAACCACACTAGATATGCAATTTCTGACAACGGATTCGGATTTAGCGTATTTGGTTTAGTGAGAAACGACTTTTCTTATGATAATTTTGAAGAAAAAAATTTCGCCACAAAAACCGCATGATATCTCTTCGTCAAATTGAAAAAGGGATTCGCCATGCAATTCGGCTTGAAAAGTTACCACAATGAACAATTTTAAATATTATAAGTGGCAATTGGAAATTTATCAGGGTCCTTTCAAATTGAGAAATTATAAAATAAAATAAAAATTTCCAAAAAAATTGAGATAATTGTCGAAGTCAATATTTTCTTAAAATCAAAAAAATTATTTTTTTTCCCAGGAGGGCCTGGGAAAAAATCGCAGGTCCTATTTCCAGGTACCTTTTCCTGTCTCAGTCCTGAGACAGAGAAAAGGACCGACCATTTAGGTTGAGAGCTGGAAAAGGGAAATCCGAAAGGTGCTTTTTCCTGTTTTCACCTAAATAGTTGCATTATCGTCTATTTAAGTTGCGCAGAAATTGAATAATTTCTATTGATTGAAAAGACAATGGGATATTTTTTCGATTTTATAATTATCGCGATATCATTCTCTTCCGAAGGAAGACTTTTGGAGCACTGAACAAGATTTTGGAGTTGCTCTTGTTAGCAAAGTTCTTTCAAGAAGTAGATATTAAGTGAAATCAAAAAGTTTTATTTAGTTGATAACTCAAAAATAAACTTAGAAGATAAAATGGAAAAGGCGAGATTGTAATTTTGAATGAAAAGTTGAGATCAGCATTGATGAGTCTATTGTACCATACTTTGGCCGGCATAGTTGCCAACAATTTATAAAGAGAATCCACATTTGTTTTGGGTAGAAGCTTTGCTGTATGTTTTCGCCTATGGGATATCCTTACGAATTCAATTGTATCAAGGTAAATTCAGGCAGAGTACTTTGGGATAAAAAGTGGTAAATAATTTTATATCTTCTCTTTCCAATGTCGAATTTTATTTTAGTGAATTCTTTACTTCATAAGAACTTGTGGAAGATTTGAGCAAGAAAGATATTAGAGCGATGGGTACTGTTCGCAGTAATCATAATAATAAGTGCCCTCCCTTTACTGAATGAAAAAGAAATTAAAAGGATTTTTAATGTATATATATATACGCCAATGGTCGACTTGTGGACCCTGAATTTTTATACGAATAAAAAAGATTTCAAACATTTTAGTAGTAAAAAAACTAAATTTATAATTTAGTACAATAAAGTAATTTTAAAAAATATTTTTCCCCAAACGCTTATTTTTCTTTTTAATTTTAAACATTCTATATTTGTAATAATATTAAGAATTTAGCAAAATATCAAAGAAAAAAGAAGTAATAAACATTATTTTTGCAAGCATATTTCATAGAGAAACCACGTGTGCGCTACAGGATTCAATATTAGAATGTGGATAATCTGATACTATAATTAAGAATTTTCATCAGAGTTAATTATAGTTTGATATATCCATTCCATAATTACATATTATGACAATGTTAGGAATTCATATTTAGAATTTAAAAAAAAGTATCGATCTTACTGAGAAAGACGAGAATTTGGCTTGAGGTTGGTTTGTAGAAGACTTTACAAAGTTCAAATTACATAAAGTTTCTTTGCAATTTTTCAAATCGTGTACCTTGATTCCACAATCTAAAGTAAATAGTAGATGATTTAAAACAAAAGTAATAAATTATTAATTATATTTGTAGCAGGGCTTGCGAGGCGAAGTGTTAAAAATTTGACTGACTCCGGGTATTTAAAAAATTCGACCCCACTGTGACTCCAATACCAAGTTTCTTCAAGGGTCCGACATCAAGCTTTTTTTAAAATCCGACTCCGACATTAGACTTCTTCAAAAGTGCGACTCCAACTTCAAAATTTTGAAACTAAGGGCACTTAATTTTGATTTAGACTGTAAGAGTGTACAAAAAATCTAGTTGGAATAGATAAAATGTGTATTTTTTCCAAGATAAATTTTGGAAAGGTGTAAGATTTTAATAAAGGAGCAAGATTTTCAAGCAAAAATTTATTGACAATAAATTTCCCCAAAACACTCTTCTTTATCAAAATTATAGACAAAACAATAATAATATAACAAATTTATTTTTCTTTTAATAATCACTTTATCGAAACAAACAATAATAATGAATCATGAAACTCTTAATGTGATCAAAAATTTGGCTAATAATAGTCAGAATATTATTGTTGATTTTATTGCTCGATATTTCTTTTTTGATAAAAATCAATCACAAAATTACATTTATAACTCGGAAAATTCCAATTGATATTTTTTGTTATTAATAAAATTGAATTTTTTTAAATAATGAAAAATTCTTTATTTAATGAATTTAAATACCATTCAAAACTATAAGAAAATATTTTTAAAAAAAAAGTCAATATAATTTTAATTTGTTTGCAAAAACAAAAATGCTTCGGCCATCTTCTCTTTCATAGCTGCTCTTAGAACCGTCAATTCAGACTCCGACTCTAATTTTCTACTAAAACTGGCCCGACTCCGACTCTTCCCAAACTTTTCAACTCCGTGAACTCCATAACGTTGGTTTATAGATGCATGTCACTTCCATACTTTTTTCGTAACGTAAAGTGTAAATCATTCTCTGCACATACCAGCCCAATTGCCAAACTCCAAGCACGGGGGCAAAACTGATTTTAATAGGGCAGGCACTATAAGAAAGTGCATATATTTAAAGCGAGTTTCAGAGGGCAAAATAAATCCCAGAAGGGTGGGGGGAGGTACTTTGATGGGCCTGACACATACTAAAAATATTTCTAGCAACGCATATATAATCAAGTTCTTCAAATTAATTAACATCTTTTTTAATTTTATTAACATTTTTCTTTTGTTTAAATTTTGATTCTTTTTTTAAATTTTAATTTTAAAAATTACTACGTAATACTTATTTATATTTTATTTCCTTATTTTAATTGAAAGGAAATCGTGGAAAGTTGGAATGTATCATCGTATAGTTTAATAAATAAGTGAAGCTTAGAAACACATAAGCAATGCAAAGCTCATCAACAGTTAAACTCACATCTTGTTTTATGATCTTTAAATTTGAAAGTCTTACTGAAATTACGAAGCTCTTTTGACACTTTTTAAACATGAAAAAACCTTTTTCTGCTTGAACAATTATCACAGGGAGAGTCTACAAAATCCGAATTATGCGTGTTCACACTATGAAAAACTTTTGAACTATAAATCGTAAAAATTCGTTAAATGTTCAGTATTATGAGGTATCTTCAGTGGAATTAGATATGCAAGATGAAATGCTCCTTTATTTACATAAAATCTTATTTCTAACGATAAAATTTATTTTCCCAGAAACGGAGAAAGATGTTTTTATCTTGGAGGGCCCCGGGGGTACACGGAACAAAACGTCCAGTGGAAAAAAGAGACCTATCTTAGTAAAAGCGATGTGTTAACTAGTTGCAAGTGTGCGCCGTTTGAAGCTTAGAAGTTTGTACCCTCATTTTTATTCTTCCTTTTCACTTCTTAGCACATTTCCTTTCCATTAGTTTATTTCTTACTTTACGAGTGTTTGTATCCTCCTATTCAGGATTTTTTATTGGCGATTCACTGTGCAACAAATTTGAGGTTCAAAAAAGTACAAATTAAGTAAGACCCGTTTCTGGGTCAAAAAATAATTCTGCTTCTAAATATGGCATTTATTCCTCCAAATTAAACACCATTTTCCTGTACCAGGTACCATATGTTTTATAATATACTGCAAAATATTGCGTATTGAGCACAACATTGCAAATACTGGGTTACAAAAACAAAGCAAAAATTTAGTTGGTATAACAAAACATTTATTGCTTATGAATAAAAAAACACACACGTGTCAGTTTAAACAACTTCAGAAGTCTTTCAACATGCCAGGGTTCCATTTTCGTTTGAATCGTCGCTCCATCACTGAATATCCTGATGTAATCTCTCGCCATGTTGATCACTCACATCACCAAAATTTTGCGAAAAAACTCCAAATGAGAGTGGAGAACATGAACTTTTAGAGACATGTTACATCCAATATTATGATAATGACACAGCAGATCATTCAGAACTTGCACAAGTCTTCTGAACGATTGTTCCCCAGAAGTTATGGCAAACTTTCTTGAATGACTTAAAGGCAAGCTTCTCTTCATTTCATCAAGTACGCTTTTTCGAATTTGGGGACCTATGACCTTCGTTAATTTTAGCTTGAAACAGGAAAGGGAACTTCTCTGCAAGATATGGAAATGTGGAGGATTCTTTCAAGGCTTTCGCAAACCAAGTTTTTATATGCAAAGATGGTAAAAGAATTCTATCACTTTTCACAAGTGGTTTGTGCATGATGTTGTGTTTTCCTTGCTCAATTTCATCTCGGATCGTCCAATCCTTGCGTACATAATGTTCCGTTCCGGTTCTGAAGTTTCATAAGCACAAGGAGCAGCAAAATTTAGTATAGCCAAGTTGAAGGCCAGTAAGCATGACCACAACCTTGAAATCTGCACAAATATATCAGTTATGGTCATCATACTGTATGCTTGCTAGAATTGCGTTGAGATTTGAATATCATTCGGCTGTGCTATGGGAACAAAAGACATAGTGTAACCATTGTGTAGCAGAACAGCTGTGATGCTGTCTTTAGATTCATCTATGAAAAGTCACCAGTTGGTGTTATCATATGGTATTTCCAGTTGCTCAAAAAGTTCTGTGAATTAGAAAAGCATAAGATATCCTTTATGGTGAATAATGTAAACAGATTCTGTACGTTTTTGTAGAGTGTTATCTTCACTCCTTTTTCATGATTACGTTCTTGAAACCCTGATGCAAGAAACTCCCTTTTGTCTTTGGTTAAATAGAGATCCATGCACAAGTCATCTCCTTAAGAAAATAGTATTGGTTTATTCTCATTTTCTGGATGATTCGGCTCCATATATTCACCAATCGAATGTTCATCTGCACTGGTGAAACTCTGCATTCCTTGATCTGAAGGTTTGGGCCCAGATAAATTTTCTGAGTGCTCTACTGATAGCATTGCTGATTGCAAATTTGGGCAAACAATGCGTTTCTTTTTCTTTGCTGTAGTGCAGCCTGTAAAGTCTTGCTGACAGAAATAGCAACCATTAGTGATCTTTCTGCTCACGACAAATCATTGGCACACGAAACTTCATGTGAACATTTTTTCCTGCATACCAGGCACTCAATGTCTTCACACCTGTAAGGTAACAAACAAGAGGAGCTCATGACATATCCTGGTCTCTCAAGTCACAATAGAAATACGCCTTGTACATTTTCTTGGTATGGCGAGTAATACTGCGCTTTCCGTAAAAACAAAAATTACTTCCCCACATATGTAACATAATCTGTTTGAATTATTTTTGCCGTTTCTTGCACTCATTGTTGAAAACAAATAAGATAAGAAAACACAAGCTTTGAAGTATACGTATTAAGTGTAGCCCTGGGTTGAAAAACATTTTACATGGGGTAGAGAATTTTATTTAATAATAATAATGACAAAAGGGTATACACTGACACTTCTGCAAAAATGGATTTCCCATCTCATTTTGCATATAAAAACGGTAATAGATCTCTTGTACTTTTTTGAGTGTTGCACAGTTTTTTATTCATCAATTTTTCTATATCAAAGTTTATTTTTCTATTGGCTTAGAAATATGCATAAAATCTGGAAATTATGTTCGTGCAATGAACCGTTAAAATCATTGCTTGGGTAAAATAAGATATAAAATTGATAAAAATATGAAATTAAAAAGTTTGTGCAACATAACCACAAGCCAACAAAATCAAAAATGAAATAATGGAAAATAACAAAAATGACGCAAAGAAAAATGGGTTTTGTTCAACAAGAAAATAAAAGTAATACCAGGTTTTTGTTTTCAATCAATTGAATCAAAGATTTTAGAGATAATATTTATAACGCGAAAAGGGTGAGCAAAACCTAGATGTTTTAAAAGATACAACCACTTGTATAAAGAACGACCTAAAGGGATCCTTTTATTATTCCAAATAATAATTTGAAGCTGATAGGAAATGGGCAATTGTTACAGTATGATGAAATTGAAACTAATAAAATACTTCTCTTTTTTTGTTCCATTTTGAGGTTTCCCTCATTTATTATTATTTTAAAATTCAACTTAATATTTTTAAAATATATTATAATGATGAAATTTATAACTTAAATGTTTGTTGATGGAACATTTAAAAAACGACCAACGATTTTATCTTAAATTTTCAGCATTCACGTTTCTTGCAATAATGTCCAGATATCAATAGTTTATAGCTTGCTTCCTGATAAAAGGAAAAGATCTTTTTCGTATATTTTTTATATTGAAAATTTAAATCATTGAATTTAAATTTTCAGAAAAGTCTTCGAACATCTTAAAAATAATAGAATTGAACCTACATTTTTACATTGAATAAAAGAATAAAAATTGACTACAAAGATTCAAGTGAAAGCTGCTCTCAAAAAACTTTAGAAGAAATATATGAATTAATGCACAAAATTTTTGGATGTAAACATAGTTCAAGTTTAAAATATCCAGGTTGCTATTGCAGAAATGACAGTAACTGACTTTCAACATATTAATTGTTGAAGGTGTAGGTTAATTATGAGTCACAATCTAAAAAATACTTATTTTTTCATAAATTTATTCAAATGTTTTAAGTAAAATAGAAAAAAAGTAATGTTACCAAGAACATGAGTTTGACAACAGATATATGGACAAACAATTATAATAATTCGTTTATCAGGTATTGATTCTAATCTAACCAGTTAAGTTTTATTTTTTAGTTTACCCGCTAACTGTATTGATGAATAATTATTATTCATGGTTTTAAAAGTTAAGCCATTTTCCATTTCTCACACTCCAGCTAATATATGCCAGATTTATCAATGAAGTAACAGATGAATAAAAAATTCCAATATCTAAAATCCATATGATAGTTCATGACAATGCAGGAAACATCGTTAGAGAAGTGGCAAATACTGGTTTAAAAAGTTTAAGTTGTTTTATATATACTACTCAGCTAGTTCTTCAAGATTCAATTTTTGAACAAAAAATATCAGCATTATTATTAAAGTTTCGGACAAATAAGAAGCCACTTTAATAATTCTACTGTAACTTGTGCAAAATTCATAGTTTTACAAAAGAAACAACGTCTACCAGAAGACAAATTTGAGGATGTATCTATATCTTGGAATAGTACCTACTTAATGTTAGAAAGAATTATTTGAACAAAAAAATAATTGCAAATTATCGCTCACAAGTTCCAAATTTGCGTTTTTAATGCTACACGGTGTCAATTGATTAAAAAATGTTGCAACAAAATTTTTGAAATTAAAAAAATAATAATTATGTTTCGATTGAGTACGAGAAATGTCGGTGCATCTGAAATCATTCCACAAGTCAACGTTTATAAAAGCAATTTATAGAAAAACCAAAAAGTGATATTAGATTTTGTGGATTAATACAAACATTGATCAGATTCAATGGAAAAAATTTTTTTCTAAAAATGAAAAAAATAATTTATTTATCTGATACATTTTTAGACCTGAGATTCATAAATGCTTTGTTTAAAAATTTTGAGTTGGAGCGAAAAACTGAGCTTTGTATAATTCACAATTTTCAGGAAACCATATACACGAATTTAGAAAAAAGAAATGATTAAGAAATATATGAAGATAGGTAAGATCTTTATCGAATTTATGAAAGTAGAAGGCACGTTCTCTAGAGAAAAAAGTTTGTGTTCTTCGATTTTGATAATTTATTATCTTCAAAAATCATGTCAAATTAAAGTAAGGGATCTGTAGAATGTCAAAACACACCTTTTTTTATCATTGATGATAAATAAAGTTTGAAATAGAATTGAAAAAGTTTTCTTCACTTGAACTTAAGTAAAAATATTGCAATCCGACATATTGGTGGAAAGTTAATCAAAACTTGTTTCCAAAATTATCAAAGAATTACTTTCATGTCCTCCTTCATCGATTGAGAATGAAAGGGGTACAATTTTTAATATAGAATATGAAAAACTTTAAAATTTTTTGGAATAATTCTTTTATCAGGGTATAATATAAGATCATATGGTGCAGACAATTCTAATGTTTCAAGTAAAAAAATCCCAAATCAAGGAAAGGCAGATTCGTGGGTATAAGTTGTGGATGTTATCTGGAAAATCTGGAAAATCTGGAATTCCATGTTATGTTTCAATATATATATCAAGGTAAAACTGATAATTAAAAAATTCCTTTAGGTACAAGAGTTATAACAGACTCTATCAAAATAATTGAAAATCATTCAGAAAACAAATTGTATTTTGACAAATTTTGAAAGATCTTAAAAAATTAGGATTCAAACCTACTGCAACAATAAGATCTAATAGATTGAGAGATTGTATTTTATTGAAAAATATCAAGAGGGTATTTTAAAGTATACGATAAAAGTGAATTAGAGCTTGTAGTTTGGAAAGATAATTCTACTATTACTGTTTGCAGTAATTTGGAAGGTGCTTATCATATAACTACTGTTAGTACAAAATAAAAATCAAAAGAAAAAACGAGTATTAAAAGATCGAATTTAATCTTGGTCTATCAAAGGCAAAAATCAGATTGGAATCTTTTTATAAAGGCTTCTAACATTGGATTTGTCTATTGGGGTTATTGTTGGATTAAATTAACAAGAATAATGAGTTCTCAAATTATTCTTAGAAGATCAACTGTTCAAATACTTTCATAAAAGTTTCATAAAAAAAATAAAGGATCAAAATATGGGCGTTCAGAGAAAATACATGGAGATATAAGATTTGGTGGCTATGATCATGTTCCAGAATCTTCTCCTGAAAAAAATCTTTAAAAATGTATTTAAAGTGGGCTGTAGCACCACCAAGAAGGGGCGCTGTAAAAAGTTAGGAATAAAAAGGATTACGTATAATTTTTTCTTGATTGTAACAAAGAAATATTTGGCATAATTTATATGATAGTTATATTTTGGAAAATAATTTATTTAAGTAGGTATAAATTTTGGATTTCAAAAAAGGTTTGAATTCTTTTCCCATTACATCGGAAGTGGCTAACACTCTTAATCTTCCCAACAGATTGTATGGTAGGAAAAAGATTTCGTACTGTAAATAACAAGCGTAAGAAAGAAAGAGAATAGATAATAATAATAATAATCTGAGAATTATGACATCCGAATTAATTTCAGAAGAATTTTAATTTGTTTAATTTTTTATTCTGAAAAAAAAATATATTTAAAAATTGTCAGTGGTCTGGCAAGGCCATGGGAGACAACAAAAAAACATAATGTACAATGTATACGTGTTTTTGGCAGACTACTATATATCTAAAATTTAAAATCATAAAACACGGTAAAAACATATTTATAGTTAAAATTTTATGTCGATTGAAAAATTAGGCCTCTAAAAACTTTTATTTTAAAAAAGTTTTCTAACTTAATGATCTGTTGATGAAATAAATTTCAAACTTCATACTTAAAATCTATCTATGGCTTGAGTAGCTCTTTATCGAAGAATTTAAATAAATTTAGTTTTTTATTTTAAAATGAAAATAAAAAATATGGGTTTTTTATATACTCTAGCAATTTATTTGTTGATTTTTGCATTTTACGCATTTATGAAAGGCAATAAACATACTCATATCATTCCTAAATAAAAATATTAAGCTTACTTTCACATTTTAGAGCTATTTCATTATCGTTGAATTTCTGAAGACATATATTGCAAGAAAGCTGACAAGATGTAGCAAAAATTGTTAATGGCACGTATAAATGTTGATTCTTTTTAGCAAAAAGGCTACTCTTATCCAACTAAATTTTAAAAGAAAAACATTAATAAAACAATAGATACAATAGAAATGAAAAGAATTGAGTCGTTATAAAAGAAAATCGTATTATTAATAAAAAATTGCATATTTTTAATTAGTTCAAAAAGTTGATAACCTTTTTCAACGAATAAAAATGGATATAGGAATTTTGAACGATAGGAATTTTTCAAAAGTATGCTATAAAATTATGCATAATCTGTAAAACCGTTTTTCATGGTATCAGAAAATAGCTGAAATTACAAATAAATTGGTCAGATCATTGGTTTTCTATTCATATAATTAGTTGAATTAGTTGATTAGTCTTTGGGGTATTAACTTCGTTAACAAGCTAAATTATTATTATTTAATTTATATTAATAGAAATCAGAATACAACACTATATCTAACTTATCTCGATGAAAGAATTATAAACAGGTCA
Organism: Nectonema munidae; assembly: GCA_030549495.1. Taxonomy (NCBI): domain Eukaryota; kingdom Metazoa; phylum Nematomorpha; class Nectonematoida; family Nectonematidae; genus Nectonema; species Nectonema munidae. Next base: position 85,953 of record JAUIRK010000871.1, on the reverse strand, counting down.
TATATCTATCTGCTTCACTTTTGACGACGTGTATTTCATTTACTTTTGTTCATCAATATCTAATCCATTTGCTTAAGGTTTTATCAAGTGACAGTTCTTTTAATTTTTATCAAAAATTAAGGTTCGATTTAAAGGATATTGAAGGAATTTCAAAAGAATTACGTATTTCTTGCGATAGCTATTCATGTGAGTAAAAATTTTGCTTCCTTTTCTCGACTTTTTCAGCCTGGATTTAGAGGAAAGGGGAGTGGAAAAGCGAGAGACGGGTGAAGAAGCCAAAGAGTGGAAGGAATGTGAAGTTGAAAGAGAAGATGAATGCTGAACAGAGGGAGAAGGGGCATCTCCTCTGTTACTGAATACATCTGTGGTATTACCACCAGCTGCTGCTACTGTTTTTGCTACATCGAAATAGGGTGAGTTGGGGGCAGCAAAAGACTCTGATTTGAAAGACTTTTTGCGTGGAATAAAAGACTTGAAAATATTACAATCTGAAAATGACCTTAACTCTAAAAAGTTTTAAAAATGTATGCTTTTAACTGATTGAAATGTAAGCACACAAAAGTCCATAATACTTTTCATTTATCAAAATAAATCATTATATATGGTACATATTTTATATCTACTTTTTTTTTAATAAATTTAAAAAATCAAGGAACTAATAAGTTTGCGCTCTTTTGGTTTGAGTTCGCGCTTTTAAAATTTTTATATACTCGAATAAAACTGGCCATTTTCAACTCGACTACGAAAAATAATAGTGTGCCTGGTACTTGTGTCAGGCTTTTTCAGGGCACAATAAAAGCATTTTCAGTATACCTGTTTATAAAAATGAAAATGATTCTAAATGAAAAATTTTAATTAAAACCAATGAAACATATATATACCATTTTCAGTTCCGTCGCACCTTTTTGCAATTCCGTAAACACCCTTTTGGAATTCGAAAATGCATTTTTCAAATTTTATTTCTACATTTTAGTGTTTAACCATTCTTCTTATATATGAATACATTTCAATCATTCAAAGAGAAATTATTTTAAGGAACAAAATTAAAGCAAGTTATTAACAAAAAAATATTTAAACACATTCTTGGCAAATTAATCCTTTTTGCTGCGCGAGGAAAATTATTCTGACAGACGTTAGTACTTATTTTCTTTATTTAGCGCAATGATTTGACCTATATGACTTTTTTCACATTCCTTTCCTTTTAAATGTGTTATTTTTTATTTTTGAAAACGCGTATTCAATTGCATTGAACTAATAAGAATGAATATAAGGCGATAAATACTTCATCTTAAAATGTAAATTAAAATCTTCAAAATTTACTTTTTGATGAATTTTACCGTTGTTCGGTAAGAAGCAAAATATTTCAGGCAAATAATCATATTTAATTTTTTCTACAGGTTCAAGCAAAACTGGATTATAGTTTTCGAAATTACATGCTCCATCGCTAATAATTTTACAGTCTACAATTTTTTCACAATTCATTGAGTAGCAATGAGTGTTGAGAAACAAAAATTAATTTTGGTTATTTAAAAAATATGTAAAAAAGTGTATACTGTTTTCAGTTCTAATTTATTATTTTTTAATTTTTAAAAATAGAGGGGGGGGGGGGTGGTGGTGGAGGTGAACCCCCAACCTTTCGGTTCCAACAATAGAAGTAGTAATAATAAGGAAGTCTAAGTAATAATATAATTACGGTATTAAATAATAAATGTATTTTGCATTTTGATGTAATTTTTTTATTCATTTTGTATTTTTCTTACTTTTTCCCATAAATTCCAGAGGGCGCAAATGTTTTCCCCTTCTGCGGACGCCAATGTTAACAAAAAATAAAAAGATATTACTTTATAAATTATTTTTTATAAAAGTCATAAAAAAATTTATGTTATATTTTACAAAAACAAATGCTTATTTTATGCTTATATACCTAAATAATACAAAATTTAATTTTAAGAGGCAAATGTGAATCAGCGTGGTGTCTTATTACGCGCTCTACCCAAATAGCTATCCAAAATCTAGCTTACTAACTAGTTAATTATCTCGATAACTAATTTACTAATTATATCCAACCTTATTAACAACTAAATGATATTTTACTTACCCCATTCAGTACCAATGTTCCTAAAGGAAACGCAGGCGAACTCTTGTTTTAAACAGAATTAAATAAAGATTACTGAAGTCTGTGTTGCCTTTGGGAACATTGGTACTAAATGGGTTAAACCCAATTTGAGAATACAGAAAAAATTTATTACGCGACAAATGTCCTTTACTTGAATTATTAAGTTTGCAAATGTCCAATAGGCAAATGTCAACAGGGCAAATGTTTTGCTCCCAAAACCCAGTTGTACATATCGCCCATATTATCATAATATTATCACAATAAACTTCATAATTATGAAATATGTTCAAATTATAGTCATATCATAGTTTTCTTTTATACTTTCTGCTTGACCAATTTTTACCTTTCCAAAACCTTTATCTGTTATCATATGTTATCTGACTAATTTTAGCAAAAAAAATAGGTGCTATTCCATTACTTTTTGAAACAACGCCAATTTAGACCTGCAAATATTAAAATAAATTGTTTGTTTTAATCTTATAAGCACACCGATTAAAAAAGTCCAATATAAAACTTTGGATAAAAAAATAGCTTTAAAAATATAAAATATGGAAGAAAACTTAATAAATTTTAACTGCCGTTCTATTGCTTTTTGAAACAAACCAAATTTCCTTTTTTCTAATATTGAATAATTACTACTTCAACTTTACAATATTTTAACGGAAGCAAAAAACTATGCATTAGAAAAGAAAAAAATAGAAATAAAGTCAAAAAACAGACTAACTATTATTGAAGCTAGTTGCCATGGTTCTTTTACAAGAATATGAGAGTTCTGAATTGAAGCTTTTTCCAACTGGATTGAAAAAACTTTCTTTAGCTTTAAAATCAGGGAGAAGTGTCTGGAGCATATAAGAAGTTAATAATTCTGTTTCTCTCTAAAAAATAGTCAAATTAAATCAATTTTGGGTATAAATGTTGGAACAAATTAAAAATCTTAAGTATCATATGAATTTTTTTTAATTAAAAGAAAATTGAATTTCGATGATTTGATTATAATTGATTTTGTCAACATACCTCATGAAACCAAATTCCACGGAGGTGTGCTCCCTGGGCCTAGAAATACTAGAATTAGAAATTTACTTTTAATCTTATCATAGATCAATCTTTTATTGGAAATTTTAATGTAAAAAATTTACAGAAATCAAGTTTATGTTGTAGTCATGTCAGAAAATCTTAAAAATCTGATTTCCAAATTATTAGAATCAAATCTACGAATTTTTTAGTTAAAATATAAAATGATTTTATTTCCATTTTCTGACTCCTCCAGGTTTTCGCCAAATACAATTGAGGCAACATTTGGATAAATCGGTACAACAAATATTGTGGGTAAAGTACACGTAGAATAACATTCCATTTTAATGATAAAATTATTGAAAGAGGACCTTTTATATTTGTAACAAAATGCGATTCGAAATTATCATACGAAAAATATCGAAATTCGGTACGAGTTTGATCATTGGTTTTTATTTTTTGAATCTGTGAGTTGTAATTAGACTTATTACGTCCAAGCCCGTTACTTGAGGGATAACATATTCCAGTCAATATGGTCTTGTGCTTTATTTGTTCACCACAAACACATGTAACATAATTCATAAAGAATATCATATACTATATATATATAGATCAGTAAATGTAATTAGATAAAAGATTAAATAGCTAATTCATTTATTTACGCAATTTATATACAAGAGAAAAGTTATTATTTAAACTATTTCTGTCTTTCAAAATTCGATTAAAAGACGACATAATTGAGATCACTCTTTTTTACGTTGCAATAATTAAATTTTGAATAAACTTGAATTTGTTATTCAACATTATATATCAAATTTGATGTTTTTGAATTCTGCTTTTATGATTTCAAATTAACTTCTTGATATCGTCTCTAAATGAATAAATAAAAATTAAAAAACATAATATTAATATGCAATGAGTGTATTGGAGGAATTTATTCGCAAAGTTAAAAAATCTTTTTGACTTTGATACGTTTTTTAAATAACATATTTTTCCGATGTGATTTTACGCCACGAAAATAAGTGAAGTTTGATAATACGAAATTTCTTTTCGAACCGTACCATAGAGGTGGCCATCACTGCTTACGACTTCAAAATACAAGGTGAACTTATCACGTTTTATACGTTTGACATTTCACTATAAATATACAGCAAACAAATAGAGCAAATTGTAAGTATTGTAAATTTTGCAAAAGTGTTTTATTGGTTGAGTTTTACATCATCTGTTTATCATTGTATATCAAGTGTACTAAAAAAAGTTGAATTGTAATAAGGCATGTGTCGGATAGCAATAAAACTGGTTAACCAGATTTTGAAAAGAGTCGGATTCAGTTATCCGATAAGATTTTCGGGATATCTGGCTGGATATTAAATTAAACTATGCGCATATTTATTTTGTTTAACTGTTTTATTATTATTCAAAAAATATAATCTTGTTGCATTTATTTAAATTTCAGATCAAATTTAAAAAATAGAAAAACCTGCAAATTGGAAATATTTACAGAGAGGGTTTAAAAATAAATTCTTATTTTTGAAATCATTATGATTTTAATTTTGTAATTAGAGTTCATATTTTTACTTAAGCAAGAATTTGATTTTTGAGTTTTTTAAATTCTGTTTTTATTCCTTAAGCTTTAAAGCTTATTTCGTTTAGTAAAATCTTTAAAAAAATTTAATTTGAATTATTACACAAAAATACAATTATTTTAAATAAGATAAAAAAGATACTAGCATATAGCAATTTAAAAAACATCATTAAAAATTGTTAAAGTTTGATTTTTAACTGTATTTACCTTGAAATATTTTGAAAATGTATCCTAATTTTTAATATTTTGTCACTTGTAAAAGAGTAAAAAGTTTCGAACTGGTAGAAAATAAATTTAACACATTTTTTTATTTTCAAGTTCATTAACATGTAAAGTATATTTATTTTAAATTGGTAGGATGAGATAAGAAAAAATATTTGACACGAAAGCTTAATAATTTTAGAAAAATAGAAAGTGAAATTTTTTTATTCATAAGTGTTATATTTAAATTCTCTATAATTGCAATGAAGTTAAACACAGTTTTATAAAAAATGATATATTTGTGTTATTGCTCAAAATAATAGTAATTTAATATTAGTTATCCGGCTGGGTTATCCGAATAGCTGGTAGTAAGGCCGAATTTCGGATATAGTAAAATTTTAGCCAGATATCCGGCCAACCGAATATTTTTAGGATACCCGGTACATCCCTAGTAGTAATGAAATTTTATATTTTTTGTTCATACTTTATAATCAACCTTTTATTTGTACTTATAAAATCCATATAGCACAACAACAAAAAACGTGTACACCTGACTCTACAGTAAAATATGAGAAATGCATGATAAATGTATAAAGTGCAATGCTAATTCAAGTTCTTGTTTCTGACTAAGATAAAACTAGATTTATAGAGAAATTGTTCAAATACCAAGCCAACCTCGCTAAGGTCAATGAATGAAAAAATGGACAATTTAGTTTTTGAATAATATTGTGAAGTCAGAAATAAAAACTTATCTTATATTTTTATTGTAAGCAAACAAATTTCAATTTAGGGAATTCCAAATTTCTTTCCATAGTTGAGGAATGAGGAGTACTCATATATTTACAAAAAACATTTTTAAATTTAAGAAATATTTGAAATCAACAGAAATATTTTAAAAGAACACTGAACGCATTTATTCCAAAAAACATAGAAATTTGACTGCAAATGAAAAGGGTTTTTTACTATCAGGTGTCCGGGAGGCTTTTGTTAATCCTCTCTATAAAGACTTTTCTAATACGATAAGGCAGTAAGATCAATCATATACTATACGCGCTACTATAGTTCTAAAATATTATTGTCAAAATTTATACAATGATAAAAATTACGATAAATCGATTAAAAAAATTTTAACCATAAGCACTATTATTACTTTTAAAATATTTTTTACCTTTTCCAAAATTCCAATGTCTTTTATCGTTAAAGTTTTGAATACCCTGGCTAAAGATCATCCTTTTGTCTTTACTATTTTAAGCATCAGACTTGCTATAAAAACTCTATAGTTGCTTTATACTCATAAAAAACAAAAGATAATCAAACTAACATCAAAGTGGATTTGTTTGGAGCTTATTTTGTTTTTCAGAACAAATACTATTGAAATTTCAATTTAGATTACTTTTCAATATGGATATGAATTTCATTTTTGTCAATATATTGTCGCATTTTCAATTTATATGTTAATGATATAAAATAAAAAGTCTTTTATTGTAATAGATTGCATAATGTGTTAGATAATAATAATCAGAATAAAATAAAAATTATTATTTCTTTTTTAAACCACCAATACAAGTTATACTGAAAAGATTATAATGTATATTGAAGCATGCAATTAGTATTTTTATTTTTATGACGAAGGCAGAGCCAGATTTGGAGTCGTCGAATTTGATATAAAAAAAATTCGTCATGGTTCCCAAGCCGCGCTAAATTTAGTTCAAATTTTAGACATAAAATACAGCGTTATTCTTTCATTTCGTTTGTCGACGCTATTTTGGATGGTGTGTACATCATTAAAAAGATAATCAATTTTGTCATACTTCAGAATATAAATAATATCTTTGTAAGAGACTAACTCTAGAATTGAAACTGGTTAACTTATATAGCATACTTACAAAAAAGGTTACTACATTGCGACCAGATAAGAATATCAAAATGTGGAGTTCTCTAAAATATTTCTGGGCCAAAATGGTTCTGAGTCTAAAAAAGTATGGGAAACCCTAGTTTAATTTAAAGGGGTCGGAAGACAACCTTATGAAAAGATATAAGAAAATAACTCATTTGCCTATTGAAAAGAGGACTTCTAAAACGAAAAACATCATTAAAATAACAAAAACGAATAGACGCAAATAAGTGAGTTAAAATTCAAGCGAGTATATTTTTATTATACAGTTAAATAAATTAATTATTTGTGTATACCATGAACCATTTGGGTAATGAAATTTTTTTGTGTTTACCCTGTAGTTTTTTTCAATGAACTTTTTGGTATAAAAACTAAATATGATATTAAAATTAATTTACACATCAAAAAGTCTTATTTTAAAAAAATCTTATTTTTATATGCTAAATTTTACAAAATTAAAATATGCTGATGGAAAAATTATATTCACAATTTAACCAAAATTATTTTAAAACAAATTTTAAATCAACATATTTGTCGGTTTTGCGATTTTTCTTTAAATCTTCCATTAGTTTTATTGGCCTTTCTGAAATAACATTTGTTCCCAGTATGTCAACAACTGAAGTATCTTTCACCCAGTGAATTTTGAACCATTTTTCAGCACTTTTGCATTCGTGTTCTGAATGCAATCAAGAGGCTTTTCATAGTTTTCATGTTCAAACTTTTGGTTAGAGAACCATATTTCTTGCCAACCATATGCTATGAAATTGACAGCACTTTCTAGTTTTTCTCTGTAATCTGGTAAAGGAAAATAAGTAATAAGAGCGTAAATTGCTCTAGAGTTCCATGGAGCGTTATGCATTACAGGTAATGTTTGCAGTGTATTGCGGGTAACTTGTTTTTTCTTTCAAACTCTATACCCATAGCTATATACAAATATTTTAAATCATCCCTCCAGCCAAGATAAAAATATAATTTTTTTAATTCATCATAATTTTTAGCTATAATCTCTATGAACTCATAGTTCATACTAGAATCAATTGAGCTTACAGGAAAATAAAAATCTAGAACATGTCTCAAGGTGCTATCCTTGATATGATGTTGGTAAACAAGAAATTGAGGTTTAGTCAAACCTAATTTCAACATTTTTTGATGAAGTCTAACTACAACTCCTGCAAAATATCTAAAATTATCTTATTTTGAAGCGAAATTCAAGAAAGATAAGTTTTTATATAAATTATTATCTTTTAATCGCTTTTACTCCAACAATAAAAAATTGCGGAAAGTTTTCTTTCTTTTCGTTTATTTGATGAAATTGGCATTTGCAAAACTTGTAATCTAAATGCTCAGCACGAATCAATTGAATGTTTCATGTGTAGTAAGATTTTTTATGCTATTAATTGTAAGTTTGATCCTCTTTGCCCTCCTTCATATTATAGAAACACTCTACCAAACTTTCACCGAAATTTGTCCTTGTTTAAAAATTGATAAATGTCACGTTTACTGATTTTCTAATGGAAATCTGATAGGATTCAATCGCTCGATATTGTTACGCCTCATAAAGTCATACTTGGGGACTTCAATTTGCATTTTGATGTTTCTAACAATAGACCTGCTCTAAAGTTCTTAAGCTTACTTGACACTTTTGCGCTTTATCCATTATTGTCAAAACAAACTCATACTGCTGGATATTGTTTAGACAATATTTTTTGTGATACTTGCTTGACGACGTATTTCAGTACTGAAATATATCATCTCAATCTTAGTGATCACTATCCCATAGTTTTTTCTTTCAGTTGCACAGATTGGAAATGAATCAGAAATCTGTCGTCTTCAGAACTTTTTCCTCTGTTGATAAAGATTTGTATTTGAAAGCGAAGTTATGTTTTGAACGAAATCACAGTATAATCATATCCTTTTCATTCGAAAACTTCTGCTCTGCAATTGATGAAATCACAAAAATTCATGCTCATTATGTTACCAAAAATCGCTTCTCTAAGGCCGAAATGGATTACCTCTGACTTTGTTAAACTAAGAAATCGAAGAAAATGCTACAATAAATGGTTAAAAACTCGTAGCCACCACGACCGAGAAGAATACAATGCCTTGAGAAAATCCACTTCGTTACTATTAGAAGGAAATAAAAAGAGATACTTTGGTCAGTAACAGATAACTGAATACAAAACCTCTTTACAACTTTGTTCGTGAAATGTCTACCATGAAAAAACTCCAGGACATTTTTTCTCATTTTGAAAACAAAATCGAGTTAGCAAATGCTTTCAATGAGTTTTTCACAGAAAAGCAATAATGATCGTCGAAGATTTAGTTGTAAAAATTCTTTTCTGTTATGACTCTGGTGTCGTAATTGAAAACACATACTGTTCTTCGCTTACAAAAATCCATCTAACTTCTGAAGATGAACTTAAAAACATTATTGCTGCACACGGAATCAAAATTGGACGAGCTGACAGTTTAAAACGGGACATGTTAAAATATTGTCTCGATATCCTTCTTCTTTTTTTTGTTTATTATATAAACATGTCTTTCGATACAGGAATTTTCTTCTTTTCAATAGAAGCAATTCTAACTCCCATTCCCAAGAATTCTCGAGATCATATGGGCAACCTTAATGATTTCAGGCCCATATCCAATCTAAGTTTTTTAGTAAGCTTGCTGAATGAGTGGCACTGAAAGACTATCTGATCATCTCACTGCCAACGACATGAACAATGAAAGTCTTTTTGCTTATAAGAAACATTGTAGAATAGAGTCGTTGGTTTTGACGCTTGTTAATGATATAAAAGTTAAAATGTCAAAAAAACTTCATACTCTACTGCTTGCTCTTGACATCCAACCAGCTTTCGATACTATAGACAGAAATATCATACTGAAAATTATGGAAAAAAAATTGCTGTGTGTGCTACTGCTTTGAAAGGATTTTTTCATATTTTAAAGATAGGACACACTACACTTCTATTGATGGATTTTTGTCTGAATCTGTTAGAACAAAATATAGAGTTCCGATAGGCTCCATTCTTGGACCTTTCTTATTCAACATCTACATCTCTTCTCTTCTTGACTTTTTCAAAAATCTTGGCCTACGCTGACGACTTGTATGTTTATACTTCATTCCATATCAACTTTGAAAAATCAACTCTTCAGACAAGAATTCCTAATTTATACTTAAAAATAAAAAAAGAAATGAAAAAATTCAGACTCAAGCTGAACGATTAAAAAACGCAAGTTATAATTTTCAATTCATGGCGTGTGATTCATCTTTTGAAAATATCCAAATTGAAGAGAAAACATTATAAAATTCAAAAGAAATTAACATACTTGGAGTTCCTCTAGACAAAAACTTACTCTATGATTCTTTTATTAAAAGTAAATTAAAAGAAGGCTATCTTTTTCTAAAGAATTTGAAACAATCCAAGAAAGTTCTCTCAAAAAATCACCTTCTAACTCTGATCAATGCTTATGTCGTAAGCCGCTTTGATTACTGCAATTCTTTGCTTTATGAAACACAAAAAGGAAAGCTGAAGAAACTCCAAGTTCTTCAAAATAACTGCACACGCTTAATTTTTGGCATAAAAAGACAAAAAAGTGTTTCTCACGTCCTAAAAGAACTACACTGACTGAAAATTGAACGAAGAATTGTTTTCAAAATTTTAGTTTTAGTTTACAAGTGTTTTAAATACCAAAAACCATTTGCTTTAGCATCCGTCATCGAAACAAGAAACTTCAACTCCCTCTCAACTTTTTTGGATAAGTCAACTCCTGTGTAGAAAGCATGCAAACTCTGGAACATTTTGCCTTATTACTCTTGAAAACAGCTGAAAATTTATCTGCTTTCAGAAAAAATCTGAAAACTTATCTTTTTGAGTGTTATGATGATCTAATTTTTTCTTTAAATATTTATCTTTAAATTTATGTTTTCCGCGTGACTGTACTTATACTTTTGAAAGTATTGTAGTTGCGCGTTAAATAAAGTATTGCTTCCTTTTTATTTATATAAAAAATTGATATGAACTTTTTGAATAATAATTTTTATACTTCATAAGACAATATCAAATGTAATTAAAGTTATATAGTTTTAGGTTTAAATCCTGGAGATGATTTTTCTGTAAAAAGTTAAATTTTTTATATTTTTATGCTTTTTATGAGATTGTTCACTTAAAAAAATGCCAGGGAAGTAAACTTTAAAAAAATATTTTTAGTAATAACATTAATGCACCATTATCATTACTATATCTATATCCTCTCCTAAGTATATTTATATACGTAACCAAAGCTCAGGATAATAGCGGCAAAGACAAGAGGATACAATTTGACCGAAAATTTAAATAATTTATATTATGTATTTGAAAGAGATGATATATCATTAAAGAACGCATTTTGAATTTAATTTTATATAAACAAAAATAAGTTAGAATATTATGTATTTTAAAACTAGGTATATACTGTTATGTATTTTGTAGATTTGTTATAAAATTAAGGGAGGTATATTTTTATTTATAGATTTTGATAAAACAAGCCTAGAAACGGGAGCATTATTCTACTATTAGAGAGAAATTTGGCCATTTTTATAAACTTCAAGACCTCTATAACTAAAACGTCATTATATGTGCGTATGAGACTGTAAAAAACTATTACATTATAAAGAGTAGGAGGAATGCATGTGGTAAGCATAGAAAGTGCGCTTTTATACTATAAAATAAGAATAGGACGTTTAAGCCTTTTGTAGTGAAAAAGAGAAAACATAAGAAACAAGAAAATAAAGGTACATGTAAGAAGTGAGAGTTTGACGAACAAAAACTTAACTCAGGCCAAGAATGTGCTTTTTTAATATCAAATGTGATATAAGCAGCTGAGCAAGGCTGTTGGGATTCAGGCAACACTGGAAAAAGAGAAGGCATGCAAAATTAAGTCCTAAACATGAAAATATAAAATATCTCAAGAATTAAATAATTAAATAATTACTTAGCAAGGAAATTAACAAAAGAATTGTTTTTTTTATTTTTAAATCAACTTCTTGGATTAATTTATACTATATCACATACAGGCATGGATCCGGTATCTGACATACTAGGGCACAGACCCGATGCAAATATAGCGAGTAATAGAATATTAAAAGTCATTTGGTCTTTTTCTTAAAATTACCAATTTTATTTGTTTATGGATTATGGCTTTCTTAAAACTTACAATTTAATGGAAGTTTACGTACTTTAATAGCACAACCAATCAGTTACCTTCAATATTCTACAAAGTATGCTATCTTTACACTAATCTATTAATACAAACAATTTGAAAGAATAAATTTTCTACGGTTTGTGATAGCGAATTATTTAACATTATATTTAGGATCAATCGGAAACAAGGGATTATATGACTTAGAAAATTGATAGGTTTGGAGACACTTTTCAACAGTGTTTGTATAAAAAAGAAGTATTTTAATTTGCGAAGAAAAGATGCAAGTCTTTTTATAAGATTGCAACAACTACGCTCTTGTGTGATTGTGATAAGCAAACATTAAAGGGAAAGAGTGAGTCTGTTTATGAATAAATCAGTTGTAAACTTAGTAATTTGTGAGCGAATTCTCATTGCTATCAAAATGACGCTCATAAGAAATTAAAAAGAAGAAAATCACTATCTCGATATACTCTATTAAAGACTTGCAAGATACCTGCTCTCTATTTAATATTCATCAAAGAGAAGACCATCTTTTACTTTAATGTGATTTAAAAGTAATGCTAAACATCTATAAAGAGCAATAGGTGTAAATTGATAGTTGCTTGAATTTTTAATAAAAATTTATTAATGAGAGATATTCGTGATAACAAAACTTCAAATTGATATATGTAATAAATTGTGTCACGAAAAATCAATAAAAAAGGTCATAAATTTGAAAATAATAATAATTAAAGAAATAGTATGTATTTTCAAGGTAATTTTGAAGAAAAAATTCAATAATTGCCAAAAAAAACATAAAAATTCTTTGATTATTATTTTTCAGGCGGATATTGTATAAATTTTATTCTTAATACACAATAATAGAGCCTATAAAAAGCGCATGTGAGCAATTTCTTTAAATACCGAGTAACTGAACTATCTGTTAAGGCTAAACTGTTTAGCCAACTAAAATCTAGCACCTTCGCGTCCCCTTGATAACGAATTTGAATATTTATGGTTATGAAGTTATGATATATATACATGCACGGTTTAGAAAAACGGGCTTATAGTGATCATGAAAATATTATATGACTTACCTTGAAAGAAAAGAGTTAGAAATCAAAAACTTCTTTGTAACTCATTTTGAATGAATGATACAAGTGTGGTCTAAAATAAAATTTGTAATAAAAAAATGATAAAAGACATCAAACAATGAGAGAACTGCATTCGAGGCACTTAGAGTTTTAACAATTTTAGTAACCGTTCAAAAATTTTAAAAAATAGTGTTTAAATAAAGTTGTCTGTGACAAAATATAAAAATATAAATAAAATTTGCATTAAGGGAATAATAAAAGGAACCATCAATAGAGACCTTTTTGAACGGGTGGTGACTTTGTCAAGGTTAAGGCCTAATCAGTAGAATTATAAAAAATATAAATAAATATATATTTTGTCTAAACTGATTAGATTTTGTAATAAGATAAACATTTTTAAGATCCCTTCGTGATTCTGATTCAAACTTCTTGTTATTAGTATTTATATGAAAGTTAACAGAAAAAAATGGTGATGTACACATTTTATGCAAAAAAAAATTTCTTTTTTTGATGTTGTAGAAAGATAAACGAATTGAGATATCAATTTTGCAAATTAAAATTTGATTTTCGTGCTTAGAAGTATGAAGAAACAAACTAAATTTAAGTATGAAATATGAAATAAAAACTTTTTCGCAATAAAATTCCCGTAATATTAAATTGTGCCTCTCATTTCATAATAAAAACATTTTTAGATGAAACCAAAACGTCTCTAAATTAACAATAGTAATGATGAAGCATTTTTGTATATGCCAAAAAGCATGGTATCAGCCAAAGTAGAATTTATGAGTTTACTTATTGATAGCAAAGCTTTAAATAAATTGCAGCGTATTATTTATATACCTATACTACTCTTGTGCGTCATATATATGAATAAAAAAGATAAGGCAATATAAGCAAAAAAACTTTCACAGCAAAATCAAGTAAAGAAATATAAAAAATAAGAATTCTACAAAAATACTATATCTATAAAAAGTGAGTTTATAAATGTAAAACATGACAAAAGAAACAAATAGAAGGGAAAATATAGCGAAGATAAAAAGAGAAGATGATGTAGGTTATTCAATTGCGAGGCAATAAATCTTTGCAATTCTTAAATAAATTAAATTAGCGAATCGTATCTGCTTTTTATATGATAAAAAGGGAAGTGATAGTTTAAAGTAAAAATGAAATTATAGAAAATATTTAAGAGAAAATAAAGAAGCAACGTTAATGAAGAAATTAATGATGTACTATACTGGTTGACTTTGTTTTAGTTGAATGAAATGTATTCGAATCTCTCATGTTTAATAATAATAACACAGAAAACTAAGGAACTTAACTTTCAGAAATATTACGATAATGGTTTGAAAGTAAATTCTAAACATCACATTTTTATCCATCTTTTCCAAAATTTAGTTATATGTAAATAACTAAACAATTTTTTATTCAAAATTATTGAAAATGAGTTATCTAATTAACAAATAATTTTACACCATTGTACATATATTAAAGATAAAAGTGATCATCTATAATTAAAATTGACATTAATTAAATTTGAAAACATTTAATAAAATTAGATAATTATGGAAAGGATTTTTAGTTTATCAAATGGTCAAAGAATTTTTCGCTATACAGATTGCCTATAACTAATCCAGCATCATTGGGAGTTGGAGGGTGCCGGTTTAGACATAAGCTGCATTAAACACTTATTAGGTTAAACATACACCAAACTTACAACCTAATCAGCATATCTTGAGACAAAATTTTAAATTTAACTTATAAACGTTTACATTATAAAATTTTTAGAGTAAACTTTTTTCTAATACTCTTTTATATTTTTTCTTTAAGAATAATTTCGCAATTTTTGGAAACAAAATCTTGGTAAAAACTGCATTTATTATTATACAATATTAATATAAATTGAAATTTACTACAATATCTTACTCGATAAATGCAGGGAAAAATTTTCGATAATTCACACCATCTTAAAGGTTGGAAAGTAAAGCAATATTTTCTATAAAAAAATATATATTTTTTAAACATTAGGATTTCAAATTAACAAATAAGTTATGTTAAGACGAGAGTTTTAGTAATAGTCGTATTTATTAGTATGTATTAGTAGTATACAAAGAGTACCGGTTATCGACCACAGTTAACATATGTCGACTTTATAAAAATGTGAATCGTCTGCGTTTATTAATTCTTTTAAATACAAATCTTCTGCTTTGCATTAGATATCGTCTGATTATTCTGGTCGATAACGGGTTAAATATACAAGGATACAGAATTTAAAAATGAAAGTTGCCCTCTTCCCATAACCAATAAACTTTGCTTAAGGGAAGGGGGAGAACTTTTTTTTATAATTTAATTTATTTTAAAGAAATTTGTGTCATATAACAGAATACTATATATTTTTGAAAAAATCACATAGAAAAATAAATGTGTCTTGTTTCAGTTTTAGCACGTGTTTGTGGCGCTCATGGCTGAAAAAGGCTTTTTGAAATGGAAGTTACAATTTGCGAACAAAAAAAAGTAGTGCACAATATATTAATTTTTTAAACAATGATAAAAGGAAAATCCATCAAAATAAAATAAATATATAGAAACACTTTTTTTGGCACTTTTGAAGTTTAAAATTTTTTTCTGAGTTTATTATCTTTATCAGAGATATCTTTTCTTAAGTAGAGCGGAGTTTTTTTTCCACAAAAATATTTTGGGTCTTTTCGTTTAGACGGCCACATCAAGTAAGTAATCACCATTTCGTCTGTCTTTTATAGTAAATTATATTTATTTATTAAGTTTATTGTTATTAATTTATTAATTAATTATAGTTATTAATATTATAGCAACCAGGACATAACTATAAAAGGGAGAAGAAATGGTGATTAAAGTCTACCCGAAAAGACCCATATTTTTGATAGGTACTATCAACAGATATCAAGCCATGAATTCTAAATGATACATTTTTCAGAAGATGATTCTAAATGTGGTATGAAAATGACTGATGAGCTAGTTAGATAGATTGATAGTTATTTTTGATTAATTAATTAGTAGACAAATGAGATTGAAATCGAATCAATAGATTTTACGTGATATCTTGTTCATCATTGATGCTTAAACTGTTATTTTTCTTGTTTACTCATAAATTTACTTTTGCGTAATTATATTTAATGCATTATAGCAAGCTATTATGTGCCCTTCAAGATTCCAAAGGAAAAAAGTGCTATACTGCATCTAATATCATATATTATACTACTATCATATAACTTAACAATGTCACACACTGATTACGAGTGATTTGTATCTCGCCACAGTCACACTGTGAAGGACTATTATCTTTTTCTGGAAGGAACTATATGTGAATTTAATCACTTTTGCTCACTGATCTTTTTTGTCTGAACTTCTATGTTTCGTTAAAAAAAAAAGTAAATTCAGAATGTAAAATTTATGTCCCAAAAATCTTATTCGAATAGACATTTTACTTCTGAATCTACTTTTTATAATTTACA
Organism: Nectonema munidae; assembly: GCA_030549495.1. Classification (NCBI taxonomy): domain Eukaryota; kingdom Metazoa; phylum Nematomorpha; class Nectonematoida; family Nectonematidae; genus Nectonema; species Nectonema munidae. The sequence continues at coordinate 69,398 of JAUIRK010000871.1, read as the reverse complement.
GGATTCAATGACTCAGAGCCACTTCATTTATATCCATTAATAATAATAATTCAAATAAGATAAAGAGTTTTTATACATAAATAGAACTTACACATTTACAAATAGGAATAATAATAGGTGAAGATGTCAATAGGGAAACAGAAGAGAATGGTGACGAATCTAGATAAAATATTGGAAAGAATGAATGAATATGTTAAGATTTTCCAATTAATTGCATGCGATATATGAAAGATATTATGACAGCAGATATGAAAAGTTCAGAACAGTAGTAATTAAATCATAAATCATGGGGATGCAACATAGAATGTTTACGTAACTATTAAATACAAAGTGGGTGATAGAGATCACAGCTGTTTTCACTCTCTGTGTCAGAGGTAGTGTTTCTTTGCGGGTTTCCCGAGATCCCACACTAATTCTTGACAATTTTTCCTCCCGGAACAGAGCCCGCGCTACCTATTAAATTTTGGGGCACAAGCCACCCTCAAACTATTTCTCAAGCACCCCCCCCCCAGCTAATTTTCAAGCTCCCCTAAAAAAAATATGCCAAGCATCTAGCATTCATAATAATTTCTTTCACAAAAATGTAATGTGTATAGATATGGCTTGACAAATACATCATATGTTTTCTTTTCGCCTTGAAGCAGATTAATCTGATAGTTCAAAAATTAGCGCCGCAATGAAACACCCGCACCCCCTCCCCTTAAAATTTTTGCTTACAGCGGGCACTGTCCCGGAAATATATTTTCTTCCAGGGATTAATAAAAGTAAATTTTTTTTATTTGATATATTTTATCATTAAGCTTCATATTAATACTTTCTCTCTATATACTTACATCAACTAGACCATTTTTACTTTAAATATACATTTGGTACAGAAGGTGACCAATTAAATTTATGCATAAAGTAAACAAAGAAAGAGTAAATAATTTATTAGGAAAAGAAAACAAATTAATTTTCGCCGACAATCGGCCTTTTTCAAAGACAACTGGGAGAAAAAAAGGAGAGGAGGTGAGTGTCGTGGGTTGTAAACGATGTAATAAAAAGAATGGGTGCACTTTAGAGAAACCAGAGGGCGGCATCGGGAAGAAGTACTCTTTCTCTGTTTATTTTTACTTTAAGCTCGTCCTTTTCCATTTTAATGTTGGTTTTTCACGAATAAGTAAGGAAGCATAAAGTTTAAGTTAAATGGAAAACGAACAAACTTAAATTGGAAAAGGACGAGCTTAACCCATTTAAGACCAAGCAAAGCAGACGATATCTAAAAAAAACGCAGACGATTTATATTCAAAGTCTTTGAAATAAGCAGACGAAGATGAAATTACTTATGTTCCAAAATAGGAACATTAGTCGTAAATGGGTTAAAGTTAAAATGGTATATAAGAAATCAGTATTATTAAAGAAACAGTTTCATAGTATTTATCTTAATTAAAATTATCTGATCAATATTGCTAAAAATTAGCTTTAATCAAAATTAAGATTTTGCCACAATCAAAAATGCCTGTTTCCTCATATCAACTATCGAAATTTATTTCATAATTTCTATGTTACCTTATAAAAATCATGAAAAGTATGAAGATCAATTTAAAGATATTTCACGTTGATATTCACTCATTTACATACTTTGTAAACCTAATAATTTTTTATTCCTTAATTTCAATTTTTCGTGCTTAATTTTTTGAGGCTAAATAAAGATTGTTGATTCCGGGTAAACGCAGCAAACCCGTAAACACACGTGTTTAATCCGCTAACGTGAATAATCAGCATTCTAATTATAATAATCTATTATTTTCAGGAACATACCTATAGTATGTGTGGATAAAATCCACACGGTAACTTCAAAAATATTGAGCTTCAAAAATTTTCAAGGTATTTTAGAAAGTGCATATCGAAGAAAGCGTCAATTATGATAATAAAAAATAGAATATTTATTATATAAGTTTAAAATAATTTATATAAGATAAAAAGAACGAATAAAAATAAAGTTTTTCTTTGGTTAAATTCAGTTTACGTAGATAAATCTAAGACCCGTTTTTCATTCTGGTAAAAAAAGTGTGGATTAAACGCGAGTGTTTACGCAATTCCAGTGAAGACAAAAATTCAGGAAGAGTAGTCAGAGGTGAAAGTGTTCCTCACATGTGGCACTGCAAATGTTTTCAGTTATTTAAGCGTATTCCCTCTTAGTTTATAGATATAGATAGTATTCGTACTTTGATCAACTTACAAAACTATAGAAACTGAGACTACACGATCATTGATTGGTTGTAACTATTTCGACTAAAACAGCTTTATTTTTCCTTCTTCTCTTTCATTTTTTGCAGTTGAGTTAGTATTTTAATTCTTGAAGAATGAAGAAGTTACTTTTGATTTGTATTTATTGTTTAAGTGTGTAACAAATTTTGATATCGTAATTATTTTAATACAATAGTTTTATAATTAAAAAAATATTTTTAATCATAACAATTAGTTTGAAATTTAACTTTAAAATTTCTTTAAATATAAACAAAAAATATATTGTTTGTTTCTTTAACCCATTATGTACCATAGAAATCAGACAATATATTCAAAGTCATTAAAAAAAGCAGGCGAAGATGAAATTACTTATGTTCCCAAATGGAAAGATTGGGACTCAATGGGTCAAAGCATTTGTCTTGGCTATTTTAAATATTGCTCATTTCACTATAGCATGCATCTATGGGGTAAATTTTAAGTGTAGCCTTTTCTCGAAATCGTTTGAGATTTCGTCCACATGAAATTCCGCCGAAATTGTATTTCCTCGAGAACCAAAACAAAATTTTGTCGAAGACCTAAACCAAATTTCATGGACAACTACTATACAACTTAAAATTTTCAAAATATTAAAGAATAAATTAACAGATTTGACTAAAGAAGTTACTATTAGTTAAAATGAAAAGTTTATTGTCATTAAACACACAAGAATACCTACCTCTTCTATCAGTTTGTTAGTTAGTGTGTTAGTAACCTAGTTAATTGATCACTTTTTTAGTTATTAATAATAATTACTAACTTAAAAGTTTATAACATATATATAAGTTAGTATTAAGTAATTGTGTTAGTGAGTAAATCTTAGTTTAATGTCGGCTTAATCTCATTTCGGCTGTCGACAAAATTCATCTCTTAGCCCTTTGAGGACCAGAATTTTTAAGACTAATCGTATGCAAACGATTTTCATTTCATGGTACAACAGTGTCACACTGGTCCTCAAAGGATTAAAGAGTCTAAACTTATTTATATGATATAAGATTTAGAAACATAAAAAACACAAAAATATATCCATAGTTTAGGAAAAAAAATTATAAAGAAAAAAATTGCTAATATTAAATTAAAGAAGAAAAGAGTATAATTCTTAGGTAAAAAATTTATTATTAAAATAAATACGAAACACGCAGTATCTAAAGTTTAGAAAGAATCTTATTACTTTCGCTACAAAAAGCAGAAGAGGAATCATTTTCGTCAACATTAAAAATGAAAGGAGTGCGAAAAAAATTGAAAATATTTTCAGATTCTTTTTCACAAAGAAACCCAACCAATTGCAACTCTTCAATACTAGCGGAAACGATATTGGAAATACTTTTAAAATGTGAGAACAACAAAAGAACTTTTTCTTTGTTCAAATTGAGATTGCGAATCAAAAATTGATAAATACGTTCTTGAAAGGATTCCTCAAGAATTTCATAATTTGCTGTCGATTGATTTTCATGATTTTGACGTTTTGACTCAAACATTACGAACATTTGACTAACAGCGCCTGAATAGGAGTAAGTTAGGATATATTTCAATCCTAAGCCAAAAAAAGTTTTTTGAAAGAAACGAACAAAATTAATGAAGTTATATTCATCGTTACTTTTTTCAGATATAAAAATCAGAAAAGCATTTTTATTTAAACGATTGAACTTTTTTATCGTATTTACTAAATCGTCAGATAAGGAACAATACTCTTTGCCTTCACATGAAAATGAGTATTCGTGGTGATATGAAAATAAATTCGTCTTAGTTAACCAAGAATCGCAATTTAAAAGATAAAACGCAAGATTTTGTTGGGGAAAAATGCATGTGTTAGCAATAGTAGCAGTTGATACCCTGATCTTGGGACTAAATTTTTGTAATTGAGATAGAAAATCAAAATTATTATTTAATAAATTGTTTACAATAATTGTAATTCCAGACATAAGCAGGCGAAAGTGAAGAAAAAGGTTGTTGGTGTAAAAATGTTTTTTTATATTTTCAAGATTTATCGTCTGCTTTTCTTTTCAATGTAATTTTGTTTACATATTTTCCTTATAAAATTTTGTTAAAAAGTTCATCTAATATTTATAATCACAAAAGTATACAGGAGAAGGAAATAAATTTATAAATCTTGCAAAACGAAAAGGATGAAATTTTGTTTCTATAAATTATTACTTACAAATATATGATACAAATAAAAACAGTACACTTAGATAAAAATTTTAAAATAAATAATGAAGAAAATACGTTATAAGAAATCATTTTGAAAATTGGTTTAAAATATTTAGGGTGCATAATCTTAAAGAACATGGAAAAACAATTAAAACAATAATGAAGCAAATAAATAAACTATATATTATATATGGAATATTAACTATTTAACCCTTTTAAGACCAGAATTTTGAAGAATAATCTTCTGCTTTTTTTCAATTTAATTTTGTATGTTGTAAGTAGACCATTATTATTTCTTGGTACACCGGTGTCACACTACGCCTTAAAGGGTTAAAAGATAGTTAGCTACACTGATTAACGCTTCAAACACTGAGTAGTTAGAGTTAACAAGTGAAAATATATTCGTTTAGAAATGAATTAAGAGTTAGAAAGAAAAGGTGCACATCGAGGGACAAAGAGAAGAAAGCTGCCTCCTTAAAATCATTCGAAGAAGGCGAAATGCTTTTAATTTAGACGTTGTATAAAGTTTTAGCTCTTACTACTCTTTATTTTCATTGATCTTGCGCATCTTCAAGACAATTTAAGGGCTACATTTTATTTTGAGGATATTCTATACATTTTTAGTCAACATAAACTTTCTTAAATTATTTTTATGTGATGAAAATCGTTGTTCAGAAAAAAACTGTAATTTTTAAGTACTATCTGAAAGTTAAATTGTTTATGAATTACAAGAAATTCTTACCCATTTTACAATATAAATCGTGAGATCATAAAAATGTCACAAACGAGAATCAAACCGAGGGCAACTGAATCAATAGCAGAAGCTTCAACCGCTAGATCATCTGCTAAAGCAAATTCAAGTCTTACTGAATCTCAAATATTGAAGAGGAAGAAAACAAAACTTCGACAATATTATGTAATAACAAATTATGACCCTATAATTATTATGAGCCCCCGGCATTTGCACGTTTCGCATGTTAACCCTTTGAGGACCAGTGGGACACCAGTGTCACAAGAAATGAAAATCGTCTGCTTTGAATATATAAAATTCCATTGAAAAAGAAAGCAGACGAATCGTCTTCAAAAGTTTGGTCTTCAAAGGGATCCTTTCAGTTGATAAAGAGTTTAAAATATTTTTATATAAATTCGCCAAAATCGAAGAAACGATGAATGTTCTGTCTGATGTACTTGACTAAATTAGATATTGTTTTGCTTAAAATTTTACCCCCTTAACGACCAGAATAGGTAGACGATATCTAGTGTAAAGAAGACGGTTTGTATTAAAAAGTATTAATAAAAGCAGGCGATGGTGTTTTATAAAGGCGACTATAGTCCACTTTGGTCATTAACCGATTAATGAGTTAACCTGCTAATTTGATATCAGGATTCTACACTGGTATTTATTGAGATTAATTCTAATAATAGTAAAATTGTGTTTGGCGTACGCAAAGAACAATGTAAACAAACCTTGTATTGTCGTTAGTACGTTTACCTTGTTATTTGTTTAAGTGAAGAGTATAGACATGAGAGGGCAATATACATATATTTAGGATCATGATATACATATAAATATATATCATTTCACGAAAATAAAGAAAACATCTTTTTTCTATGATCTCCCCTTTCATTATATAACATTTCCTCATTAACATATTTAAATAAACAAATATATGTACATATACTGTTAATAATGATATATCTATTTTAGCATTCTTACCTTATATAATTATGGAGAGACGACATCAAAGATGACAAATACAATATAGATGCGAGTCGTCTATGCGTACCAAGAAACACACATAGAGCATCCTTCCTTACGCATTTTAGGCACGGATGAATAAAGGTAAAATGCGTGAGCGAGGAAAAATAATTAGGTAAAGCGTATAAACGACAAATAATCACGGTACAAAGGGTATAGTGTTGACTTATGCACTGCGTTGCGGCAATGAGACGAGGTGTGTGATCTGAGTGTTTATGAGGAGAGGATGAGTAGTTGCATACGAATTCAAAGTGCAGTGAAGAAATAAGGTAGAGAGGTAAAGTGTTGATAATAATTTAGCATGAAACACAGACCATTTCTATGTGCCTTATATACTTTATAGGCGGCATTATGTGAGCTGAAAAAGTTTTCACAATAATATAACTTAATAAGTCATTTGGAAATTTTACAAAAATAAAGGCTTACGACAAAAAGGTATAAAAGAATCATAAAAAATTTTGTGTAGATTTTCATGCCTTATGCTAAAGCCTGTTTCATAAAGAAAGATCTACGAAGCTAATTTGATTGAATTCAGGCACGAGGCGTCCAAACATTAAAATATTTTTTCACAATTACGACAAAGAGAGCATAATTTGAGAATAGGACAAAATAATGCTATCATATTATATCAGATAAATACAAAATAAGAATATAGGTCAAACTACTTTCAGACTAAAAAATGAAGTGGCATTCTTTTTGGTAGACAAATTTAGAAAAACTTATGCGTGTATTGTGCAGTCTGCAATTTGTGGTTGTTTTTTAATTGGATATGTAAGCAGAGATAAGTAATGAAATTGGCACTTAAGTAATGTAAACAATGAGAGCTTCTTCTGCAAACAAATTATCGGATTTTGTAGAGGATGTGTCCAAGCTATTAACTTATAAATCTGTCATCGACGAGTAAGAAAAGATAGTAATGATGATGGTGATGACGAAGATAGAGATGAATTTTAATTAAAAAAAATCAAATTACGAAATATAAGTAGGAGAGTAAGGTGGATGAATAGGAATTTAATTAAAATAAAATACTACATCTAAAATGTATAACACACAAGAGCGTGCTACTATTTGATTTTATAGTGAAAAGAATTGTGATAATAATTAACATTTTAAAAGGAATATAATATATTATATTAAAAAAAATACACGCATATAAACTTAAAAATACTATTATTCTAAAAAGAACAGGTACAAAAGAAGTTTCTTCACCTCATCTTACATGAGCACAGACAGAGGTTCTTCTGTCCTGAAAAATATCTGCATCAAATATGCTTCATGATCAAAGATGAAAAGTGAAAGAAAAATAAATCATATTTTGACAAACAGAAAAAGTAACAATTACTCAATATTCAAATTTCGATTATAGATCAATATTCTAAGACATTTCTAAAATATTTTATATATATCTAAAAAAAGATATACATACATACATCATGGTTTGAAGAAGACGTTGCTAAATAAAATTTATAGCATATATATGTTAGTTATATAATAATTTTTAGATACAACACTTTTTACCATCTTATCAATCATGTATATAAAAAAATTTAGGTTCTCCATGTTTTTGCTAAACAACCATGCTTTCTTCGTATATTTTAAGTTTTTTGATCAAGTATTGCATGCATTAGAATTGAAATGTGATAAAATAACAATAATTGAACTGTGTTTATTATTTCATGTTATAGATAAATTGACTTTTCAAAAAGTGAAGTTGTTTTTCCACTAAAAACGATAGAGTCGCTTTAACGACCACCTCTCTAAAACTCTCCACAAATTAATAGTGATCGACAAATTAATATATTTCTCCACAAATTAATAGTGATTGAGATTATTCGCCCTTCAGTAAGCGACGAGCCGTTAGCAACGCATGATGGTTCCCTTAAGTCATTTCTTAATTATATTTAAAGTAACAATACGGCTAATTTGAACACGGATTATTATCAATTTTGGACTGTTGTATACAAGCACGTCCACAGTAGGTGCAATGGGACCCCCTCGCCTTAGAATTTAAAGAGAGTGAAAAAACGCCAAAAAATACAAAAAGAAAGAAAATAAATGCGGAAAAATATACATTTATTAGCAGATTAATACCGCAATTATATTATTAGCTGCGCTACTCTTGAAACAAAAATTGAATTCGTCTAGGATTTTTGACACATTTATCACTCACTTTCTCTTTAATTCTGTAAGCTGGCTATTTACTTTATTACGATGGGCACTAAGCATACAAAGGCCGGAAAGACGTTCATCACTCATTCTTGATCTCAGCCAAGTCTTTTAACCTTTGTTGCAGACAAAGGCAGTGCAATAAGAATAGCTTTTTGCACAGCAGAAAACAGAGCGGTTTCTTTTAACAGCTCAAGCATACAAAAATCTTTGTCCCCTCCTTTCGTTTTTTTTTGCGGACGCCCCTGCATGTCTACGCTTACTTTTTTTGCTTAGCATTTGCTTTGACATTTTAGTGAAGAGTTCTTTCCATTGTTTGTTTTATAACTTCCGATAAGTAATTCAAGACTAATTGGAACTTTAGGAAAAATACTTTAGTTATCGTAATATTTTACAAAATAATCAAGACCACTTTAGTTTTAAAAATCAATAAAGATTAAAAAAGTGGATGAAGATAAAAAGACAATAAGTAAGGTAGCACTGAAAAAATTGGAGCGATTGAAAAACTATGATAAGTCTCATATCTACAGAATCGGAGATTTTAAAAGATTTAGAGTCGAGGTCGGTATCTAATAAAATTTAGGGATAGGTGTCCTATTTTTCAGTTAAAATAATTAAAAATGAAAAAAATAAGTTTAAATTTTGTAAGCATATGGTGAAGTGGCTCTTGATTTAAAGCCGGAAATAAGAGTTTCATTTCAAAAATATTTTCAATTTTTAAGTATTTTGAATCAGAGTCGGAGGGGTTTTTTAAGTATTTAGAGTCCGAGCAAAGTCAGATTTTTGTAAGTATTTTGGCTTAAATTCGGATATCTTGCATTCGACTCACCCTCCCTGCTCATATCAGTGAGCAACTTTTGATAGGTATTATAAGAGGGGGAAAATCGTCTATCTTGGTTCTAAAATCTTTGTAATTCATGAGTTTTTGGTATCCGCATGCAATCAACACAATATATGAGAATTGGTGATCATCAAAGTTAGCAGCGATACGAATTAATTGGAAGAACGAATATGTGCGAATTAATGGATGTAACATACAATATGAACAAGCATACAAGATATTCGGTAAAAAAGGGCATTGTAAGCAGAATCTTACAAATAAAGCAGCAGTATGTTAAATGCGAATAAACGCATAATTTGCACAGTAGAAAGAGGAAGAATCAAAAATATTTTGTAAAAATGTGATCAAATAAAAACTTTTCAAAATTTTATTTTTCAGAAGAAATTAAGAATAAGGCGATATATTTCAATATTTTCAGATTTAGAATGAAAAATGAAAAATACTTTTTATTCATTTATAATAATATAAGTTCAAAAAGGCAAATAAAAAAACATTTTCTCAAAATGTTAAATTTTCGAACAAATTAAAAATAATGCGATGTATTTCAGTGTGTTTAACAATTTAAAATCAAAAACAAAAAAATTTATTTGAAAAGTTTAAAAATAATAATAATAATAATAATGCAAAGAGGAAAATTCTTTGCCAAAACATATGTGTGCTTGTCCATACACGTAAGAAATTTATTTGGGTACTCGCATTTACAGTTATATAACTGGCATATTTAAAGGGGGAGGAACCGGCGTACGCCCCCCCCCCCCTAAATTTGCATTGCCAATTTCTTGAAAATTTTTCTTGGCTTATTCTTTTCGTAGAACTCAAATATTAGTTTTTTAGATTCAATTTTCTCTAAAGTGAGAAGCCCTAAAAAGTTTTTTATGTTTCAATCGTAGTTAAGTGTGACACTTATTACTTTTATATTATCCCATTTTTTTGTTAATTTATTAGTTAAACACATCAAGTTTTACCACATCAATTCACTTCGCAGTTCAATGAATGAGGATCGTTTTAATGCTCTCATTCTTCCTTTTGTTCACAAATATTCGATTGGATATTGACACTATCATTTTATATGCTAAAAAGTGTCCTAGACGGATGAGGCTCCTTAACTCTCTTAGTTCTTAATCTAGTTACTTTCTTATAATAAACTTATAATTTTTTGATATTACTATTTTAATACCTTAAGTTTTATGATAAAAAGTCAATTTTCGCTTTTTATTAAACTATTACCCAAAATAAGATAAAAATAGCTTAAAATTTTGATAAAGCTTAAATTTATATGCTTCAAATTTGAGTTCAAGTTTAGTAAAATCCGCCCTCCTCCCTAATGCCAATTTCTAGATCCGCCCCTGCATATAATATGATTCTGGAATTAATATTAGTTTGAATTTTTTTGTTAATAACGAAGTAAGACAGTGGCTCAAATATGTAAAATTTAAGTAATTTATTATGGTATTCAGTGATTGGTATTTGATTAAATTGCAAATTTTTAACAGGAAATAAAATATAAAGATAAATTAAATTTCAATAATACGTTAACGAACACATCATAAAAATTTTTTAAAATTAATGATACAATTACTTCACAGAGAGCAATATCAGATATAATAACTAAAGGACGCATAATATTTGGATATTTCAAGTAATTTTCTCAAGCTTGTAATAAGTTTAAATCCTTGCAAGAAAATTTAGAAGTACCTCACAGAGTTCGAGAATCGCAGTCGGAGTTTTTTATAGTTAAAAATAAACATTTCCAGTATACTTAATTAATAAGTTTAAAAATGTTGATTGAATTTGAAGTAAAAACATTGAAAAAATTGTGATATCAAATAAATGAATATATCACATGCCAAAAAACATTAAATATCAACAAAATGTGTGTTTGTTGTATCGGTTTTTCGTTTTCTTAAATCCTGAGCGATATAAAGACTTACATTTAATAACAAGTGAGGCTGGCTTTTAATAGACTGAAATGAAGAAAAAGAACTTCGATTATGTAATGATTAAACAAATAAGAGAATTTTAAGTAAATATGAAAATGATGATATATTATGGTCAAAGGCTAGATATAGGGTCAAATGTGAGTATATTATTATTATTCTGTTCACACTGTGATTTCCAAGATTAGATCTGACGGATAATGATGATGATGATAGTGATGATTATGAGGATGATGATTATTATAATAATGCGTTAAAATTATGTCTATGGTGATATGATGTAATTATCATGGATTCTAGAATAAAATGGTTTTAAAAACAACATTATTATTTTATAGTTTCAAATCTAATTAACTCCCACCAGATACTTCTGCTGAAGTTATAAAAAACTTTTAATGAATGACTTTAATAATGCGTGTTTCCTTCACCTTTGACAAAATAAAGAGTTTTATGGAATAAAAATGCTGTGCAATGTTTTAATAGAAAGGATAATTAATTTTAATATTTTAATCAATAAAGGCAAGTGATGCGTAAATGAACCAACCACACTGTAAAATTTTGACATGTGAATATGAAAAGCATTGAGACCATCAATAATAATGATGGAAAGAAATCATGTAATTGTTGAATAATAATAAGCGTGAGGGGTAAGTAATTAAACTTTTTAAAAATAACACTAAGCAGTGTGACACGTCTAATGATCTGTGTTTCATTTGGAGAGACTCTTTCAACAATTCATCGCCATTCCTTATTTGTTAGAAAAAAATGAAAAGGTTTACACATGAACACACACACACACCCAAAAGCCTATTCGGTTAAAGCAAGAATCATTTCATAGTAGCTTATTATTAGTTGTTTATGAATCAGTTTCTTATAATAAAAAAAGTAGTCCAGAGCTGTCACTCACAAGTTAATTCACATATTCAAAAGATGCTATTTGTAAGCAATTCGGAGAAAAAAATAATAACTGCTGAATTTAAAGGTAAATGCGAAATCATTATTCTAGTGAAAAAACTCCTTTGACTGGAAAATATAATCAGCATCTTATTTAAATCTCTCGTTTAGAATTAATCTAGGATATATGTCGCTAATTTTGACATTCCTTCACATCGGAAAGCAATAAGTGTAAAAGACAAAAAAAAATAAGCGTGTTTAATTATACATTTAAACCAAAACAGATCTAGGATAATTTCTTATATATTTTAAAGTCAAGAAAACATAGCAATTTAGAAAATGGAAAATTCTTACGCGATCGACTGAGATAAAGAATAATCGAATGAAATCTAGTTTTTGGAAACGTATGCTGCTAGTGATGCTGCAAAAGTAAGCGTGAAATGTCAAATTCGTATTTCGTACTATTTTGTGTAATTTACGGATGATAATTTGTCGTAGAATTTCGTTCACACCGAATCAATTTGACCTGAAAAAATAATCAAGTAAAGTTAAAAATAGGCGTTGACATTATTAAAGAATTTTGTTACAACACACATATATCATTATCATATCAAACATAATAAGCGTGTTTACAAACATGGAATAAACATCCATAGATGATAAAAAGTTTCTTTCAAGCATTTAGAGTGAAGAGATTGTTTAAATTTTCAAAAATAAAAAAGAAGAAGCGAATAATATTGTACAGAAGTAAGATTTTTTCGTGAAAATGTCACATCCATCTACTCAAAAGATGACACTTTTATATAATATTGCTGTAATAATTAGAGCTATGGAGTCGATGTCGTGAGTCCGAGTTTAAGCTATACTATTTTCTGTCCTAAGAATCACAGTCGAATTAATAACACTTACTCCCCGCTAACATACAATGAATCATCGTTAAACCGAACTTCATTAATCTTCTATCTAATTATTATTATTAATCTAATTCTTCTTAGCCTAAAATTTTTCCTTCTTTTTTACTTTTGAATAAGGGAAAAATAAAAAAAGCAATATTTTTTAATAAAAAATAATTGAGAATTTAATGTTTTTGGTAAAATATTTGAGTTATATTTCGGTAAAATTATGGTATTATATTAACTCCATAAAATTTGACAGAAAAATCCTTTTTTTTCACAATCCGGTTACTTTCATTATCCGAATAGTTTTTTAAATGTTCTGCTCGGATTTTAATAAGGTTTGAATGTATATATGAAATACCACACAGGGCACGGGTGGATTTAAAAGAAAATTTATGCATGGGCGATTTTATATATTTTTTCTAAAAAACACTTTTTATGAATACTGTATATATAAATATACTGTATGAATACTGCATAAGGTTTCCAGTCCTGAATACAAAAACTGGTTGGCGTCAGGAAGGGCATCCAGCTTGTAAAAATTCTGCTCCAATTTACTTTGCAATGATCCAAAACTCTATAGGGCGGGGTACAGCCCGAAGTACTCCGTGGGTCCTTCCAGTAACCTACTTCAAGGACAGGAACCTATGGAGAAACAGGATCAAGCAATCGACCCCCATTTAGGGGATAAGATGATGAAGAAGAAGAAGAAGATAAATACTGTATATACAAAAGCAGTGCGAATGAATGCTCATCTAGAGTATTATTCATATTAGACAAGGAACATTAACTCATATCATCTTACGGATCGGAATTACAAATCTTTTTCACAAAATTAAACTTCAAACTAAATTTGAAAATATGCTTAAAAAAATTGGGAGGGGCGATAGCCCCATTTTTCCCCTACGCTCTATTCCTTTGAAAGCGTACTTAACACCGTGAAAGGTTAGCTCATCTCTATTGCGTTACTTTAACGAACGCCTCTATTAAACGACCACCTAATTCTTCCCAAAGTAATCCTCACTAAGCCTTTTTGATCAAGCGATCACCTATTCATAAAAACTAATTTTGAGTCTTATAATCTCTTAATGCAGATTTACAGTTAAAAGCATTAAAAATCCCTCCCCCTCTTCTCTCCCAATTTCTACAATGAGTAATAAAAAATCTTTAAAGCCTCTGCTATCCAAGTGACATCTACCAAAATATGCGAACTATTTTTTCAATATGTTTAGAAAATTTTGTTACTGTATTTCATGTACGAGAACTAATTCGTTGCCATGTATCAGGGTTTAGCTTGCTTGATTGGCCAGAAAATGATAATCCCGTAGTGGCTTAAGCTTACTCAATATATAAGCAGTAGCACATAGAATCTCTCTCATTTTAACATAGCTCTATTATCTTGTGACTCAGTAAGAAGCATTAGTTAATGTTTCTTCTCGGCTGTAAGTTATATATAGGGGTAAGTATAAAATAGATAAAAGACAACCTTAGAATAAGATGTATATTTTGAGATGAGGTTTTCTCATTCATCATAAGTGATTTATTTAATCTGGTGCTTAGCTCACACTTTGCTCAAAAAGTTTATATTTCACAATGAGATACTGGTAATGAAGATATATTTTTAGTAAATATCCATTCACTAATACATTTTAAATTGGGATCAGAAAATGTTCTAATTCAACGATCAAAAATTTTAAACATCAATTGTCTAGCTCCTCCTGTTATATTTTTTGTCTAATACCATTAAAGTAAAACATATGATGAAAAATAAGCAAAGAAAAAAATGACAATGAGATTGAAAACATACAATACATACAAGATTAAAAAATTTGCCAAACGAAATTAAATTTCATGTGCAAAAATGATGACAGACAATAAACACAAGGAGAAAAGTGGATTCTAAGGGAGGCTGCTGGACTATAAGAAAGTTTATACATTTGGGTATATCAATCGAATTTCCTTATCGTGATTTCCTTATTTTCCTTATTATTAAGTTCCTTATCGACGGACCTGATTGCAATAATTGAAAGGATAAAAATGGTGAGATGGTGAAGGAGAAAATAAAAATAAACAATACTAAATAGATCTATATGTTCCACACTCAATTTATTGGAGCGCGAAATGGTATTTCGGGCATCTCGTTTTTGATGAAAGTTTTTAGCTTAAATACTATGCTTTTAAGCAAGGTTAAGTTTTTATGATAAAAACCAGAAATTTGATACCGAAGATACATCGAGCCTAGAAAAAATAAACAAAATTTAAATTTTCAAAAAAAAAATATAAAAAACAACGTTGCATAAGCGCAACGTTAGACAAAAATCTAAAGCATATTTAAAAAATCTATAAGAATAAAAAATTTAGTGAAAGCTAAAAAGGATGATATAAGTAAAAAACGTTTCGTATGATATTGTTTGAAACATTTGACATGGACACCAAATGTACATTTTTTCCTTGTTTGATATTTGAATAGGCTGAATGAATCATCGTTTATTATTTTTAATATCAACATAAATACGATTCTTGTTTTCGAAATAGTTTACATAAGAAAACAATCAAAGCTATGGTATGCTGCTAAAAATATTCCATTCCTTTCAAATTAATTTCATATGTCAGAAGATGCAGGACGCTTCTTACCCAAGATGTCTCGTATCTAAATTCTTAAACTCATGTCTGAGATAGATAATCCATCATAGTGTAAAAAGATGATCACGCATAGCTTCCTGTGAATGATGAAGTAGAAATATGTAATGATAGGATAGAAATAGTTTGCTAATATTTTGTCTTTCATTGCAAATCGCATTTATCTTTCACTTCTGTTTCAAATTGGTTTCATATGTCATCTATGTGCATTGGAAACGCCATACAGCATTGGAGAGAGGCATAGGTATCAAGTTTCTAGGCAAACTAGAAGCTAACTTAATATGAGCAATCGTTATCAGTAGACTAGGGGCGTCAGATTTTTAAATTAACTTACATGCACAAATATCGGCATGAAAAAAATCGGCAAAATTATTTACTCCTTAAATAACCATTTTAGAAGCAGATCAATTCGGCATCAACACAATTGGGCCTTTGGACAATTCCGTCTATGAATATATTGATATTAATATTGCCATAAGGTCAAATTACCAAGAGGACTAATTGTCTCATGGCCGAATTGTCCTTGAACATAAATTTTCACACGTCCATTTGGGAAATTAAAAAATAGATGATTGAAAAGTCGATATTATTCTATATCCTCGGAATCTCATCATAAGCATCAGGAAAACTGACGATTACCGAAAAATAAGTTAATTGATAGCCCTATCAAAAACTGTAAATTTGTGCATTCTTAATTCTGTCATTCACTTCTTTTACACTTAATCATCGTTTACAACAGTGGCTCTCAAAATTTTAACCACCACACCCCTTTTAAGAGCAACCCTTTTTTTCCACGCCCCCTTGCATCTACAAATTTAATTCCTTCCTAAATTTCAAGAAAAATAAAAAATATTTTTAATATATATTCTTTTTATTAACAATGAATATAAATCAGTGAGATACTGATATAACTTTTTAGTTATTATTATTAGTATATTTCACATTTATTTGATTATTAGTGAGATACTAAGAAGTGGCTAAATTTACTTATTTGACATTACAACTCAAATTAAAAAATAAATCAAGTCATTCAATACAGAAAATAGATTAGAAGATTGTAAATAAGCAATGACCAAGTGGTATTTATGCATTTGTTTCATAAAATTCTTAATAATTTCTTACGTTTTAGAAAATTTATTATTTTATTTAGAACTAACGCCTCCCCTTAGAAGTTACTCACGCCCTTCCAAGGGGACGCGGCAAGAATTTGTGAATTTGAAATAGTTTATATTAAAGCATTATCATAAACGTAATATATTGAATGTTTAGGTAATGTTTTGGAAGTTAGGCAAGTAAAAACAAGAAAATCAAGCTTTGTCCACATATTCTCGATTTGGATAAAGCTATTTGAGGCAACAGGCAAACAACACAAAAGTTTAAAAAATTAAGAGGCTTTACAGGTTATTTACTATACAAAATTCATTCCTGATTGTGACCAAAAAAAATTACATAATTTATGAGGATTATACTTCTTTGATAAGAAATAGCCAAGGTTTTTTAATTATGATATAAGGTATTTTTTTCTTTGTAAAATTGTATTTTTTGGCTTTTTTTCTGTTCACAATAAAAACTGTATTATGTTATTTCCTTTCATTACATTATCCCCAATATCAAAATTAAAGTAATAGGAATAAAAAACGAGCAAATACATTAATAGATAATTATAGACCAATAACAATTATATAACTTACTGGTAATTAAAATAAAAGTAATGTTCGAACAATAGTTTTTTCCATTTTTAACAATCAAAAATTTGGTCTGAACATAAAAAAAGACTTTTTCATAGCTTAGTTACTGACTTGAAAATTAGAAAAACAACTTTTTCAAAGAAACCCGTTTAAAATTTTGAACACAACTCCTAGAACAATTTTTTCATAGTTGAGTGAGTTTTAAATGCGTAAGAACTTTAAAAAATTTGTATCAATTTTTTGTATTTGCAGTATTAAGATTTGAATTTTAAAATTACACGAAAATTTTTTTTGTTAATGAAAACTATTTCCATAAAAAAACAAATTAATCAATATATCGATATTTAAGGATATGAGCGCGCATCGTTAAAATTATTGGACAAAATTTATTTTATAATTAAAATATATTTTTAAAAAAATTATATGAAACTCAACCGTAAAACAAGTAAAGTAATATGCAAAGTGTACTGCAAGCCAAACAATTCATTTAATGATATAAAGATATAAAATTGGAAAAATTCAAAATTATACGTGAAGCGAAGAGCTTTTTAACCCACCTTAAAAGCATATCCGGAGTAGAAGACCTTGCACAAGTTGGATATCAACAACTGATATATATTTATTATGTTAGTTTTAAGGAAGCAGAACAATTAAACCTTAAGACAATTGGGCCTCTGAACTATTCTTCATTATTTTTATAACATAGTTATTTTGTACATTATTTAAAATTTAATTTTAGAATTTACATAAAAAAAAATCTAGCTTACATTAGTTTAAAATTATAATTATTTGATCTTACTTAGGTCGTAACGTTTTGAGTAAATAGACATATTTTAAAAGTTAATAAAAAAGTATCCCTAAAATAAATGTCTTTGTTTAATGTTGGAGTAAAAATTTTTTTAATTTAAATTTACCATATTTTAAAAATTCTTTGAAAATTACTTGAAAATTTTAGTAAAAATATTATAATTATTTTCTTAGTCAAAATTTATGAGATAATGATGTTCTTTAAAATTCAGTTAGCATATAGTTGCCATAGCCCATATAACGGAATGGGCAGAGTATACCAGTAAATTTCGCCGAAAAATAACTGCAGATTCATTATATATCACAGAGCAACCTTATACACCCATCACAGTTTGCATATCTCCCGCACAGGAATACTGAGTCAGCTCTCTTCAAACTGACCCGGTATTTAGAACACTCCATAGCACCCCAAAAGACCGCATCAGTCTTTTTCCTTGACATCGATAACGCATTCAAGAGTGCCTCGCATCCCGCCATCATTCTCAAAACGCATCTTAAAAAATACCCACCCTACATAATCAAGTTAATCAGCAACTACCTACAAAACCGCTGCTTAATCTTCCGCAAAAAATCCATCCGCGCAGTTCATACACTCTCTCTCTCTCCACTCCCCACGGAGGTTGCCTCTCTGACATATTCTGGGTCATTCTCATCAATCCCCTCCTACATCTTCTCGAGTCTAAATCTCACTTTTCCCAGTGCTACTCCGACGACCTTCTCTTTTCTTTCTCAGCAAACACACAACACGAAAACCTCCAGAATATCGCCTCACATTTCAACATCCTGTACTTCACCGACATCTTGCTAAAAATACAGACTCTTCCAAGTCATCGCAAAAATGCGCTATCGCAACCGCTTTTTATGTAGGCGCCTCTCTATCTCCTTTCTTTTCTACAAGCTCTCCTCTCAACCATTTAAATACAACTTATGATGCTGAATGTCAAGCTTTAATCACCTCATCCGATGAGATCACCCAACACATCAATACCTTCACTGACTCATATTCATTTATATTCAGACTCCTGGTACATCACGCGCGATCTACACCTTATCAAAAACATTCCTTTCTTTGCTTCCATTCTGTTCTCAAAACTACGACTCCTTCCAACCCTTTTCTATCCAAGTTACGCATGGCTGTTTTTTAATGACAGGACAAGAAAGTTGGAATTGCAAAAATTGTTGTGAGATTTCTTCACATTTGGTTAAATGTGATTGTTATTTAAGCTGGGTCTGTTATAGCTGTCAAAAATTTGAGAGTTCTCTTTTTAAAATTCTTGACAAGTACAGTTCTCGAGGTATCAAGTGGCACTGCTTAAATTATCGATCTGATGACATGAAGAAAGATAAAAAGAAAATGATATATTAAGTAAACTTGTTAATTCCATTAATAGTTTGAAATCTCAAATGAAAGAGCAAAATGAAGTAATCGTGTCTTTAAAATTGATTAATGCAATTCCTGCCGAAAGTTACTCAATACTTTCTCATTCAATGCCAACCTATGCTGAAGTAGTAAAAAGTCCCAGAATCAAAAAAGAAAATATACTTTATGTTAGACCGACACTATGGAAATTGGTGAATTAACAAAGAGAACAACTTTAATTCTTAAAGATGTTAAAGTTGTGTCTAACAAACAATCAAAAAAATCATTTGAACTTCGTTTCCCAGACAAAGATAATTTAGTTAGAGCAGAAAACTTACTTAAGCAAGATAATTGTTTGAAAGCAATCCGAACTAAAGTTTTTTTGCCATTATCTTTTGTTCTTTCATCACAAATCTCCAATGACTCGATTATCTCTTCAATTTTAACTAAAAATGAAGAGCTTAAAGAACTTGTTGATCAAAATAAAGTTTTACAGCTAAGAAATCAATAATGGGAAAAAAGTTGTTCTGTTAAAAGTCGCCCCAGAAATTTTTTCATTTATTAAAAATCTTGATTTCTCTTTCTTCTTCGATATGAAAGTTGTTAGATTTAAGCCCTTTTTCTCTCAAATATAGTGTGGAAACTGCTTGCTTTTTGGCCACACTATTTCATATTGTAGAAAAGACACAGTATGTAAGTATTGCTCATCCTCTCATAAATCCGATACCTGCAACATTAAAGAAACCCCTTCTAAGTATAAGTGTTTCACATGTGAAAAAAACGGAGAAAATACTTTGGCCTATTCTGCCATGGATTTCAACTATCCTTCGGTTAAGAAAGAGATAGACTTAATTTTTCTTCAGATTTTTATTTATCAAGATGAATTGTGTTTAGTCAAATAAGAACTCTAAAAGTCTTCAAAGTTCTGAAAACTTTTCAATTTTTATTTTTTGTGTTCTCTTACACAATTATTTAGTGTACTATTATTCGTTTTTATTTTAAAATTTTCATTATTTTCAATAAATCTATAAAGAAAGCCATTTTTGTTTAAGATGGAGCATGTTTTTAATTAGAAAACTCAATAAAGTTTGTTTTTTATCTTAAAAATTGTTAAACTTAGCCACTTGTTCAAATAATAGCACAGTGTCTCCCGTCCTAATGAAAGATTCTCCCCTTATAAAGAAATTTTAAAGTGTTGAGCAAAGTACCCAATCATATACAACATGATTAACAAAATCTTAATTGTAAGGTTTTTTAATAATACCCACAACAGATATTAACTAAATTTTACCGAATATTTATTTTTGTATTCTAAAAACATTTTATACATCAATGAAGTAAACTGTCTTAAAGATAGGCATCGTTTGAAAAGGAAAATTCTTTTGAAAGTGTATTAAAAATTGTTCAAAACCCATTTTTACATAAATTTGGTAATGACTTTATACGGATAAGGTGTGCTTAATTATTTTTGAAAAATTGGAAATCGAGTTTCAAAAATTCTTTTAAAAATCAAATTGTATCTTCCACACAAATCATTTTCGTGAAAAAGTCAACATCAAAAACTTGATTCTTTTTATTAAGTTGAGAAATGATAACTTCGAAAGGTAAAAGGTTTTAAAAAATTAATTTTTCTGCACAAATTTAAAAGAAAATCTTTAAAAGAATATTCTTTCGAACAAATGATGGGGAAAATAAATAAATATTATCCGAAGTATATATCCAAAGGTTGCAATATTTTTGTCAAGAAAAATCTTAAAAAAAAATCATTTTTCGCATTGGCAGATATTTAGGAAATTTTAAGGCCTTTGATTTTTAATAACTTAGGAAAAAATTTTCTTAGTACTAATTTATGGGGCTGGTTTTAAAATTTTATCAAAAGTTATTCGAATTTCGTAAAAAGAGGATTTCTCTTAGGAAAAAAATTGATTATAATGTATCTATATTATAATAATATTTATAAAAATTGACAATTTAATAAAATGAAAGTTTTTTGTATTTAGATATCATTTAGTTATAATGGAGGATAATAGTTTATAGATATTCATCTTGTAGCAAGCTCTCGATAACTCGAAGTCGCATAATTTGAAATTTCGCTTACCTCGACGTCGAATCGCTGTACCTGTCTCAGCCATATCTACACATGCTAAATTTTCGTTTAACTCAAAATCAAATACGTGGAATTTTCGGTTAAATAAAGGTAATACATGCTTCTACTGATGTCAATTTATAACTTCAATTATTCTGGATAAAAATTTCAATGCTATCTGTGAATTGCAGTCCACCATGTTGCAATATATTTCGGATGCTTTGAATACAAAGTTTTTATGAAAAATCAATAAAAGTGTGAATTATGTATGCTTTCATTCATTTCGTTGTAGAACATTTTCAGCACTGAGATATTTGCAGCCCTATGAATTGCTTTGAATTATTGTACCATATTTTATTATTATCTTAAGCGTGTAAGCACAAAATTTTATGACCTTTTTAACTTAAATTATCGTATTTTTTTATATATACTCTCGTTATTTTTTTTATAAAATAAAATGTATTCAAATTTTTTTTTGAGGTTTTGCTCTCTTAAATTTGTACCTTGAAGTATCACAGAATTGTTATGATCAAAAATGTATTCATTTAAGAAAATATATGATACTGATCATTCGTTTTACTCGAACTTCGGATAACTAAAATGAGTTGAATCCCCAAGATTCGATTTTTTGGTTGATATTAAAATTTCATTGATGTTGGTGTAGTTATGTAAAATTAACTGTTTTAGAAAAGATGAAAGTATTCCGTTAGCTTCTCAGGTGAAATTAAATTTGTCAGTTAGGTTACATGTGAAAATTAATTTACTGACAGATTATACATCATAAAATTCTGTATTAAGTAAATAAATAATATATTTATTGAAAAATTATCTATTTAAAATTTATTGTTGTTTTTAATTTCGAAATTTCTTGAGAGATTTATAAATTTTTTAATAAGATAGTAATTTTCAAAAAATATCACAATCAGATCTGCAATAAATTGTTTATTTGAATCACCGTATATTTGTAGTAGAAAGATCCAAATGAAAAGAAATAGAAAGATCGAAATGAAAATGAAAAGAAGAAAGAAAGAAGAAAAGAAATGTAATAATTATATAACCATAACTTACATCAAAATGCATAGGGAAAGTGAAACCCGTTTATATCGGCTCTCTTATAGATATGACTCTTTTGATTTTACAGTAAATCGTATCTGAAAGGATTACTGTATTTTAACTCGCAAATATCTGCCTTTAGTGTGTTGATGATGGCGCATTATTTTCAATGATAACTACAAGTGATGAGAAAAATATTGAATTATTATTGAAGACTATTAGAAACATGTGTGTAAAAATGAAACACTAAAATCAAAGTACTTGAAGTTGTATTATTACACACATATCATCTTCTTTGTGTGTCTTTATGAAGCTTGCCTGAAGAATTAGCCAGTGGCGCCACATGTTTGTTTACAAATAATAAGCTCCAGAATATTCACTAATTTTATAATTTGAGCATTAACAAAATAACAAGGACTGTTACAGATAATGGCAGTAATTTTGTTAAATGTTTCAATGAATTTGGCATTAAAACAGATTTCCAACAATCAGATAATGACATTGATGAAAATGAGTTTCAGTCATTTCTTAAAGAAGAAGTGGCCGTGAATGAAGAAAACTGTGTAAGCCATTTCATTTTGCCTAAACATGAAAGATGTTTATCTCTCACATTAATTCTTGTTGCAACAACAGATATAAAGAAAGTTGCGATTCCTGACAACCAAAAGAGAATTAAACTAGCATCAATAGCTAAAGCAAATGCCTTGTGGAAGGTAACTATCCTAAATCAGCTGAAATCATTCAGGAAGTGTGTAGAAAGTCTTTGGTCACACTAATCATAACGAGATGGGACTCCATGTACGACTCACTTTTTTGCCTTTTAGAAATTGAAATAGAAAAACTCCATTATGTTTGTGATAAATTGGATTTGTCGACTGAGTTGATAAAACTATTTTACATCAATATTATCAAATAATAAAACCAATTTCACTAGCTCTAGATTTTTTGCAAGCTGAACAGCATTGTTTTTATGGTCACATCCTTCCTGTGATTCGAAAACACACAAAGATCTCCTTTGCCTCAAAAAATGTCTTGAAATGTCTTGCAGCAGACCTCGAAGCTATAATATTGGTATTTGAAAAACGATTTTCCGACCTTATTTTAACAAAATAATTTACAAATGCAATGATTGCTACTGTTACGCATCCAACCCTAAAATGAAATCAATCGTCAAAGAAAAACGAGACACTCTAAGAGAGAAGCTAAGAAAAAGTCTGAGATAGAAATAAACAATCTGAAGCAAATGACTTTCACAAATATCAAAACAAAACTTCATTTTTTACATTTTCTGATGAAGAAGACAAAGATCAAGCTTCTTTAGAATTTATCTGAAATATTACACTGCATTCCCATTTTTCTGCACCCGTTGAAAGGTTATTTTCATTTGCTTCTCTAATTCTTCAACCAAACAGAGGTTGTCTAAATGATAAGAACTTTGATAATTTGCTATTATTGAAGGCAAATTAAAAATTTTTATAATCAGAGAGTCATTTGATTGATATTATGTTATTATCAATAAATTTTTTAAATAAAAGTAATTAAAAGGTAATTATAAGAACGTTTTTTTTTAAAAGTTATTAGAAGTAATTAATTACTCTTCAATTTTGAATCTAATTTAAAGTAATTAATTACCTTGAATAAAAAGTGAAATATAATTATTAATAATTACACGAAGTCGTGTAATTAGCCCATGTCTGGTTATAACTAGAAATTGTATGTACTCTTGTATTTGATCATCATAACTAAGCGTACACAGTGTGAAAGACCTCTTTCTTCTATTGAAGTCTCATAAGTTCCACTTTTGTGTTCAAACTTTGAGGTTTGAACTGGGGTCTAGTGGCTGTGCATGACCATTTATCGTTACCGCTTAGCTTTGACGATCTTTATCTATTTATTAATGGAATGTACCATTACGGTCTCAAATCAATAATAATAATATATATATAAATAATATAATAAATATATATTTTATTTTACATTTTGAATAAAGATCATATTTAAAAACAAAAGATTCAACAGCACAAGGATTTTCATCAACACACAAGGTTTAAAAGCTTTATATAATTATTATCTTTCTACTCTGTTTGAATTTTCTTAATTTTTTTGAAAATATAATGAAATTTTTTTTCAAATTTTTACTTCGATTCAGTCTTCTACCTTCTTCTCCTTTATTTTTAAACTCGAAAACCATTTTCTACTTCTCAAAATACAAACAAACAAAAACAATCTACAAAAAAAAATTATTAAAAAAAGTTTAACAATTTTTTTTTATTAAAAAAATCAAACAACCTACAAACTATAAATTCTTTTTCTTCTTCTCTTATAAATTTTCAATATTAAATCTAACGATGATGCATTTGATAATGAACTGAAAATTTTAAAGTTTTAATATTAAATTGATATTTTATAAAATTAATATACAATTTTTTTAGCCTATTATAAATTCAAATTTTGATCTCTTTATTCATAGATCTTATTTTTGCTTTATTTTATCAAAAGAAAGAGGGCTTCACTAACCCTTTTGCTTTACATGCTAGTATTTCTATATTTTATTTTAATTTTGTCATTATAAAATGATGAGTTGAAAGGTTGTATCACGTTTGTTATTTCAACTACAGTTTGTGAAAGAAAGTTTTCACGAGCCTTACTTTAAATATATTCAATGTCATTACCCACATTTTCAATTTATCAATTATATTTATACTATTTTATTTTTCCTTTTTACATTTCACTGAAGTTAGTCCACTGCGGGGCAATTGCGACTTGTATTAAAGTTAAAAAAGGTAAAGGTTTTCTTATTATTTTATAATTGGTTTTTGTTCCACCTTTTTAAATGGAAAATCCTAATAAAAAGTAATTGACTTATTTTAGTAAAAAAACTATTTCTATATTTGTAAGCAAATTCAATCGTACTTAAGCATTTATTTAAGTTACACAAGTTTGCGATATTAAAATTCAAACCTCTAATTTTAAACTTTGTTTATATTTAGGTTTTTTACAATCTCTATCTTGTGTCTATCAATCTATTTAAGTTTGTGAAATTTTTTTAAATCGTTTTTTGCGGGCAAGTCCTTATTTGTTACATATCCATAATGAGGAGAGTTTATTATGATTAATATTTTATCAATTTTTAATCTTTCATTCATCAATAAGGATATTTATGTAAGTCCTAAGCCTGTGTGTATAACTCGATAAAATATGAGTATTATTTCACCAATTTTATATTACAAAATTTTTAATTATTTTTAATATTTATATTATCTTCCTAATATTTACTTTTTTTCTTAATTTTATCCATAGGTCAAAATCTATATGCAAATTTATCAGGGTGTAAGTGATAAATCTAAAACATCTACTTTTTATAATGAAATGCAAAATAAAAAAAAGGTGAATCTGTGTCCAATGTTACGCTATAAGTTTTCAACACCTCCGCTCAACAGTCTAAGTTAATATTTTTGCTACATTGCGTTAAATAATTTAATTATCTATACCGGTTATTTAGCCTGTACCAAATTATTACCTAATATAAATGGAAATTTTTTCACCTTTTTTCTACTCTTAGTATTTTCTCAATTGTGAAAATACTACGTTTTCACATTTGGCTAACATGATGATTAGGAACCTTCTTTGTTATCTCCTATGCTAAAAATCTATTATGTTTTATACTTTATAATTTTTCTAGATTTAATTTATAATATAAAATTTAGTGTCTAGTTTATATGTTTATTGCTTATCTTCTCATTTTTAGCCATTTCATAATTAATGACATTTTCCCACTTTTGCTTTTGTATTAATCATGGCGTCTCATCTTTTGTTTTATTTACACCTGCTCCATAGTTATTTTGTATTGTTTGTATTAAGAATGTTCTGATTCGAACAATGCTGACATTTTAAATCGTAATTTTATAAAATATAAATTGTAATTCGAAATAACAAAAGGAAACTGGTTTTTTGCTTGTAATGAATTTGTTGAAAATATCAATTCAAACTTTTTACAAAACGCGATTGTTGAAAATATACTTCTAAAACAATCGTTTAATGAATTAGAAGTTTGAAGTCGAACCGTGATTGATGGAGATTTTTAAATGGATAGTCGTGAATCATTTAGTCTACGTAATGGCGCATGGTTTGAAAAATCTAAACATGAATTTCGGAAGGTAATATGATTATTATTGATGGTTTAAAGAATTAACTTTTTCCAAATTTTATCGGGAAAAACTGTTCGTGCATTTTTGAGAGAGGAATTTTATAAATGGGTGAACTCAAGGTCTTGGGTTCGATACCGCATTAAGCCTCTTTTCTTAATATAAGCGGCGCAATTGTACCATCTCGATGAAAACATTCCATTTTACTTTTCTTGAAAGTGCCAAAACCAAAAATGAACAATTTTACTTCAAAAAATGTGGTTTTTGTGCAATTTATCTTAAAATTAGACAATTTATTATTTTTTATACATGATTCGATGAAAGAAACGTCAAAATCTTATTAAAAATAAATTGATTAGGGTTTAGTTAGATGATTGGATGGTTCATACTTTTTCTGGCTTACATACTCAATAGCAAACAAAAAAGTTTTTATAATTTTACTGAAAGTTCAGATATTAAATAGCACTAGGTTTGTGAAATTTTGCATGCTTAAGGAAATATTTTAATGTGTGAAGCCTAAATTTCAAGGCCTTATATAGAAGTCAAATATCTATTTCAAATTTTAAAACATACTTGAGTCGATTACATTCACAAATATTCCAAATTATAGAAGAAAACTGAGCGAGAGCTCAAAGCTCGGTATTTTTTAATTTTGATTTTTACAGTTCTACTCTTTTTCACTATTTTAAGGATTATTGATTTTAATAACTTAATTGTAACAGCTTCTTTTCAACATTTAAAATTGAAATAATAGGAAATTTTAAGTTTATGTTGTTAAACTGTAATAATAAAATATTTTTATGCAACTTATTAAACCTCACATTTACTTAACCCTTTAAGGACCAGTGGGACACGAGTGTCCCAAGAAATGAAAATCGTCTGCTTTGAATATATAAAATTCCATTGAAAAAGAAAGCAGACGAATCGTCTTCAAAATTTTGGTCTTCAAAAGGTTAAATCAAGAAATATTGTTATTCATTTTATAATATGTAAAAATTGCAAAAGTAAAAATAAATTTTAAAGAAAAAAGATATTTTGGACTTTTTAAATATATACGTTTTTAGATGGTTATAGAAATGTAGAGATCTGTATGTGCCGATATTTTCAGGACCATCCTAGCCCTTAATAATCCTATCTTGCTATTAAAGTAAAATCTTTGAAAATGAGTGGTGAAAGCCTAATAGAAAACCTGAACTTTATATATAAAAATGTAGTCAACAAATATGCTTTAACCTCACTCTATTCATCCGCAAGATTTTAAAACAAATCTTCCTTGCACTTGCTGGTCATTTACAAACATTCAGCTTTTGTAGGTAATATTCAGCCAATTTTCTAAGTTTATCGATTCTTAAAAATTCAAAAATCACTATTATGAAGCAAAAAAGTTGGAAAATCTTTCGTTTTTTTAAACTTTAATTCCATCTATACTCAATAAATTCTTTCTAAAAATTTTCTTCTCATATTGTAAAGTACAAGAAAAAGAATTTATCACCCATTATTCTATTTTTAGTTTCCAATTCCTTAATTATTATCAATAAGTGATCTTTGAGGTGAAATTAGTAATAAGAAACCATGTTACTTTGATTGAAATATCTATTCAATTCCTATGTAAAAAGTGTGTTTTTGCAAAAATCTTAGAATTTTTCACCTGAATTCCATTTTTCCAAAAAGTGGACGATTCATCCACGGTTAAGAAGCTTTGATTTAGTTAACGATAATATTGTCTTACTTCATTTTTTAGATATGGGTATATGGTATTTCATTTCAAATTATGTGTAGAATGTATCGATTTAGAATATGATAAATATGAAAACTTTTACATAAAATCAATAATATATATATTTAGACAGTTCTTTCATCAATAAAAATATCATAAAATGTCAAGGCGCTGAAGGAATATTGGCTAGGATTTGTCTACAGATTCTAGAGTCAGGTATATGGATTTTATTTATTTTTATATTACGCAAAATAATTAAAAGTGCTAGAAAGATAGCTCTTTTTGTTTTGCAAAAATAAATACTTTTTTTTGATTTGTTCTTAAAAGGCCAAATAGGTAAAAAGTAAATATTTAAATCTATATAAAGTTTATTTTATTATAAATTATGAATGAAGTGCTGCTAAACTTATAAAATACACGTAGAGTCGATTTTTTCCTATTTTTGTTTAGATTAATCTTTTTCTACAATATTTTTGCTTTGTTAAACTTTTGATCAATTATAAAATAAACTTTCAAAAAATAAGGCTTTCCATAAGTTTTATTTAAAGTATGACTATTGATGAATTATTTACTATGATGTAAATGTTTCAATTGAATACTGAATCCATTTTAGATTCAAGATAGAATAAAGCACCAGCAATTCCTGGCTTTATATTCGCGAACTCAAGTATCAGTGAACATTTTTCATGAAATCCCAAATTCTAAAAAGCCTTAATTTCTACCATCCAAAATAGCTCACAGCGGGCAATAGAAACATTTTTTATGTATATTTAATTCCGGTTGATGCGACGATTAATCGAGATTTTTTCATCTATCGGAACTGGAATTGCATCGGAAAAAACATTTTTTTTTATTAAATAAAGTTAACATTTTGTGTATAGCAAGGTCTATTGTTGAATACTCTTTTCTGTTTTGTATCTATATATATAAGATAAAATTATTCTATCTTTCATATAGAGAATTAGTAGATTTGTCGAAGATAGCGGTTTTAACTAGAACAAAGTTAGAAACAAGTTAAAAACTTCAAATCTATAAATTGTATGGAAATGTGAGTGTGAAAACGAGTTGAACTGAGAGAAAGAGAAAGAGTTTTGATGTACTGTTCTTTGTATATTATATTCGGTGAAGGTAGTTAGGTTTATAATCAGGGGTTTTTATTTCTGACTTCTGTGGGCTGGGAAAGTGTTATAATTGAAAATGATAATCCAAAGACTTGATGGCTTGATGCATAACTTTTTTTTGATGTTTTTATGTTTTCTCAATTAATCAAAGATAATAATTGCTAATTAAATACTTAATCGATTTGTGAAAAATATAAAGTTTCAAAATAAAAAGAATAGGCATTATATATTTTTTAAGAATAGTACAAAACTTTAGTATCCTCCGATCACTTATTCTTGTACCCGTGTAATTTACGATGCCAACGAAACATCTTGCACCTGCTTCCAATACTACCCAACCAAATGTGAAGTTAAACAGGGACAGAAAAAGCTAGTAGTCAGTTTGGGGCCAATGAAGGCACAATTCGATCGATTCATATTTTCGAGAAAGCGATTAGAGGAAGTGTTACTACAAGTGTGGGTCAGTTTGCAAAACCAAGCAAATCAGCATGTGATAAAATTTTGGTTAGAATGAAAGTAGTTTTATCTTTGTCGATTTCTTACACCAGAAAGAAGGTTGATCGTTTTTAGGAGAGATTTAATCTCCGTTCTTTCACTCCACTGCGCAGCCTACTTTAGAATTAATTTATGAGAAGAGATATCTGTCTGATCAGAGGTGTTCATCATGGACGAGAATGGGTTTTTCTGGAAATAAATGCTTTGCAGAAATTATCTCATGAAGTAAGAAGCCAACGCTTTTGGCTTTAAGTCAATAAATGAGCGTGTCACACTCATTATGTGTGCAAACGCTGCACGTTTCGTAGTTAAACTAAATCTTATTTACAGATCAGTTCAAATAAAAATAAAGCACCCTTCTTGTGCATTGGAATTTTTTTTAAAAGGGAACAATTTGAATTTATGCCACTAAATACAATTTCAGCCTATAGAAATACTTAAAGTAATTTACAATTGCAAATTACATTCAAATCGGAAACAATTGACTTTTAAAAATATATCGGCTGAATCAGTGAACGATTAAAAGAGCTTTTGCTTAAAACACTTTCAAAGTGCAACCGTAATCTACCACGTCAGTGCGACTGGCTAAGCTCCTAGGTGAGGAGGTCTTTGTGGATGCAACTGATTATCGACGCCTTGTTGGAGATACGAAAGAAATAACAACAAAACGTTTGAGAAAATGAGAAATAGCATGTGGAGGTATCTGGGCTGTAATAGAACTCCTAGCGGAGTTAATTCAAATGGCAAAGAGTATTAAATCTACTATTGATGACAGATCCCGACATGCTTCGATCGATGAAAGTCCGAAATGCCATCGAATCAGCTATCGCCGTTTAACCCTCGCAAGACCAGGTATATTAAACTTACACGAAGGTATCTTAGATAGATATCACTGTACAGATGCTAGGTCTCTTTACATACTGAAAACAGATTTATATTTCTGGGTTAAGCGATAAAAGCTATTTTGGGGGTACTAACATTGTCAAAAGGTTAGTTACTGATTCTAATATACTTTTAGCATGTGGAGTTATTACGGACAGATTTTTTACTTCACATGATTTATGTGTATGGGCAACTTCCAGGGGCATTACAATATGCGGGACAGTCAGGTCAAACCGCGTTTTCATACCACATATTTTCAGACCTAAAAACTTACAACAACTAGGCCTTGTTGAAACTGAATCAAAATTTTTATATACAAATTACTGTTCACTTACTGCTTACATTCCTCCGAAACATGCACAGCGAAATTTTAAAGTAGTGTATGTTATGTCTAGCCAACATTTGAGTGAGATTGAATTAGTTGGTGATAAAGGTAAACCCGAGACAATTATTTTGTATAATCTATTCAAGGGAGGAGTAGATAAAACCAATGAAATGCTCAGGTCATATTCTACTTATAGATCTTCAAGAAGGTGGACAATGGCTATTTTTACTAATTACTTAGATATAGCCGTGCACAATAGCTGGATAATAGTAAAACATAATTGCCCAGAAAAATTTCCAAGTACGAAAAAAGGGGGTAGAAAATTTTTCATGAGAGATCTTTCTTTAGAGCTCTGCCAAAGGTCAATGCTACTGCGGGCAAACAGCGTGGACACCCCTTTCCGTATTCGCAGTTTACTGAATTTTTATGGATTCGAGGATCAAGAGTTGCCTAGCGAAACACAGAGTAGTAGAGGATTTTGTTATTTGGATTCGAAGCAATCTAGAACCAGAGGTACGAGAAAGTGTGATGCGTGCAAAAAACATACCTATTACATTTGTTCAAATTGTAAATGATTTTTTTTAAGATTCACAATTATTTATATAATGTTTTTATTTAAATAAAAGTTATAAAATTTTTGTTTATAAAATTTCATTTTTTGTAATAAAATCCTGTTTTGTGATAGTATAATTGTTAATGTATAGTTTTTATACAGCCTTATATAAAAGATCGTTTCGCCAACCTAATTTTGGTAGTTCCTTACCCGTCCTCATTCTTTTGTCAACATTTTTCAATTATAATTTCACTTAAAACTCGACTTGATATCAGTTTGGAGTTAATCCTTTTATTTCTCCTCAAAGTTGACGCCGATGATACTTGTTGAGTATTGCAAATCGTTCGTTCACAGATTTTCATAAAATTTAAAAAATGTAAAAAATTTTTTAAGAAATACAAAGAATTTATTATTATAGTTTATAATATTTATTTTTATTGAAAAACATACCATTGAGTGTATAAGCTTCTGTTAATTGAAATTTCGATCAAAATTAACGCCATCTACAAATTCACCACGAAGTAACAAAACGACCAAAATTTCAAAAACAACACATGATGATATTTTTATTTTCAAATAATTTAGATGAAACCAAGAAAAAAATTTACATGTTGTTTTTTAATGGGGTCAGATATATTTTTCTACACGAATTTCTTGGTCTTGCGAGGGTTAGTGACGTGTAGAACATGAAGAAATAGCGACTTTAGCTGCCAATGACAATGTTACCCTTACATGCCCATACCAGCAAAAATAACTGCACCGTCGTAAAGATAGTAAAGTATATATAAAGATAGTAAAGTATACTAAAGTAAATATTGTAAAGATGAACGGCTATATTCTCTTGTTTATTTAGAAGGTAGTTTTGTACTAAAAACTAAGGAAGTAAAAAATGAATTTATAAATTATAAATAGCAAACTTTCCTTCGTTTTTCACATTTTTTTAAATATTTAAAAAGAAATTAATTAATGTACGTTTTTATTACATATAATACAATTTTTTCCTGCTCTCCTTTTTAACATTATTTTTGAATTCATTTATCACCAAAATTATATCATTTACTGATATCATATCGAAGTCAAATACATGATTAACTAAAGGCATATGAACATCAATTTTTTCAGAAATAAAGTTGCTAACCGAATTTTGTTCTGTGAAATGTCTATTAAAAGTATTCGCAATGTCTAAATTATTTAAGACTAATGAATCGATCGAAAAAATCGAATTTATGTTTGGCTTTTCTTTATTACTACAGAACTAATTATCTTCCCTGTATCTTTGGAAGAATTACATTCATCAAAAAAACTCATAAAACTCATACTTTAGCTTTCTAATTTCATACTTAATTTTATTCCTCATATAGCTGAACTGTTGCTTCAAACTATGATTAGTAACTTCCTTTAATTTTCTATGTATTTTGTCTCTTCTTTTGAAACGTTTTAATAATTCTTTTGTAACCCATCCATTTAAAGCTACACTATACTCAGGCCCGTAGCCAGCGAGGGCAGGAGGGGGCTAAGCCCCCCCCCCCCCCCAACTCAGATTCAGAGCCCCCAACCTAAAATATTTCGATATCAATAAAGGGTTCAAAAATGGTTTATTTTTAGGCTATATATAAAAATTTGGTACTTATTAGTTATCTCCCTCCCACTTAAAAATTTTTTTCAGTAATTTACTAAAAAAAATTTTTGAATGGGGGAGAAATAACCCTTAAGTACCTAAAAAATTTTTGTGAAAATATTTAGCCCCCCCCCCCCCCCCCCCCAATTTTTTCCAGCCATCCCAATTGAAAAGTCCTAGCTACGGGCCTGACTATACTTAGAATTTTTCTTCATTTCATCATTCAGTTCATCCGAAAACTTTTTGATAAATCTTTCTGAAATTATTTCTGGATTATGAGAGTTTCTAATTTTTTCTGGATATTTCAGTCATGAATACCTGGATAATTGCAAGGTTCAACACTCTCAAATTGTTTAACTCTTGCGATAAATTTATAAGTTTCAAAAACAAAACTTTGATATTTAAATGATGAAATATGTATAAAAAAATGATCTATCAAGGATTGTGAGGTGCATGAGTCGCTTTGGTTATGGTGGGGATATAAGAATTAAAATCAAACGCATTGAAAAAAAGATGAAAAGGAGATGATGAAGTATCAAGATCAAAAAGATTGTAGTTGAAGTCGCCAGTAAAAACTTTCAAAAATTTTTGGATAGTAAAACTCAAGATAGCTCAAAAGCTTTTCAAAGTCATTAAATTTATTATAAATAGAAAGTGGAGGACGATATATATTCGAAATCAAAAACTTTTTACGACTAGCCAAATAAATGATAACAGTATACACCTCAAAACAAAACTCATCAGATGGAAGAGAAACAAATTCGTAAGAAATATTTTTGTTAATGTAGAAACCTAGACCTCCATGTTTAGGGAAAATTGATTTCTGATTTGAAAAAATATAATCATTAATTAAAAATAAACTAGGTATTTCACTCAACCAAGTTTCCTGTAAACAGACTATAGAAACTGATTGCAATGAGGCTCTATTCAATTTACTCAGAAAAATTTCTAGTTCAACAACTTTATTTTTTAATGAGCAAACATTCAAGCTTAAAATATTGAAATCGTATGGTAAACGAAAGTTGGAACTATCATACAAAATTTCAGAGGTACATTTGGAAAAATTTTCACCGCTTTCATAAAGAATATCATCAAACAAATCGAAATTATATTGTTAATTTCTATTTAAATCTTTGAAGGAAGTTTTGGAAGATAAATTATTATTAGAAAACAAGTTAATGTTCATTTCCATTTAAAAGTATTGTTTAACATTGCAATCGTTTCCTCAGATTTTTGTTTACAGCTTACACAATTTTCTCTAAAGCATTCATGGTGAGGTGGTATGTTCTAAACTCTTACAAAATCGGCATTTAGTTTTCCCAGTATCATGACATTCGTGATTCCAATGGCCATAATTATGACAATTATAACATCGTTTTATCTTTGGTTTAAAAATAACTAAAGGGAAGCTAAAGTTCATAAAATATATTTGGCTTTGATTATAGATTTTTTTAATAGCTTCATTTGTGAATTGCAAAATGTATTGAAACTTTTTCTCTTCGTTTTTCTTCTTTATTTTGATTATGCTAACTATGTCATCAGAATTAATATTAGTTTTTTTTCAATTAAAAGACTTAAATTCTTCATTATCAAAATCAAGATTTGAAAACTTTTCAAACTTAATATTATCATCTGACAAAATTTTCTCTGTGTTCTTTATACTTTGACTATCAGGAAACTGGGTGATTATTCTGTCTTAAACTTGTTTTGACTTTACAATTTGTGTATGTTTCAACGTTTTTATTACATCTTGTTTCTTGTTAGAAAAAAGAACTAAACTATCATTCTGGCAAATATTTGAGCCTGTTTTTACAACTGAAGAATAAGGTGAAGCCACTTTTGTCTCAGATAGAGTAGGAAATGAACTATTATACTTAGATGTAAGATCTATGATATTAGAGCTAATAGCATCGATTTTTCTATTTATTTCTGAAAAAATTTCAGTATTATCAGAGTTGATTACAAATATTAGAGCTTTAGCCAAACTTTCTTTTGTAATGTCCCTACAAAGTAATGATTTCATTCCCCCTATTTTTGCAGAAGAGATAACAGATCTTATATCCTCATCCATCACAACAAAATAATAATTCAAATGAAACTTACTGACAAGAAAGAAAAGAGAAACGATAAAGTAAACAACAATCAACTTTTTAAATTCTGTTTTTGATGGAATATTATATTATAATTAAAAAAAAAGAAATTATAAAATAACAGTTTACTTTTATATGATATTTAATTTTATAGACTCCATTTTAAAACATGATTCAAATTCTAAAAATTTTGACATTTTAACCCAGGGTTGCTAAGTCGGTGTCAGTATCTTGTAAAATTTGATTCGATTTTTTTAAGTTAAACTTTTTGATACATTTTTTATAAATTTGATTATCGTATTAACGCCAAATCTATTTATTAACGTTAAAATTTTTATTTAGATATGCGTAGCCATAAGAGAATAAAGTGTTTATGTTGAAAAGAAATGGTGTCACCATTTTCGAACTCTAAATATGAAGAAAAATGATCTGTTGGTGGAAAGCATTATTTTTTTGACTTTAAAAATAATAAACTTTGTTTTGTGAAGTTCATTATTTCGTATCCATACATCATGAAAGCCTTTTTGTAAAAAAATTATATTTATTTGTTTTTCAAAAATTTTCATATCGTTGTCCAATAATGAAATCGCGTAGTTTCTCTGTAAATGCTTATTTGTTTGGAATACAAATATAAAAAGATTAGCCAGCTATTTATTATTTATGATGTTTAGTTTTTAAAATTTTACACATTCCTAAAAATTAAAATTTAGTTTGGTATTTATATACATTTTTTAAAACCAAAAAATAATACCTCATCTTTTTTTCTTTTTACGAGATATTGAGTTTCAATAAATACAAATTATTATCTAGTGTATCTAAAGAAATATTTCAAACAGTTGTGGTCCGAATGCACTCTCAACAATATTATTCTATGCCCTTGTATTATAGTATATAATAAAATATTTGACAATATTTCTTGCTAAAAGATACCCATCTTTTCCCAAAGACTGGAGGTGAAATTCTCTACTTTTAAAAGTTCCATAATATCAATTATTCTCTTGGCAATGTACTTTCAAAAACTAATTTTGTGCGGGTTCCTTAATAAACCATGCTCCCTGTGAACTTTTCTGAAGTTGAATAATATTTTTATTAAAGTATTACATTTTCTACATCTTTTCGAATAGAGCCGTGCAATGAAAATTCCATCTATAAATTATAAAATTTGATTTTTTATCTGGATTTCCATATTTTGTTTGTGTTATCAATGCTTGTAGCGAATTAGATGTTTTTAAGTTTATTTTGCT
This sequence comes from Nectonema munidae, assembly GCA_030549495.1. Classification (NCBI taxonomy): domain Eukaryota; kingdom Metazoa; phylum Nematomorpha; class Nectonematoida; family Nectonematidae; genus Nectonema; species Nectonema munidae. Next base: position 32,665 of record JAUIRK010000871.1, on the reverse strand, counting down.
ATTATTTAAAAACAATAAAAGCAGAAAATTCATGAGTGGACCTACTTATTTGAAATTTTAATGAAAATATTAAACTTTTGGCCTTTATTTAAAAAAACATAATTACAGTCAAGCCACTTTTCCGTCACTATTTCTTCCTGAAAAAAATGACGGACCTTCGAAGCTGACTATTTGTTCTTTAATATTTTATTATTATATTACGTGATAAATTAACAATGATTTAAATTATAAATGTATTGTTTAGAGCAGGGGTGTCCAACACGCGGGCCGCATGCGGCCCGCAAGGCAAATTTCTGCGGCCCTCTAAGAAAATGAGATAAGGTTGATGTTAAATTATATAGATATTAGTTTATAAAAATTTCAACAAATTTGTTATAAAAACTTTAAGTTTCTATCAAAATATAGATAGGATTATGATTTTTAAAATATCATTGGAGCTTAAACAAATTTTTTCTAAATTTTATTCCCAAATTCTACTCAAGTCTTGATGGAAGCCAGTTTCCAAAGCTGATTCATTTGGTCAAAAAAATAGTTTGTATGTTTGGGAGTACGTATAAATGCGAGAAATTTTTTTCACTGATGAAGCTTAACAAAAATTATTTGCACACAAGACTGACCGATGAAAACTTAAAATCTTCTCTACGGATAGCTGCATCAAATAAAATCAAACCACAAATTGACGTTTTGACAAAAGACAAAAGATGTCAAAGAAGCTCTCAATGATACAAGTGAACTGTAAATAGATTACAAGTATTAATTCACTTAATATAAAATAGCGTATTGACACATTAATCCCAATGTTTTCATTTGAAAAATTTGAATTTGAATTATTTGTAAAAGTGAGAGACAGCTTTTATAAATAAAAATAACTTTCAATTAACTACTCATTTTATGTTTAATTTTCATAAAAATTTTGATAATCAGTAATCAGGATAAAAAAGTTTCTGATAAATATTTTATAAAAAAATTATTGTTATTTTTTTAAATAGGTGCGGCCCGACCGTGTCCAATAACTTTTCTAAATGGCCCGCTGCTTGTTTTAGTTGGACATCCCTGGTTTAGAGTGTTTAGACAAAAATAAGATAAAACAAAACAGTTTTTTATTTTAAATAATCGTATCTTTTTTCTAAATAAAAAAAGCAAAAGAAATATGAAAATTATTATATTATAAAAAATATATTATTGAATGCATATCTCTTCAGATATTTCACTCTTTGACATTATTTATTGTAATTATAGTTAAAATTTTAAGAAAAAATCCATCTAAAAGAATCAACTTACAAAACAAAGTGAAACAACGACTAGAATATTTTTATCAAAATCATAAACAACAAATCAACATTACATTAACTTTATGCAAGATAAAAAATATATGAAAGTAGATTTACCAAGATGAGCTTATAACAAAATAAGCATTTCCTGTCAATAAACCAAGGAAGTAAGAAAGTGCAATGTTATATAAAATTTTTACTTCCAAATTATTTTTTTAATTCTAAGTTGTCTTTTTTTAAATCTAATTTGTCTTTAGAAAATTCTAAACGCTCTTTCTAATAAAATTGGAAAAAAAGATAATTTAGAACTAAAAAAGACAAAATAGAAGTAAAAATGGTATATATCACAAGTAATTCACAATTACTAAGGAAAGTGCAGATATTTTGTAACAAAACTTGACGGATTATTGAAGCATTATTTTTGAAAATATGACTTTTGGTTGTCAAAATCACGAGATGTGTGTTGTGGTATGCGCTTTATCGGAGGAAAAATAGAAAGAAAAACTCCGTTTCTAAGAAAAATCTTACGGATTTTGAGAGTGGTGGAAATTCGGAGGAGGGATTTGCGAGGTTTTTCTTCAATTAGTAGAAGCACATCATCACAAATTCTCTGACAGAAAAATATACAAGTAAAAAACTTACGTATGCTGTTTTGTTTTATTACCTTTTTATATACTAATTTACTTTGCTAAAAAAATCTAATAAAATTTATGTGATTGTAAAAATATATAATTTAATAGATAGAGCCTACTGGAAAGCCATGATAATTTGTATAGGCAAGACTTAAGCTGCTTTTTTCTAGACAATATATCCTTAGCTTTGATTTTTAACTAAATGAGACAGTTCGGTAGACGTCTTTAATTTCGGAAATGTTGGAACACTACGCTCGTAATGGCTCAGAAATTTTTCTTTTGAAAAGACGTTGATCTATTTATTCCTTCTCCTTTTGGACACGATTTGAAAAACAACGCTTGCGAAACTGCTCTCTCAAGTACCTTCTCTTAAGTTTCCTCTTTTATCTTGATCATAGTTGAGTTGCTGGCTAAATGCGTACACATCTTCACAATAATGATTGTTGCCATCGATCGAGCGTCATGGTGCACCTAGCAGCATCCAATGAATTCCACGAGGAGGAGCCACACCAAGCAACAACAACTTCAATTCCCCAATCGTTTCTTAAGAAAAAATTGATTTTTTTTATTGTTAGAGGTCAACAAATCTTGGAAAATCTCAATGTTTTTATAACAAAACATTAAGCCTCTAATCAATAATCTTCGAAGTTTTGAAGTTATCTTTGTCTTTGAGTGACGGCCAATTTTTTTGATACCTTTAAACTCTGAAATTTCTAGACTAAAGGTTGCTCCAAACATTTTTAGCCAAACTGCACACAAGACAAGTTCCATAACATGGTAAAATAAGACACTTTTTGGTGAGCAACTTTTCTAGTTTGACAAGCACCATTCTTGCATCCAGAATTAGATGCAGTTGTGTCAAAAACCAAGCCAATTTTTAACAAGATTAAATGCGGGTTTTGCTTGAGAAGTTCCAGTGCTATTAGGGAGCACCCAGAAGGTTACCTTGTCTGACTTCCAGCAAGACAAGTCTTTGATGATCTCCATGAATCACTTTATCATCCCAAAGCAAAGTAACAACATCTAAGACAGCATATTGTTCCTTCATTTTTTCTGCTGGGTTAAATTTGTCCGCTCAAGTGCTGGCGGGCGTAAAGTGCCCATCCCCCCCTATTTTTCTCAGATATTAATAAGTTTTTATAAATACTTTTATGTTACATATATATTTCAACTATGCTGAATTCAGTGGTGATGTCCATTTTTATCAAAATCAAGCAAACCTGTCAAAAAATTGATTTATATTTGACAGCTCATCTCGAAAAAGAACTTTTTATTTAAATAATTATATAAAGTTTTCTACACATATATACCCATTTTCAAGTATGCCGAATTCAGCGGTGATATTCATTTTTTATGAAAATCAATCAAACCTGTCAAAAAATTGATCTAAATGTGACAGCTCATCTCAAAAAAGAACTTTTTATCTAAATAAGTATATAAAGTTTTTTACACATGTATACCCATTTTCAAGTAAGCTGAATTCAGTGGTGATATTCATTTTTTATGAAAATCAATCAAACCTGTCAAAAAATTGATCTAAATGTGAGAGCTCATCTCAAAAAGAAACTTTTTATCTAAATAATTATATAAAGTTTTTTACACATGTATACCCATTTTCAAGTATGCCGAATTCAGCGGTGATATTCATTTTTTATGAAAATCAATCAAACCAGGCAAAAATTGATCTAAATGTGACAGCTTATCTCAAAAAGGAACTTTTTATCTAAATAATTATATAAAGTTTTTTACACATGTATACCTATTTTCAAATATGCTGAATTCAGTGGTGATGTCCATTTTTTATCAAAATCAATCAAACCTGTCAAAAAATTGATTTATATTTGACAGCTCATCTCAAAAAGAAACTTTTTATCTAAATAATTATATAGTTTTTAAACATATACCCATTTTCAATCATGCTGAATTCAGTAGTGATATTGATTTTTATGTAATCAACCAAACCTATCAAAATTCATTTATATTTGATTGCTCATCTCAAAAAGAAAATTTTTATCTAAATAATTAATATAAAGTTTTTTACACAATGTTCCCATTTTTAAGCATGCGTAATTTCTTTTGATCACACGTTCTCTTTTCAATTAGTTTTCAGCTTGTTCCCTTCTCTCGTACTAATCTTCAAAAGGTTTTATAATACTCTTTTTTTAAATAAATATTTCATACTCAATATGTTTGAAGAAAGTATTATAAGCCAAAATATAATAACGATTTTTTGAAAAAAATTTATAGAACTAATTTTCAAGCATACATCACTAATTCAATTGCCACTTCCAGATATTTTTTAACCGTATTAGGCAAATGTAGTACAGAAATAAAATAAGTACAGTCGATTTGGTATAAAAACAGTTCTTTTATTTGAAAATATTTGGGAGACAGTATCTAGAAGTAAACCACAAATCTGTTTGAAGCTTTCAGATATTTTAAAGCGAAGATTGATTCCAAAATGAAATCAGCATCTTCCATTTGGTATAAAAACAGATATTTTATTTAAATTTCAAAAATATTTCTGTAGATATTAGACGTAAATCGAACATTTGATTGACACTTTCAGACATTTAAAACCTCTAAAGCAAAAAATGATTTCATAAATAAAACTAGCATAGTTGATTTGCTATAAAAACATAAATTTCATGTAAAATTAGAGAGAATATTTTTCAATAGTTTTAGAAGTAAACCACTAATTTGATTAACACATATAGGTATTTTTAAATCCTAAATGTAAAAATTAAATCGGCACGGCCGATTTAGTATAACACATATGTTTTTATGTAAAATTTGAAGGAATGTTTTTGGAGACCATTTTTAGAAGTAAACCGAAAATTTGATTAACACTTATAGGTATTTTCAAATCCTAAATCTAAAAAATGAGTTCAGAAATGAAAACATCATGGTTGATTTGGTATAAAAACATATATTTCATGTAAAATTGAGAGAATGTTTTTGGAGACAATTTTTAGAAGTAATCCTCAAATTTGATTAACACTTATAGGTATTTTCAGATCCTAAACATAAAAAATGTGTCCAGAAATGAAACCAGCATGTCCGATTTAGTATAACACATATGTTTTTATGTAAAATTTGAAGGAATGTTTTTGGAGACCATTTTTAGAAGTAAACCGAAAATTTGATTAACACTTCTAGGTATTTTTAAATCCTAAATGAAAAAATCAGAAATTAAACTAGCATGGCCGATTTAATATAAAAACCTATGTAACATTTGAAGGAATTTTATTAGATGATCAATCAAAATTATGATTGACATTTTCTAAAAAGTAGCCATGATTATTCAAAAAATAAATATATAAAGTGTTATGCGTTGAAAATTGTATATAATTATAAATTTTGAAGGTAGTATATAATATAGACCCTAAGTTATAAGGTTAACTACAGATAATGTCAAAATGTTGAAATTTTTAAATTTTCATTGACAATTTTTGGCATGAGTGGGTCATTCAACTACGATGAAAATGGTATCAAAAGATGCATCTAGCGATTTTAGGAAAAGTCATGAAATTTGTAGAGATATAATTCAGCCAATTTTGTACAATTAATTTTTTAGTGAAAGGGGGCATTCTTTTAGTTTTGTCAATTAATTCTGAGAAGCCCATTAACTTTTTAAAGTTATAAGCCCCATGTTTTAATTATTTAAGTTATATTACCTAGTTCCTAGTTAGCAATGTAGAAAACAAAGGGAGAAACTTTTTGAAGATTCTTGCAGAAGAGCTTATACATCTATTGGTTGATGATCAATGCAGGCGATTACAAAAATCAGTAGAGGTGAATGGTTTTAAATATTTATTTTTTGAACCAATAATAATTATCGGGCCTCAAAGGCCCCTAAAATAACTGACATGTAATTTTTCTCAAAAATACTTTCTATAGTGAAGTAGCGATCTATATTTGTTCGCCTTTTAGTTTATTTGAGATCGTTATTTTTGGAAATTGATGTAATGCGAATTACTTTTTAAAAGTCGAATAACCACCTAGTTATTATGATTATTATCTTAAAAAGCTCGCTCTAGAATAATTTTTTAATTAAAAATTTCCCACGAATCTATGATGATTTGCCTCAAAATGTTAAGTGCAAAATATTGACTTTTATCGACGTAACAAATGTCTTATTTATTGATATTTTCATCATTGATTATGCTGACATTTATCATTTGTTACTTTTTGTTTTGTTTATTTTACATTCAAACCATTCGTCTCTAATCCTTACGAGGGGGGGGGGGAGGGTTGTAAAACTTAATTTAAATGTTAACTATTACACATCTTTCAAAAGACACCAGAGACAATTCTTCAAAAAAATTTCCACGATCTTTTCAAACATCAAAAGAATGAAGACGTTCGATAACACTCTAAAAAATTTTATTATAACCAATCAAATAAGATTATTCATAAATTTTCAGTGTGTTAAATATGATACTTGCTTATATATATAACACTTATGATATAATAAACTAATTGATACCCTATAAAAAAGTGAATATGAAAATTGATTTATCCAAAACATCACTGAATCCTAAAGTAAAAGCCTTTGACTATTGCGAATAATACAAAGTATTCTTGAAATCTGAAAGTATCTTCACTCATCGAAGTTATTGTAGTGTTATGAAGTGTAAATCAATAGATTGACCACATTTATTGTTGGTATACCTACTAACAAAAGCAATCAAGTTTAGAAAATGAATTCATCGCAAAAAAGAGTAGCAAAAATTTTACATAAAAACAATGAAACTTAATCAAGCAAAACAATAAAAAAAATTAACTGCATTGTAAACAAAAAGTAAAAGCATGCTTTGTGCAAACAGATTTTTTACACTTTTTACATTGTTTGGTTCCCTTGCTTAATTTGTCTTTTCTTTCTTTGTAATTCTTAGGTTTTATGTTGTCCAGACATAAACTACAGCGTCTTTTTGTTCCAATTTCTTGTGAACAAACATTCTGAGGTTTTTTCCTGTTATTAAAAAAATTGAGCTATCAATCTTTTCCATGATATCAGCTCTCAATCCAGTTTTGGGCCTTTGCTCCAAAAATGGCAGAATGAGAGAATAAGCTTAATTCAAACCATTTTTCAAACTGTCACTATTTCTAGGATTTAAATTGTTGTCGCATTAATTCGAGCAGTGTCTAAAACATGAGAAAGCTAAAATGGTCCATTTGTTGGATTTTCGGGCTGTTGAAAATGGTCTCATTTTCTGGTCCATAAAGGTACCGTGTGGTGTTTTCATCGAGAAGGCACAATTGCGCCGCTTGTATCGAACTATGAGAAAGTAGGCTCGATGCGGGATCGAACCCAAGACCTTGAGTTATCGAAACCCAGTACTTAACCAACCTTACTCACGCCCCCTAATATCCGTTCCTCCTTTTGTAAAGTCATATAACTTAAAAATGTGAGGTTTCTTCTTTTCATCAACGGTTATTCCTGCGATGAAAGGACGAGAAGTTAACAAAAGAATAATTATTTTACCATTTGATTTTGTATCGACAACGTAACTGTGTAAAATAATTAGTAATTATTCTCTCTCGCATAACAAAATTTATATGAAAAATTGCTACGTAAAGAAATATCTTTAGTTTCAGATGGAATACCTATACGGTTTGAGTTAATTGTACACACTATAGTAATGCCTCTTTCATATAACCATTTAGCAAGTTCAATTGAAGTATAGAGCCTATCAATAGTTATATTTCTACCTTTGAGAGATAAAGTTTCTCTTAATCAAGAAATCATAGACTTAAAACATTACCATATGAACCGGGAACATAAAACTTTTCGTTTTTTGGCTTACCAGCATAAGCCACAATGAAAAACGTAAACGGATATTTTACAGCATTAATTGGCTTGAAAAGAAGGCCATACAATAGTCATTTATACGTTTATTTGTATTTTCAAGTATAATACCAACTATTTTTTCGTTGAAAAACAAAGTCCAGCAATCTAAAATAGTTCTGGTTTCTTCAGCTGCTGTTTGTCTACCTACTCTATTTCTTTTGATATTAAAAATCTCATTTTAAAATTTAATCAGAAAAGGAGGTGGTAGACATGAGAAGAAAAATCACGATGGATGAAGGTGAATAATGTCAGCAGAAACCAGAAAGATTTATCAGAAAATTGTGTATGAACAAAATGTGCTCCTCAGTTTACCAATTGCGAATTTTATCTATACATTGCACAAGCGCAGAAGATAAAGATATAATAACAAATGTCGATATCGTTTGTCATAAGAGTACAACAATAGTAAACCAGCATCTTATTTATCTTTTCAAAATAATATTTAAAAACATCTCTTTATTTTTTATTAAAAGATAAATTTAATCTATCTCCTCGTGAATCAAATACTTCTTCAACTGAAGCCCCTCGATAATTACTCTCATTTTAAGAATCCTCTAAATTTTTTATTCTATTCTCATTTTGTCTAGAAGATATAAAATCAACCTGTTGGAATAAAAGTTCAATATTTTCAATGTTTAAAGCATCCCAAAAGTCGAAGTTGATTTACTAGGGAGCCTCAAAAAAGTATCTTGACAAAGCTAGACTGTGTTGAAGATGCCTGGGAGCTTTGCCAGGCTCCTAATATGTATATGTGAAATAAGATATCTGATGAGCGCTGTGCAGTTTTGTGGTACTGCATGCAAATGCATTGCCCAAAATCTCGTATCGTGGAAAAGGAAAATTATTCCTTGCTGTTGAGAAAAATGTGGGAATATTTGGTATACTTTCAAAAGCTAAATGCAATATCTAAATCCAGAAATAAAACCAGCATGGGCGATTTGGTATGAGACATATATTTTGTGAAAATTTTTGAAAACAATTTTCAGACGTAAACCGCAAGTTTGATTGCGGTTTTTCAGATATTTACATATCCTTTATGCAAAAACAGTCGAGAAATGAAACCAACATGACGGATTCAGTATAAAAAATAGATGTTATGTAAAATTTAAATGAATATTTTATTAGACATTTTTATCATCAATCAAATTTTTGGTTGACATTTCCCAAAAAGTTGCCATGCTTATTGATAAAATAAAAAAATTTGTGAGTGTTATGCGTTCAAAACTGTAAACAAATATAACCTTTCAAGAGATTATCCAAACATATATACAAAATTATGAGGTTAACTATAGATAATATAAAAATTATTTTAAAAATTTTAACTTTTGATTGACACTTTTCGCCATGAGAGGGTCATTGAACTACTATGAAAATAATACCAAAAGATGCAGCTAGCGATTTTAGGAAAAGTCACGAAATTTAAAGGGATATAATTCATCCAATTTTTTATATTGACTTTTTTAGCGAACGGGGGAGGATGCATAATAGAAATTATGATGACACTGATTGACATGTTTAATTGATTTTTAGATAAGTTAAAATAATTTTGTTAGAAAATAAGTAATCTTATCAGATTCGCAATCAATAATTTTATGGGGTTATGAATTAATAAAAGTATTCTGTTTAAAAAAAGAATGGGCTCTTATATTCTTATATTATTCCAGCTTTAATAATCTAAAAAGTATGATAACTTTATTTAAATTTTGATTATAAATTAAAGCATTGATAATTTGAATATACTAATGTTCCTTTAAGATGAGTAGGTTTCTGATAAATATTAATCAAATGCATAAACATTTAGAATTTAAGTTTTTAGTAAAATAAGAAGTAGTTTTAACTTAAGAAATAAGGAGAGAAGGTTGGAAAAAAGCATAAACATTTTCAAAGTGGTTTGATGCAGCGGTATGACAGCTACTAAAGCCAACGATGCTCAGAAAACAAAAACGTAATGACAATGGTAGAGTAGATAAAGTTATCGCGCAAGTTTGTAGGAAACTATTTATCAAAACTGCTTCCTGCATCTTCAAATATATAAGTGAAAAAATATAAGAATTACGGGCCAATTATTATAATTGAATTTTATAATTTGAGTGAAAAATTATAATTGACCCGTATCTAATTTTAATATTCTTATATTTTTTCACTTTTATATTTATATAGATGATTATCCACTTTCGTCTTTCTAGGGTGGACCATTTGCTCATCAATATAATTCAAAGCTTCAATGGCAAAGTTACATAAGAATCTAATTTCCATGGAAGCATGTTAAGAGTTTGTGAATAACAATTCATCCCGAAGATCCATACTTTCCAAAACTTTGTCATTCGATCTTGGAGCAGCTTGTTTCAACTACAGATTGTAACAAGGGGTAATTGACATTTCGTGCACGGACATTTGGTCGAATAGACTTTTTTAATGAATATTTCTTCGATTGAATAACTTATTGATTATTATTTATCGAGTAACTAAATAGTTAACTAACTGATAAAGCTAATAACGCTCTCAGATCACTATGGGAACAAGCTACCGAAATAACAAACTCAGAGTTACGTATAAAAACATATAAGTATGATATCTTTGAAAATCATTTATTATTATTTGTTTAAATAAATTAAGATTAAGTAATTGCACAGGTATGCAAAGCTAACAACAGAGAAATAACAATGTTTTTTTTCTCAATTTCTCATAAATACTCCGAATACGATAAATCTTGAAGAAGTGAATTGCCCCAATCAAATAAAGTCAAATCCACTTCCCCCTTTACATCACCAAGGTCTGGAATGCTCCAAAAAAGCTGAATTTGATTCTGTAAATTTTGGATACAAAAGTTTAGCTTTTTTTTAAGCAAAATTTTAGCATCCAAATTTTTAAATAGGGAAGGAAAATTAACCTTTTTAACTTCAACCACAATTTGATGAATGACATTTGGCTCAATAAGAATATACTTGTTTTCATTGTACATGATTTTAACTTCGTAACCTGGCTTTGTCACATTTCTTAAATTCAGAACAAGAAAGCACGACAAGGGCGTATTCGTTTCCAAAGTGGTGAGATCGCTGACCATAACACTTCCTTTTGACTCTATATCGAATAGGATTTTCAAGCAGCGTGCCAGACAACATTCATTCCTTGAATAATATATGAAGCACTCCAAAAAAATTCTACAAAATAATTCCTGATTCATATTATTAGCTTCTTCCTCCTCCTTATTAACGGAAGGAAATAGAGACGGTAGACTGAGACTTTTTTTCTTGAAAATGGAGTTGAAGTGAGTTTTAGATGTAAGAGATTTTACAGCACTTTCAACCTTTTTACTGTTTTCACTGATAACTTTATTTGAAGCAAAGTTCGCATGGTTATAAAAGCATTTGCCTTTTAGATTTAGGACGATAATTTCTTTGGTATCAGGTAAGATTGGAAGAAGTTCGTCTAATGCCTGCTGAGAGTATTCGATGAAGTCGTTTGTATCCATTTGACTTTCTTCTTTGGAAGGCAAAAACTTAAATTTAGTTCTGATCAATAATCTGTCAACATTTCCTTTACTAATATTTTTGAGATACAAAGGACAATTCAACGTTTGGCCAGAATACAAGCTTGCAAATATGGTCCGATCGTAGGTTTTAACTCCAATGAGTGAATTCAATATTTCTGAGGGAATGATAGGATAGAAGCAACCTTCCTTTAAAAGCGGAAAGTAAGGAATGATTTTTAAATTTAGCTTAGCGTGACAAAGGTGTGGGCAGTCCTTGAAATAAGTTTTATTGTTAACTCCAAAAAAAGTACAGGTATAAGCGATGAGCCTACAATTGCCGACTTTATTAGGGTTAAAATTAATGACACGTCGCGTATCCTGGGAGTTAGCGGGTAAATCAACGCTATCAAGTTTCGAAAAGAGTACAGCTTCATTAGGCTGACAAACTAAAGAAAAATTTTCAAGACTTATGTCAATGCCTAATTTATTTTTGAAATATATATTGATAAAATTTGTTTCACTTAGAACAAAGACAAAACTATCATGTTCTTTATACGATAAATAGGATGACTTTGAAGAAAGGTAATTAAGAGTATGAGAATTACTTAAATCAAATTGGAAAGGAGGATTCTTAGGCATCATAAACTCAATATGAGCAATATAGGGAATCATGTTCAAAGAAGCTGGCATAAAAACTGAGTAGTTGTGTTTGTCATACCAGTAGCAGTTGTACCTGTATCGCTTAGAAATGTGGGAATTTTGTTTCAGAAAAGAAAGAATCTCAGACAATTCAGTGAAACTTAAGGCATCGTAATAGAGTTGAAGAGTGTAGAGAAAAAACTTGACAGCGAGAAATACACTTCCAAAGTTCGAAGCTATCACACTCGCTTCCTTCAAAAGAGTAAGATTGAGTCTAGGCCAACCGTGAAGCTTCATCGCAGTGCTAGTAATCGAGTAGTTCGTCAGAGAAGAGGGAAACCCGAGATTCAATCTGAAACCCGAAAAGGAGTCCAAAAGAATATAGAGGCATTCCCTCCAATCCACATTTTGGACACAAGCATACTCCATAGCTGCTAAGCGAATAAAAAATGCCGCCTTTCTCTTAAAATTGATTTTGGTGTAGCATTGAGAAATTTTAAGAAATAGTGACATCTTGCAAATACTCTTATTAATGAACAAGTTGACATTGAGTGAGGATGCATGGTACAAAAATTGATTCGCCTTTTTGTAATCCTTAATGGCGGTGGAGTAAAGTTTGCAGATTTTGAGACAAGCTTCAAATTCCACGATGGAAAGAGAAGGATGCAAGGAATAGAGTGAAATGGCTTTTTCATACTTCTCCAAGGCTACCAAAAGGAGGGCTTGTTTATGAAGTAGCTTATTTGATAGATCTTGAGTTTCATGACTATACCTCTTTAACAAATTTTGATGTTGAACAATCGGCGTGCTATTCTCGTCATTTAAACTGACTCGTAATTTGGAAAAATGTGAAATAGAACAATTTGTATTCTCCAAAATGATGCAATGCGCTAGACCTTCCAAAGAAGAAGCCAGCCACGCTGTATCATTTATACTGGTGAATACGTCGACAGCTAAGTTATAAAACTTATACGCTTCTTTCATACCTGAAGTGAGTAAAGATATGTCTGCTGCTCTTTTGTAATACCTGCCTAACTGTGCTTTCACATATGCCCTTTTGTGTTTGAGGATTGAGAAGTAGTTAGAGTATTCAATGGCGGTCTTCTCATGTGGGAGGGCAATAGCCTTCATTTCATTTTGCTGGGAAAAGTTATCTAGAATGCACAAACAATACGCTTTTTTTTCTTCGAGTATGTAGTAGACGGCGAAAAAGAGTTCTTTCAAGAAGACGGGTAACTTATCACTCAAATAGCGCTCACAAATGTACACAGCGTCATTAACGACTTCATGCACAACATCGTAGTGCGCGTTTTTCTTACAAAAGAAATCACATTTTTTGGAGGAGGACGTCTTTTGGTTGCCACAACTTTCGCAAAAAGGAATTTCCTCACTCTTCAAATTAGCAAAGACAACAAAGTGGCGATTGATCACATTTTCTGCTTTTTGCAACTGAATTTCTTTGATAATCTGCTTAAACTTACTCAAGCTTTGCTTGTTCAATGCAGAGTAGAAAAACAAATGAGCAAAGTATTTTCTGTGGTACTGTAGTGTGCCCAAGTCTTCACGACTGTGAGCAGGCACTTTGCTAGAAGTAGTTTCGTGGAAGCTGAAATGAATGCGCCGTGAAGTGCTAACGTTCAAATGTGCATTTTGTTTTAGAACTTTCAAAATTCTAGCCCACGACTTATTTGTGCAATTTTTGATCGTAACTTTTAATTGTATTTTATAATGATCAGAAGATTCCTGATTCAAAGTATTCTGCATTGAAGATAATTTTTATAAGGAGTAAAAAGAGAAAACTCTTTTTGTGGTCTAAAAGCTGACACGATAGAAGCCGAACATGTATTAAAACATACTAGACTTGCTGCCATACCTTCAAAAAAGAATACTAAAATATAAATAAACATCTCATTAGCACTTCTTACACTAAAAATGGTCAACCGAAGAGCATGAAAATCAAGAGTTTGAGTAAACAAGTGTCACATTTTTATCAAAAACTTGCGTCTGTTCTAACCCAGAGGACCCCAACATCTGAGTTTTCAAGATGAGGTCCAGGGAAAAGGCAACGATAGGAGGTGATAGCTAAAAAAGGATTTAATGGTCTTAAAGAGAATAAAATAACAAAATACTAAACGTTGATATTTAGGCTGTAAATCAAAGTAAATAAAAAAGCAGACTTAAATGTACTGCATTTAACATAAAGAAAAATAACTTTTCTGTTTCATATTTCATTCGATCAACATCTTATTGTAATAAATCAAGATTTTTATTAAAAAAATAGAAATAAAAATAAACGCTCTCGCTTTAAAAAAATAAAACAAGCAAATCTCCCGCGCCTAAGAACATCTAAAATTATCTTTCATCTTCGATACTTTCATTTTGCCATGCGAATTTGAATCGAAAGTCATATCTTAGGAATCGATATCCGGTAATTTCATCGTGATGCAACACATCGTTGGTATTTTCATCGTAAGTATTTTCATTGTATAGTGATTACATCGCGAGATTTATGGATTAACCATTACTTCCTTGCGGTGTCACATGATAATGCCACAATTTGCATATAAAAAAATTTTTATAATAAAAAAATATAAAAATGCATACATTTTTATAAAACCAAACAAATAAAAAACATTTATTTGTATCTTCATACCTCAAAATGTCTTTAAGTATGTTTTAAGTGCAGGAAAAGCAGCTTTAATATAGACTTATCGTCATTGTCTCTAACTTCCTTTACTTCTTTTCAAATTCTGTGTATATATAAATATCTTTTCATAGGATATTTTTTTTATAATAAAACTTTAATATTTTGATATTTTGTGCCTTAAAAAATACTTTAATTGTTCGTAATAAACATAAAAAAAATTATAAAGGGATATTTACAAAAAAAACATTGAGCGTCCGTCAAGCATAAAATTAGTATGACGATGTAATTACTGCACGATGAAAATACTTGACGATGAAAATACCGACGATGTATTGAATCACGATGAATTTACAGTGAATCTTAGGAATCAGGAAGGAGAAGGATGATTGCCCCTCCTCTAATAAATTAATAATAATTAAAATGCAATGCAACTAGTCTTTGACTTATAAATATAAAAGTTTTTAAAGGCATTAAATGTTCAAAAGTTTGTAAGTTTCAGTTTTAATAATCTAGAATCATTATTATGAGCAAAATTGAAAAAGGTGAACAGATAATAACTAATCTCGATAATAAATGTTCAACAATTTGATTATACATTCTACGATCAATTCTTTTCACATCTTAGTCTAACCTGCTTTAAAAAATTCTTTAATATTACCAATATTTTTCAGTCACAAGTTTTTCACAGAATAAATCAAATATAAAAATAATGAAGGAATCTATGGAACAAATAAAAGTTATGAAATTATTCTGTTTAGAAAAAAAATGTGGAGAAATTTTTCTTCAGGGAAGTTGGTTATGGGGAAGTTGGAAATAAAACAAAGAGAAATGGATTCTTGTTACAAGAAAATAACATCATTTTTAGAAAAATACAATTATCTGTTAATAAAAATTAAAAACACTGCTTTATTTTCATGAATTACTTTCAATAATTAAAAAAATTTATTCTATAATTAGACGCCCTCTAAAAATCGACCTTTTTTCTTAAGTGCCTCAAGTGGTCGATATAGCGATGCCCAGCTATGGAAGATTATTCTTCTCTTGGATGCGATATCGACAGCTAAAAAATATATTACATCTGAAACAGCCTATTTTAATTATGCCTATTATACTTTTTTTGTAAAAACCTCTTTACACTTTTATGTTTACTTATATGACTTAATATACTTTTTTGTTTGGCGTTCAGGTTCGGAATTTGGGCATTTTTCAGCCTCGAATATTCAGATGCTCTACTTTGTTATACTTCCTTTTCTAGCTAAAATTTTTATCCATATAAATATTTCTATTTATATACCTCCAAGCTGCTCTGACCTTTCGTTTATATAAACATTGGTTGTTCTCTCATCTTTCATTGTTTGCTTACCCATTGTTCTTAACCTTTGTTCCTAAAAAAATAAATGAAAAAAACTGCCTCTTTTTAAAATTAAATACCATAAATGCTAGATGTCAGTATTTTTTAATCTTTCGCGTGTTCCTAATTCAATCTAGTTCAAATCTCAAATTAATGTTCTTAAAGTGAAAGGCTTCAGAGGTCTGGCAAGACCTCCGGGGAGACAACTCGCAAAACTTGCCAGCCTTATTATATATTTAAATGTGTAAATCGTAAAATGCTTAAAAAATATACTTAAAATAAAAATTTTCAAAAAATATTTTACATACATATTGAAAGACACATTTCAAAAATTCTACCTAAAAGTTCAAAAAATTTAACTTTGAAATTGCAGTTTTATTTCATAAAAACTATATGATTGGTTGAAATGTTTATGTAATATATAATAATAATACTACTACTACTACTACTACTACTACCAATACTACTTTTTGAAAATTTTTACTTGTTTGATTTGAAGAAAGAATTAAACTGTTTTTCAATATTTCTTTTTCATGATATATATATCATTAGAAAGCTTATCGTTTGCTACATACTCTAGAATAATTTATTTTTGCAAAAGTTTTAACAAATTTTAATAAATGGACTTTACTTCGAAAAATTTTGTCTAAATTTTTGAAAAAATTACGGACCACCTTTTTGTTTAAGCATAATGTGAAGATTTTAAAAAAAAATTGAATGAAAATGATATCATTGGAAAGGTATACTCTTTGTGGTTAACATAGGCTAGGTTATACAAATAAATATATTTTCATTTTTCCAAAATCTGCTTTTATGTGAGGTCAGTCAAGTTTTATCTAGTTTCAAAAAATACCAATAATAATTAACGTTCTTAATTTATATAATATTTTTTCAATATTTTATATTCACAAAAGGTAAAATATGATTTTTACATTTTAAAATTTCATAGTTGAAGAAAACTGTCGAAAATTAATATATATTTTTTACTTTTTATGGGTCAGTAGTATAGGTCAGTATAATGTTTTTCTAATAAATTTAAAATTATTTTTGAAGTAAAAAATGTTGATCGAATGTACAAGATTTGAAGCTATACTCTTTGTGGGTAAAATACGCTAGGTTTTACAAATAAATATATTTTTATTTTTTTCAAAATCCGCTTTTATGTGAGGTCAGTCAACTTTTATTTAGTTTCAAAAAATACCAATAATTAACGTGATGAGTTTATATATTATTTCTTCAAAATTTAATATTCACAAAGGTAGAATATGGTTTTTAACATTTTAAAATGTCATAGTTAAATAAAACTGTCGAAAATTAATATTTATTTTTTACTTTTTATGGGTCAGTAGTATAGGTCAGTATAATATTTTTTTCTAATAAATTTTAAATTATTTTTCAAGTGAAAAATGTCGATTAAATGTATGAGTTTTGTTTGATAATCGTAGTTTACTTTTATTTAGTTTAGATACAACCTTTCTAATTTTTAACGAAGGACATTCGTTATATTTATACCGACAGTGTGCGAGGAATAAATCACATTATTGATTGATTTTAGAGCATAATTATGCGAAGAAAGATTAATACATGTTGCATTACGCGTTTGTGAGCGCAGTGAATTCTTATCTCACATACGCTTCACCACATCTTTAGCACGCGCGTGTGGTTTATTAATGTCGATTGAATGTACGAATTTTGTTGGATAATCGTAGTCTACTTTTATTTAGTTTAGATACAACCTTTCTAATTTTTAACGAAGGGCATTCGTTATATTTATACCGACAGTGTGCGAGGAATAAATCACATTATTGATTGATTTTAGAGCATAACTATGCGAAGAAAGATTAACACATGTTGCATTACGCGTTTGTGAGCGCAGTGAATTCTTATCTCGCATACGCTACACCACATCTTTGGCACGCGTGTGTGGTTTATTTTATCGGGCTAGTGTACGCTTAGTTTATTTGTAGTGTTCCTAGCTTAAATCTTAGTCAAATATTAAAACGCTTATAACTTTCACATTTCTCAACAAAATGCATCATGCGATATACCAAATTAAAGCATTTTTTATGGGCTTTCAGAATACATTACTTATATCATAAGTACTTAAGAAATACCTTTTACTGTTTTTATTTTCCATGAGCTTCATACCATTAATTAGCAGATAAGGGATGCATTTTAAACTAAAGCTCCTTTCATTAGGACAAATTTTTACCTATATTATGTGACAATTTCCAGCACAATTATAAAGCGACTCTACTCTCAGAATCTAAATTTATTTGTAGATTTTTATAAAATAGTATTAGTTTTTCCATTTTTTTATAAATTAACCTTCGTTTTTTTATTGGTCAGTATAATCTTTTTCTAATAAATTTTAAATTATTTTTGAAGTGAAAAATGTAGATCGAATGTACAAGTTTTGTTGGATAATCGTAGTCCACTATTTATTTTTAGATTTTTATAAAATCATTTTAGTTTTGGGTTTTTTATAAATTAACATTAGTTTTTTACTTCTTTTGATTTAATCATCCAAAATTTAAGTGCGGGTTTGATTTACACTTTGATTCGAAAAAAATATGTTTTGGATAAATATTATTTTTATTATTGTTTACTGCATATAAATTTCTAAAGAGAAGATAAATAGATCAAAATATGTGTTTTAATCAATTTTTCTCAATAAGTATTGAAGCTATGAGGTAGCAAAATATGAACAGAAAGTTTGATATTTTTTGATTTTTTAAAGAATATTTTTTGATTCTTTGATCACAGAATTTTATTTTGATTATTTGACAAATATAATATTTAAAATCGTGCAAATTGCAAAGTATAGGTATTTTAAACAAAACAGTAATATATTTGAAGAAATATTTTTTCAGTATAAAGAGTTTAGAAAACTCTTCTCTAATATGTAATGATATATTCTCATAACCTGTACGGTTGAACGCGGGTAGACAACTTGCGTGTTATCTCCAACCCGTATATTACGATGATTCTTCTCCAACCTGTATTCTACGATGATTCATCTCCAAACTATATACTACGATGATTCATCTCCAACCTGTATACTACGATGATTCATCTCCAACCTGTATACTACGATGATTCATCTCCAACCTGTATACTACGATGATTCATCTTCAACCTGTATTCTACGATGATTCATCTCCAAACTATATACTACGATGATTCATCTTCAACCTGTATACTACGATGCTTTCTATTCCAAGTACTAATGACTAGAAAGACAATGTTCAATTTTATGTTCACATTCTGCTAGATGTAAGATTTGATATACCTCATTCGGGGAGACGATGCTACATAAGTTATTACCTATATACATTATACCTGTATACTACGTTGGTTCATCTCCAACCTGTATACCGCAATAATTCATCTCCAACCTGTATACCGCAATAATTCATCTCCAACCTATATAATATATTTTATCAAATAATCAAAATAAAATTCTGTAATCAAAGAATCGAAAAATATTCTTTAAAAAATCAAAAATATCAAACTTTCTGTTCATATTTTGCTACCTCATACGATGTTACAAAAGTTATTACCTATACTTTACAATTTACATAATTTTAAATATTATATTTGTCAAATAATCAAAATAAAATTCTGTAATCAAAGAATCGAAAAATATTCTCTAAAAAATCAAAAAATATCAAACTTTCTGTTCATAATTTGCTACCTCATACGATGTTACAAAAGTTATTACCTATACTTTGCAATTTGCACGATTTTAAATATTATATTTGTCGAATAATCAAAGAATCGAAAAATGTTCAAATAAAAAAATATTTATTCTTTTTAAATATATCGTTGGCTCCCCTTACTTTTAAAATTGAAAGATAAACCTAGTCTTCAATAATTAATTCTTATCAAATTATGCACATACGAAACTAAAAGTAAGGGGAGCCAACGATATATTTAAAAAGAATAAATATTTTTTTATTTGAACATTTTTCGATTCTTTGATTATTCGACAAATATAATATTTAAAATCGTGCAAATTGCAAAGTATAGGTAATAACTTTTGTAACATCGTATGAGGTAGCAAAATATGAACAGAAAGTTTGATATTTTTTGATTTTTTAGAGAATATTTTTCGATTCTTTGATTACAGAATTTTATTTTGATTATTTGACAAATATAATATTTAAAATTATGTAAATTGTAAAGTATAGGTAATAACTTTTGTAACATCGTATGAGGTAGCAAAATATGAACAGAAAGTTTGATATTTTTGATTTTTTAAAGAATATTTTTCGATTCTTTGATTACAGAATTTTATTTTGATTATTTGATAAAATATATTATATAGGTTGGAGATGAATTATTGCGGTATACAGGTTGGAGATGAACCAACGTAGTATACAGGTATAATGTATATAGGTAATAACTTATGTAGCATCGTCTCCCCGAATGAGGTATATCAAATCTTACATCTAGCAGAATGTGAACATAAAATTGAACATTGTCTTTCTAGTCATTAGTACTTGGAATAGAAAGCATCGTAGTATACAGGTTGAAGATGAATCATCGTAGTATATAGTTTGGAGATGAATCATCGTAGAATACAGGTTGAAGATGAATCATCGTAGTATACAGGTTGGAGATGAATCATCGTAGTATACAGGTTGGAGATGAATCATCGTAGTATACAGGTTGGAGATGAATCATCGTAGTATATAGTTTGGAGATGAATCATCGTAGAATACAGGTTGGAGAAGAATCATCGTAATATACGGGTTGGAGATAACACGCAAGTTGTCTACCCGCGTTCAACCGTACAGGTTATGAGAATATATATATATATATATATACAGTTTCAAGCGCATAACGCCTCTATGTGTATAATTTTATTGACAAAAATCGCTATAATGATAGCAATGATCGGTTTTACGGCTAGATACCCAGCAAGCTAGGTTTCAGCCGATTTTATTACAACTATGGAGGTTCACGCTATATTTTGCGTCTCCAATTTTCCCTATCTCGCTCATAACTTAATTTTAGATTTCTTTCTCTCCATGTTATTTTGGGTGTTCCCTTACACGTACCTATAATAATTTTTCCTTTGTAAACTTTTTAAGCTCTCAATCCCACCACAAATGCACAGATTTTAAGTCAAATTACCTTGTTTGTAATTCTGATTGTATCAACCTTCTAGCTAAAAATAAATACTTTATTGAAAAATGCATTACAAACAAAAATAACACATACCTTATGAGGAAAATAAAGCTTTTACAAGAAAAGACAAAGTGTATATGAATATAGATATATATACATAAAAAAATATCACTTGGAGTGCAGAGCTGCTTCTATTGGTCAAAAAGAAACTGAAGTCGTCTTCGATCTGTTCCGAATTTGTTTACAATTCTTTCCATGAAATTTTGTCTTTCTTCATTAACATTTCTTCTGTGTACGCTAAGCATGCATAAGCCAGAAAGGCGGTGATCTGACATAGTTGATCTTATCTACGTCTTTACTCGGCGAAGGGTACTGAAAGATCTTTCTATGGAACAAATAGTCACAGGTAAAGTTAATAGAATAAGTATAGCACTCCTAACTGATGGATAAAAATCTGTATAGTTCAACAATTCAGCATATTCTTTACTGTAGATGGTTAGTGTCTCTGAAAATGAGCAATAATCAAACCAACTTAAAGAATCAGTGTCAAAATTTTCAAGTTGATATGTTTTGGAAATTTTACCACGCTGCTGTAGGTTGCCGACTAGGCCCCTAGGTGTAGGGCATCAAAAATTTCTTTAAAATTTTCTGAAAACACCCGAATGCTTTTATATTTACTGGTCCAACGTGTTTCTTTTTGGCAGAACTTTCTAAATGAGTTTTTAAGACATCATCTCCAGCTTCTATTCTGAAATTTAAAAGCTATTGAAAATTTCCTGTGATGGACTCTTTTCCTCTAATTGAAATATCATTTGTTGCGCAAAACAAAATTGAAGATAGTATAGAAAATATTTCTCGATTTTTAACAATTGTTTGATTTATTTTGGTGTTTAACTGACATAAAATTTCTTTTTGCGGATTTTTCATAAAACAAAAAAAGTATTGTGCATCAATCTGTTAATTTTTATGCCATTCGCTAGCGATGTGATTTTTTGCGTGCTCATTAAAATCCTTTTATTTCGTGAAAGTACCAGTTATAAAAGCACCCTGAAATCCTCTATGAACTGGTTAAGGAAATAAAATACACGGTATACAAAGAGCCCCTTTCAATTTTGGTGAGTATGCTAACCAAGGAGCATATTGAGTCAGCCACGCATTTCGAAAACTCCTTTTATTGTTTTTTGTAATATCTTTTTTATAGTTGTAGTTCTTCTCTAGCTTATATGCATCAGTCATGAGAATAAATCGTCACCTATTGATTTGCAGTTGAGATAATTTCCAATATCAAGCTCATTTGATGAGGATGAACATGTTTTTGTGCTGTGAATTTCACTTGCGCTTATGTTCTGAATTTTACTTGCGCGTGTGCTCTGAAATCCACTTACAGGGCATTCAAAGGTGGAACTGAATTCACAGGTTTTATGTTTTTTATTTCTACCGCAATCACTCCCATCTTCATCTTCTATATTGGGCTGCCTTTCAGAACTAAAAAATTTTCGTATATCCATTATGGAATTCTTTGCCGATGAAATGTTACAAATATTTTATTCTAAAAATTAAGAAAAAGAAGAAAATACCTTAAGAGATTAAAATAATACAAATATCCTTGAGCAAAAATAAGAAGTTACCATATTAAAATAATCATGATATTGAAGCGCAAAAAGAATTAGATAAAAAAGAAGGAAAAACTATACGTGAAGAACAACAATGTCAAAAGAAAGACAGTGAAACATTTTGTTGTTGTGTTAAAAGAAAAATGGAAGTAATGTAATATAAAGTAATCAATATAATCTCATATCATTAAAAAGCGCCCAATTAATCATTCCTCACATACCTATAAATAGCAACAAAATTCAGAGAATACAATTTCAGTGAAGTATGAAAAATAATATCAATTATTAATAAAAGCCATTTTTGTATAATATTTTTCCCAAAATCTTTACATTTCCACGGAGGGGGGGGGGGCAAGTGGCCCCTCTTGCCCCAACGTGCCGGCGCCCATAAGCTAAGATATTGCCTTTTGCACAACCTATTCTTTAACAGCTCTATGAATTCCGTTAAAATATTCATAATTAAAAATAATAAATTGTTCAATGTAATTTAACTAATTAATAATCTCTTTATTTTTTAGTTTCCATTCGTTATTGAATTATAAACTTATATTTATATAGAGAAATTAAAGTTTATCCAAATTTTGGATAGGAGAAAATTTAATTGTATCCATAAAATGTTTCATGAGTGTTCAATTGAAGGATAATTATAAATGATTTTTATTTTTCTCATCTTCGATTTCAATTGTATGTATTAAATTTACATAAAAAGACTTTCAAGGTTAGCTTTAAATTCAATTGAAAGTGAATAAAATTTATCAAAAAATAAAAAATTTTATATAGAAATATTATTTTCCAATAAAAAAGGAGCTGAATTTTTATTCAGATAAATAGCTTCAAATCTTTTGTTTCTGAAATTTAATTAATTTAAATTCATCCATAAAACTTTTAAAGAAAAGATAATATTTTTTAAGTTAGTTTTTTTATAATAGGGCAGGGTTGTCAAGTCACCCGCATTAAGCCGGAGTCACCTACAAATTGAGTTGAAATCCAGCATGTCATCCGTATGACCAAAATCACCCGTATAGACAGAAAAAAAATTTTAATCTCTTTTTAGGTATTTTAAGCTAGTTTTTATTTTGTTGGACTAAAGTAGGCTGCAAGAAAAAGCGCTACATTAATATAAAAAAATTTATTATCTTTTCTTCAATAGTAAATAGAGTAAATTTTTTTTAATGTTGTTGCCAATTTAGTTTGCAAAAGTTAAAAATATATCTTAATTAATTGATTCAGCACTGCTATAAAATAACGGAGCGATATTACATATTGGTAGCAGCATTTTATTAGTAGTAGTAGCAATATATTGCTACAATAAAAACAATAGAAGTATAAAGCTAGTATTAGTGACTCTGTTTAAAAAATAATGTATTTTTTTTAAGAAATATAATGAGTTTCAAGTAGAATCAACAACAAATAACATAAATTCTAATGTTAAAACGGTAACTAAATGATATAGAAACGTAAACATATGCTAACCTAATGGAGTACCCCCTCCCCCAACTGAAATCTTTTCCTGGCTAGGGGTCTGCGTACATTGATATGAAGTCTATTGGATATTATTCATCTCAAAGGCATTTTTATTGGCTGATTTTTTGTGAAAAAAATTGGAAAAATTGAATTTTCTCCAAGGCTTGACGAAAAATTTTCTCCCGCATGACAATTTCTGAAACTTGACAGCTCTGTAAGGATAAGTAAAAGGAAAAACAATGCAAATAAGTAAATTACATAAAATCTAGTTTATTGTATGTCTATGGTAAAACATCGCCAGTCGCCACTGATAATGATTTTAAAAAAATTAGAAAAGTTTTAAAAAAATTATTAAATTTTAAATTTAGACTTGAACAAGGCAAAATTTAAATAAAAATTTATAATTTATTTTAGAAATTTTTTCAAAACATTATCAAAAACTTAGAAGGAAAAGCATTAGAAAATCTTACAAATGTTCCTCAATCAATAGACAAGCATGCCAATGAATTGATAAACTTTATTAAGGAAGCTCTATCTAACTCTTCCCTCAAAATTAAAGCTAACAATACTTTCTGGACACCTGCGCTTCATAACTTGAGAAAAAATTTCCGTAACGCAGAAAACCTTGAAATTCATAAACAAATGAAAAATTATTATCCCAAAAAAATTAATTATTTCAAAAGGAAAAACTGGCAAAACTTTTTAAATTTATAGGAACACTATAAATAATATATATATATATATATTATATATAATATTAATTCGCTCTCAAAATCTAGGCCCCATCCCAATGCGACACTCCATCTTCCGTTTTTGTTAACGAGACTAATTTTCCAGAAATAAAAATTAACGAAGTTTTATTTTCCTTTAAACACTTTCACTAAGACTTGCCCAGGGATTGATAAGATTAGTTTTAAAGTAATTAAAATTGCCTTACCATACATTACAAAATTTATACTTTCTCTTTTTAATTATATTTTATCTAATGGTTACTTTCCTCTTTGTTTTAAGATCGGAAAAATTGTTCTTATACCCAAGAAAAACACTAACTTACATAAAATTGAGAGTTGGAGACCAATAACACTTCTCCCTTCCATTGGCAAAATATGCAAAATAACATTCTTTACCTCATGATTGACCATATTCAACAGACAAACTGTATCAACC
Organism: Nectonema munidae; assembly: GCA_030549495.1. Classification (NCBI taxonomy): domain Eukaryota; kingdom Metazoa; phylum Nematomorpha; class Nectonematoida; family Nectonematidae; genus Nectonema; species Nectonema munidae. Next base: position 7,419 of record JAUIRK010000871.1, on the reverse strand, counting down.
TTAACCAATTCGCCTACATTCATCAAAAGTCTGCGGAGATTGCTATATATGCCCTCACCTTTTACATATACAATTGTTTCAGACTCAAACATAATTTGACATATTTCTTTATTGATTTCTCAGGAGTTTAATTCTGCATGTCATGCATTTTAGGGGCGTGAGTATGGTTGGTTAGATGCTCGATTCGATAACTCGAAGTCTTGGATTCGATCCTGCATCAAGCTTGCTTTCCTCATAGTTCAATACAAGCGGCGCAATTGTGCCTTTTCGATGAAAACACCCTACGGTACCATTACCATGTCATGCATGCATTATTAGAAATATTGCTAAGATGAAATTCCCAGAATCCATTATCAAGTTAATTAAGTCATATCTTGAAGATAGAATAGTCTCTATCAAAGGTGAGCCAAGGATAACTAAACAACTCAAAACCTCAAGGCGGTGGCATATCTGACCTGTTCATCATTCTCATTAATCCTATTCTCGACTTTTTAATGTCCACAGGATTCTTCTATCAGTGTTATTCTGATGATCTTGTTTTTGGACTTATGGGACTCGATCTCACAATTAATACAATAGAAATAGATCGCATTCTGGAGAAAACACTACTTATGCCACAACTACTCAACTTGGAAATAAATTTAAATAAATGCACGCTAATCAACTTCACCCACAAACGCCAAAAATGTCCTCTTCTTCATTTCAGAGAAACAAACCTTCATCCAGCTCCTTCAGTTAAATATCTTGGACTAAACTTACCTGGCGATTGAACTATATTAAGAGACATACATATTGCTTTTCCATATTTTCTAGGGTGAAATGATTAAACAACCTTAAGTGGCCCAATCACTCTTTTCTTTCCATTCTCTTTTATAATTGACTTTGAGAGCGAGAGTAAGTTTGAACTTGAAGTGAGTTTTAACCCAAACTTGCACAAACTCAAAAGTATATTTTTAATATATTAATAAGCAGTATATAGTATATCAATAATTTTTTTGAAAAATTTAATATATTAATAAGTTTTTATAAATATTTTTAATGTGATATATATTTTTTAACTATTATAAATTCAGTGGTAATGTCCATTTTTTATTAAAATTAATCAAACCTGTCAAAAAATTGGTTTATATTCGACAGCTCATCTGAAAAAGGAATCTTTTATTTAAATAATTATATAGTTTTTAGAATACAAGTCAAAATCTCCGCTAACCAAAATCTCCACTGCCAAAATCTCCGCTACCAAAATCTCCGCTAACCAAATCCTCCGCTACCAAAATTTCCTTATATACATCTGTCCTGTGCTAAGCTTTGTGTACCATAAACTTTTAATTCTGCATTGGAGATTTTTTAAAAATGGAAAAGCAATGAGAGAATTTTGAATAATTTTTTTGCTGTTTTGTAGCGATAATAATATATTATTTTAAATAAAATTTTTCAAAATTTTTCAAAGACTGCCTCCTAACGGCATACTTTGATTTTCCATAATCTCTTTAGATCAAAATTTGATTTTTTCTTGACTCTTAATCGTTATTATAATTTTTTATTTATATGTTGAAGTTGTGCATGGAATCTTTAGAAAACATAAATCTTAAGTTTTTCATTTGAAATTTATTTAGTTTTAGCTTTTTGCTGCAATATATTTTTTTAATATACATTATTTAATGAAATATATGGATTTAAAAGTAAATAAGTTTTTTGTATTTATATATTGAATAATACTAAACAAATTAAATCATATTTTTAACTTATTATTTTCAAAGGGTTTGGAGGGGAGTTTTCGAAAATTTCATATTTATCCCATAGCTAAATATAATTTAATAGGTCATTTTAACATAACTTTTGAAGCTGATTCAAACGGTGCAATGATTTTTTCATATCTTATATCGTTCGCGATCCACTGGTACCTGTAAACGGCGAAAAAATTAAAACTTACCAAATTTTTAATATAATAGGTCTTTTTTGACTTAATAAAGTACGATGTATCGGAATCCGTTGATAGAATTGTCATATCTAGTGATGTTTTGAAACTCGAGTTTGACAAATCCCATAAAATCTTCCTTTTCATTTTTAAAATTAAACTTTTTAAAGCGGATTCTAGACCTATTTAATGCGTAGATTACGAATCTGTAATAAGATTTTGAATATCTCTTATAATTACGAAGTTATAAAAGAAAGACCTTTGGATCTTTAAATCCAAAAAATAAGTTGGATCAATTTTTAATTGCCATCATTCAAAAGATCTCGTCGAGACGAACATTTTGATACTGATTATTATAAATTTGGACTTGTAATTCAAAAGTTATAGCCGATCATATTTTTTAAATTATTTTGTATATCTCCATAATAGCTTAGAATGACTTTCAAAGCCTTCGTATATACTTCTAATACTATTCGTATATCTTTGTTAATAGCTTAGAATGACTTTCAAAGGCTTTCTATAGGCTTCTTATATACTTCTAATACAATTTTTGTGTAGGTTATTGATTATTTCTCTGAGAACCAAAAAAATATCTAAATTGTCTTAAATTTTTTTTGAGATAGTATGACAGGGAAAGACATATACATCAATCTCCTAACTATATTTGCATTATAAATGTCTAAAGTCCAGAATCACGATCGCGTTTTCAAATGGCTATATCTCAGAAAGTCAATTGAAAAGTTTTAATTTTTTTGATGGTTAAGGTTAGCACTCTTTATCCTATGCACTTCCTTCCAGATTTGCCTAGCGGTTGACGGGTAATATCCCCAAAACACACTAAAGTTCGTTATTAATTCGGGAAAATTTGGGGTTATGACATTAATTAGGAAAAATTCTCTAACCCTAAAATTTGTTTCATTTTTGTACTTCATTATTTATTTCCCTTATATTAATTAAATTTATTAAACCATAATTTTTCAGAATAAAATTTTGTTTTTCATAAAAAAAGATATAAAGGCAAAATTACTGGAAAATTATGTTTAATTCCTGTTTAATGGAAATTTTTAAAAAATAATGACATTGACACACTGGGAATAGGTGAAAAACTTTATTTCTTCAAACAGGTTTCAGAAGCTGCAAATAATATATATTATACTTTTTGAGATATTCCATTTATAGACGAAAATATTTAACGTTACGGATATATGAAAAAGTTACAACTTCGCACAACCGTCGCTTTGCACAGTATAATATATCCTATTTTTAACTTATTATTTTGAAGGATTTGGAGGACGACTGTTTTTTTCGAAAATTTCATATTTATCACATAGCTAAATATAATTTAATAGGTCATTTTAACATAACTTTTGAAGCTGATTCCAACGGTGCAATGATTTTTCCATATCTAATATCGTTCGCGATCCACCGGTACCTGTAAACGGCGGAAAAATTAAAACTTACCAAATTTTTCATATAATAGGTCTATTCTGACTTAATAAAGTACGATGTATCGGAATCCGTTGATAGAATTGTCATATCTAGTGATGTATTGAAACTCGAGTTTGACAAACCCCAAAAAATCTTCCTTTTCATTTTTAAAATTAAACTTTTTAAAGCGGATTCTAGACCTATTTAATGCGTAGATTACGAGTCTGTAATAAGATTTTGAATATCTCTTATAATTACGAAGTTATAAAAGAAAGACCTTTGGATCTTTAAATCCAAAAAATAAGTTGGATCAATTTTTAATTGCCATCATTCAAAAGATCTCGTCGAGACGAACATTTTGATACTGATTATTATAAATTTGGACTTGTAATTCAAAAGTTATAGCCGATCATAATTTTTAAATCATTCTGTATATCTCCATAATAGCTTAGAATGACTTTCAAAGCCTTCGTATATACTTCTAATACTATTCGTATATCTTTGTTAATAGCTTAGAATGACTTTCAAAGGCTTTCTATAGGCTTCTTATATACTTCTAATACCATTCGTATATACTTCTAATAAAATTTTTGTGTAGGTTATTGATTATTTCTCTGAGAACCAAAAAAAATCTTAATTGTCTTAAATTTTTTTTGAGATAGAATGACAGGGAATGACATATACATCAATCTCCTGACTATATTTGCATTATAAATGTCTAAAGTCCAGAATCACGATCGCGTTTTCAAATGGCTATATCTCAGAAAGTCAATTGAAAAGTTTTAATTTTATTTGATGGTTAATGTTAGCACTCTTTATCCTATGCACTTCCTTCCCGATAAGCCTAGCGGTTGACGGGTAATATCCCCAAAACTCCTGAAAGTTCGTTATTAATTCGGGAAAATTTGGGGTTATGACATTGATTAGGATAAATTTTCTAACCCTAAAATTGGTTTCATTTTTGTACTTCATTATTTATTTCCCTTATATTAATTAAATTTATTAAACCCTAATTTTTCAGAATAAAATTTTTTTTTTCATAAAAAAAGATATAAAGGCAAAATTACTGGAAAATTATGGTTAATTCCTGTTTAATAGAAATTTTTAAAAAATAATGATATTGACACACTGGGAATAGTTGAAAAACTTTATTTCTTCAAATAGGTTTCAGAATCTGCAAATAATATATATTATACTTTTTGTGATATTCCATTTATAGACAAAAATATTTAACGTTACGGATATATGAAAAAGTTACAACTTCGCACAACCGTCGCTTTGCACAGTATAATATATCCTATTTTTAACTTATTATTTTCAAGGGTTTGGAGGAGGAGTGTTCTTTTCGAAAATTTCATATTTATCCCATAGCTAAATATAATTTAATAGGTCATTTTAACATAACTTTTGAAGCTGATTCAAACGGTGCAATGATTTTTTCATATCTTATATCGTTCGCGATCCACTGGTACCTGTAAACGGCGAAAAAATTAAAACTTACCAAATTTTTAATATAATAGGTCTTTTTTGACTTAATAAAGTACGATGTATCGGAATCCGTTGATAGAATTGTCATATCTAGTGATGTTTTGAAACTCGAGTTTGACAAATCCCATAAAATCTTCCTTTTCATTTTTAAAATTAAACTTTTTAAAGCGGATTCTAGACCTATTTAATGCGTAGATTACGAATCTGTAATAAGATTTTGAATATCTCTTATAATTACGAAGTTATAAAAGAAAGACCTTTGGATCTTTAAATCCAAAAAATAAGTTGGATCAATTTTTAATTGCCATCATTCAAAAGATCTCGTCGAGACGAACATTTTGATACTGATTATTATAAATTTGGAGTTGTAATTCAAAAGTTATAGCCGATCATATTTTTTAAATTATTTTGTATATCTCCATAATAGCTTAGAATGACTTTCAAAGCCTTCGTATATACTTCTAATACTATTCGAATATCTTTGTTAATAGCTTAGAATGACTTTCAAAGGCTTTCTATAGGCTTCTTATATACTTCTAATACAATTTTTGTGTAGGTTATTGATTATTTCTCTGAAAACCAAAAAAATATCTAAATTGTCTTAAATTTTTTTTGAGATAGTATGACAGGGAAAGACATATACATCAATCTCCTAACTATATTTGCATTATAAATGTCTAAAGTCCAGAATCACGATCACGTTTTCAAATGGCTAAATCTCAGAAAGTCAATTGAAAAGTTTTAATTTTTTTGATGGTTAATGTTAGCACTCTTTATCCTATGCACTTCCTTCCAGATTTGCCAAGCGGTTGACGGGTAATATCCCCAAAACACACTAAAGTTCGTTATTAATTCGGGAAAATTGGGGTTATGACATTAATTAGGAAAAATTCTCTAACCCTAAAATTTGTTTAATTTTTGTACTTCATTATTTATTTCCCTTATATTAATTAAATTTATTAAACCATAATTTTTCAGAATAAAATTTTGTTTTTCATAAAAAAAGATATAAAGGCAAAATTACTGGAAAATTATGTTTAATTCCTGTTTAATGGAAATTTTTAAAAAATAATGACATTGGCACACTGGGAATAGGTGAAAAACTTTATTTCTTCAAACAGGTTTCAGAAGCTGCAAATAATATATATTATACTTTTTGAGATATTCCATTTATAGACGAAAATATTTAACGTTACGGATACATGAAAAAGTAACAACTTCGAAAAACCGTCGCTTTGCACAGTATAATATATCCTATTTTTAACTTATTATTTTGAAGGATTTGGAGGACGTCTGTTTTTTTCGAAAATTTCATATTTATCACATAGCTAAATATAATTTAATAGGTCATTTTAACATAACTTTTGAAGCTGATTCCAACGGTGCAATGATTTTTCCATATCTAATATCGTTCGCGATCCACCGGTACCTGTAAACGGCGGAAAAATTAAAACTTACCAAATTTTTCATATAATAGGTCTATTCTGACTTAATAAAGTACGATGTATCGGAATCCGTTGATAGAATTGTCATATCTAGTGATGTATTGAAACTCGAGTTTGACAAACCCCAAAAAATCTTCCTTTTCATTTTTAAAATTAAACTTTTTAAAGCGGATTCTAGACCTAATTAATGCGTAGATTACGAGTCTGTAATAAGATTTTGAATATCTCTTATAATTACGAAGTTATAAAAGAAAGACCTTTGGATCTTTAAATCCAAAAAATAAGTTGGATCAATTTTTAATTGCCATCATTCAAAAGATCTCGTCGAGACGAACATTTTGATACTGATTATTATAAATTTGGACTTGTAATTCAAAAGTTATAGCCGATCATAATTTTTAAATCATTCTGTATATCTCCATAATAGCTTAGAATGACTTTCAAAGCCTTCGTATATACTTCTAATACTATTCGTATATCTTTGTTAATAGCTTAGAATGACTTTCAAAGGCTTTCTATAGGCTTCTTATATACTTCTAATACCATTCGTATATACTTCTAATAAAATTTTTGTGTAGGTTATTGATTATTTCTCTGAGAACCAAAAAAAATCTTAATTGTCTTAAATTTTTTTTGAGATAGAATGACAGGGAATGACATATACATCAATCTCCTGACTATATTTGCATTATAAATGTCTAAAGTCCAGAATCACGATCGCGTTTTCAAATGGCTATATCTCAGAAAGTCAATTGAAAAGTTTTAATTTTATTTGATGGTTAATGTTAGCACTCTTTATCCTATGCACTTCCTTCCCGATAAGCCTAGCGGTTGACGGGTAATATCCCCAAAACTCCTGAAAGTTCGCTATTAATTCGGGAAAATTTGGGGTTATGACATTGATTAGGAAAAATTTTCTAACCCTAAAATTGGTTTCATTTTTGTACTTCATTATTTATTTCCCTTATATTAATTAAATTTATTAAACCCTAATTTTTCAGAATAAAATTTTTTTTTTCATAAAAAAAGATATAAAGGCAAAATTACTGGAAAATTATGGTTAATTCCTGTTTAATAGAAATTTTTAAAAAATAATGATATTGACTTTATTTCTTCAAACAGGTTTCAGAATCTGCAAAT